>SJYA01001946.1:346052-402825 GCA_006410615.1 Neotragus moschatus | reverse complement strand
TAGGAAATAAAATTTTATCTATTGATTTTGTAAATTTTACAAGAACTATACAGCATCATTTTGTATGGTTGAATGGCTCTACACTAAACCCAAAATAAAAATGTTAGAAGTTAATATGTATTTTAATTTTAAATATATATACAATTACATGATATAAATTGAATTAAAGGAATGCATTTAAATTGTGACTACTGATCTATTTAATTTTGAAGCATGAGTTTTATCTTTCTTCTGTAAAAGAGTTGGCACTAAATAAATATATATTTATCCTAAACCAATTTCTACAAATATAGGAAAATAAACATAAATAATTAGACCAATTTAACTTGCTATCACTGTCTACATAGAATTAATTATAACATTTTCCAGCAACTTTGGTTACTTTTGTGTCTTTTCTCTATTATAATTTATAGATCAAGATCTATGTATCATATTTATATTCCCAACTTATTTTTATGATACCTTATTGCTTAAGTGAAATAGTAAGTGAATGAATTAGTGAGTCATTTCAACCTTCAGTTAATCACAAAGTTTTTATGATTTTCTACAGTTCCCCAAAACACACTTGTATTTCAGCTTATTTCTACTCTCAGAGGACTCCTATTCAGGAAAAAATAAAATGAATACATTTGCTTCTCTTCTTTATGCCACATGCTGTATTTACTTTCTTGAACTAAAAATTCTACTTGATTTTTGTGATCCAGCTCAAATACTTTTTCTTAATAAGCATTTGCTAATCACTCTGGTGTGAAATGATCCTTCTTTCTTTTGGCCTTTAATTCATCATATTCTCTATCTCTGTCATTATATCCCCTATTTCATCAGAAATTATTGTAAGCATCACATTTTTCGATAGGAACCACATATTCATCTTTGTGGTTCCAGTAGCACCTCAAATACTCTTTTACTAAAGGTGGGCATGTAATTAATTATGAAGGAAAACATCAAGAGTTTCAACATTTGATTCATACCCTTGAATATTTTAAATCTGCCTGATGAAATAAATCATTTTTACAACAATCATGGAATGATGTTATTAATAACAATAATATTTGATTTTAATAGCATATGTAATTTAAACCCACAGTAAGAGTTGAGAATTTCAGCTAAGAGATTGCTATATATTGCAGGATTTGTGAAAAAGCATGAAACTGGGCTTGATTTATTGCTTTTTTTTTTTCTTTTGCTATCACATGTATTTATGATATATTTAAGGAGCTATAGATAATAAAGTGAAACATAACTATTTGCAAAATTAGTAGACTAAACATCCTTTTATTTTACAGGAGTATATAAAAGCCAAGAAGCTCGCCTAATGTTACACATCTATCTTATTAAAGTACCAGCTCAAGCTACTGTGAAGAAAATGAAGGAGGAAAATTGGGCCATGGATGGCTTTGTAAGTATATGTCTTTAAAAGTCTGCTGCTAAACTTAATAATACATTTGTGCCATGGTTTTTCATTAAAATTACAGAAAAATGTAATTTTCTAAGTTGAGCTACTTAAATGCACACACAGAAAATAGCAAAACTACTATTATAACTAATTTATTTTGAAAAAATAAATGATTCAGTATAAATACTTAGTAATCTAGTGTGTCTAAACTACTGAAGCCTATGACCTACTCTCTTCTTACCTAGAAGGTTTTCCTTGTAAAAGTTTTGTTACTTCAGAGCATGTAGTCGGACTTCCCATGCTCATTTTATCAAAGACTTCTGGGTAGTGTGTAAGTATAAGATTTGTTGTTTCCAACTGCCAGTTTAGAAATTCCATTCACGTAAGTGACTGAATAGAACAGGGTAACTCCAAAGTGAGGTTATGGTAACTATTCAGAAGAAGCAGCTCATGTAACTTCTTCTTCATAGCCAACTTTATAAAACTGTCTAAATATAAAGAGTAAGTTTGGTTTCTGAGGGGAAAAAAGAGTACATCCTGTTTCCGTTTCTGTGCCATTTTTCCTGGAGTTGAGGTCTAACTCATCTTCAGTGCACTTAGATTGTTTCATTTAGGAAACAAATAAAATGAATTCATTCATTTAACTATTAGAGTTTGAGCTTTTCTTTTTAGAAGCATTTTGTGTCTAAAAATGACCTTGCCCAGGGTATGTCTGATAATAAGGAATAAATCACTTGTGAAATGTCAGACTTACATGAATAATTTGGTATAATATTTTGCTTTTTAGAGGGAGGATGCAAGGTTTATTGCAGCTTTCACAATAACATACATGACTTAGGTAACATTGCAAATAATCAGAACAAACTGGGGTAAATTCATATGACTAGTTATCAGCAACACTGACATGTATCAACTCACATTTTATTAGTGAGATCAAATGACACTGTGCATGTAACCTATTTTTTACATATAGGATTTTACATGCAAGGTACAGTTAATAGCATTTTCAGCATTAGGCAGAGTCACAAAATCTCAGGCTCAACATGTAATAAGTTCTTTCTCATGTGTCTGAGGTTAGCTTGGGGGGGCTCCATTTGAAGCTGTGGTATCAAGTTCAGGTTTGCTCCAAGTGTCTCATATCAGGTCCAGGCTGCAGGGATAGCAGCTGTCAGGAACATGTCCTTCTCTTGCCAAAGGCCTGAAACTCTGAGGGGCAAAGTGGAAATATGTCCCCCTTATTTTAACAGCCTTATTGAGATATAATTCATGTACCCTACTCATTTAAAGTGTACAGTTCACTAGTTCTTACTATGTTTACAGATGTGTAACCATCACCACAGTTGATTTTAGAATATTTCCATCACCTCAAAAAGAAACCATATCCTTTACCTATCGCCCAACCCATCCACCACTCCTTTTTCCCTCAAATCGAAGCAACTCCAACTCTAATTTCTGTCTCTAGATATCACTGTTCTAGGCTTTCATATTTATGAATCATACAATCCCTGGTCTTTTGTGACCATGGATTATATGGTTTCTTTCACTTATAATGGGAAACATACCTCTTAAAGCCTAGGCTTAGAACTGACCTATTGTCAATTCCACCCACATTCTATTGGCCAAAGCAAGTCACAGGACCAAATCCAACTCATTGAGGAAGAACGAATACACTTTTCATGAAGGTTAATAGGACGGGTGAGAATTGTGCCTGTATGCTGAACAGTAATTGAATCTACAAAGTACAGTATGATTATGTTTTAATTTTTAATTGACTACTTGCCTCATTCTGTTTTATCATATCCTTGGTCTTTTTCTTGACAATCAGTTTCTTCACCTAAAAGAAATCTATAAATCTGTATCATCATATTAATAACGAATCCCCCTTATTTCCAGTATCCTAATTAAAGATGAAATTTTTCATTTTATTTTTAATGATGATAAATTTGCATGATGTTCTGTTTTACACAGAAGATATGGAGGAAGGAATTGTGCATAATGTTCATTTTATATTAAGCCTGAATATTTTCTAAGACTGGGAAAATATATCTGTGGCCAACTTTTAGGTTTAATCAAACTTATAAATATTTTTAGGTTTCTGCTGAGCCTGATGGAGCTACTTATGTATTTCAAGGATTTATTCAGGGTAAAGATTATGGGCAATTTGGACTACAAAGACTAGGTAATGTAGTCATTTTCATTTTCATGTACTTTATTACTCAAGATATCATAAGAAAATATAATGGATTCTCTACATTAGGCACACTTACTGCATTTTGAATTTTGCATTGTCAGGACTATACATTGATACACTTGATAGCCTTTTAAATAATTACATTTTTTAAAATGTTGGTTCCCCGTGTTTCACCTCCATATAGTGCTTAGTTTTTCATCATATTTCTAATAAACATGACAAACTGCCTTTTCCTCAAGCAAGTAAAAAGGAGAAAAAGTAATAAAGTTTTGAAATAAAATTTTAAACTGAATAATTTTATCTTCTGAGAATTGTATTACTTCTCTTCCATTTGAATATCTTTGCAATTTTCTTACTGCCTCCCCCACCAAAAATAAAATAAAATAAAATAAATGTAGTAGCACTTTGAGAAACTCATAGAATCTGGAAAGGGAAAATTACTTTGAGGAATGAGCCGTTTGGGGGGCTTTATGCTATTCAGATATGTGAATTTTCTGTGGTGGGAGGTACAGGGTTTTGTCACTTTTATTTCCAACCCTTCTCAAACATGTCTAAATATTTAATAGTCTCGTTTGAATGTATTTATTAACATATCTTTGGGTGTATAATTTTCCTAAAGTATACTGTCTCTCATTATTATATTGTGGTAGTAATGCATAAAGAGTAAATCCATGTTCTAAAAACTACTCCTGATGTTTATCTTTAAAATTCCATTGCTTTGAACTTTTATGTAAGTTTTCTGAGTCCCTGAAAAACTAAAATATAAAATGGTACTAATATTTTTAACCTTGACTAGGGTATGACTTCAGTTCAGTTCAGTCTCTCAGTCATGTCTACTGTTTGAGACCCCATGGACTGCAGCACACCAGGCTTCCCTGTCCATTACTAGCTCCCAGAGTTCACTCAAACTCACATCCAATGAGTTGGTGATACCATCCAACCATCTCATCCTCTGTCATCCCCTTCTGCTCCCATCTTCAATCTTTCCCAGTATCAGGGTGTTTTCCAAGGAGTCAGTTCTTCGCATCAGGTGGAAGAAGTATTAGAGTTTCAGCTTCAGCATCAGTCCTTCCAATGGATATTCAGACTGAATTCCTTTTGGATTGATCTCTTTACAGACCATAGGGACTGTCAAGAGTCTTCTTCAACACCATAGTTCAAAGGCATCAATTCTTCAGCACTTAGCTTTCTTTATAGTTCAGCTCTCATATCCATACATGACTACTGGAAAAACCATAGCTTTGACTAGATGGATCAAAGTAATGTCTCTGCTTTCTAATATACTGTCTAGGTTTGTCATAACTTTTCTTCCAAGGAGCAAGTGTCTTAATTTCATGGCTGCAGTCACCATCTGCAGTGATTTTGGAGCCCCCATCCCCCAAAAATAAAGTCTCTCACTGTTTTCATTGTTTCCCGATCTATTTACCATAAAGTGATAGTACTGGATGCCATAATCTTCATTTTCTGAATGTTGAGTTTTAAGTCAACTTTTTCATTCTTCTCTTTCACTTTTATCAAGAGGCTCTTTAGGTCTTCTTCACGTTTTGTAATAAGGTGTTATCTGCATATCTGAGATTATTGATATTTCTCCCAGAAATCTTGATTCCAGCTTGTGCTTCATCCAGCCCAGTATTCTGCATGATGTGCTCTGCATATCATTTAAATAAGCAGGATGACAATATGCAGCCTTGACGTGCTCCTTTCCTGATTTGGAACCAGTCTGTTGTTTCATGTCCAGTTCTAGTTGTTGCTTCTCGATCTGCATACATATTTCTCAGGAGGCAAGTCAGGTGGTCTGGTATTTCCATCTCTTGAAGAATTTTCCACAATTTGCTGTGATCCACACAGTCAAAGGCTTTGGCATAGTTAATAAAGCATGACTCAGCTGAACATTTGATATAGTTGAATATTTATTTAAAAAGTAAATCAGCTTTCCCAAAATGAACAATAATAAGGAGATGTCATTTCAGATGATGTCTTGCTACAATTGTTAGTTTTAAAATCAGTAGAATACATTCACTAATATAGTACATTGTACAGTCGTATAATTGAATATAAGATTTTTTCACATTATATTCCCCAAATCATCTCAAGCACTGCATATCTAAAACAGAACCTATTAAAAAGAAAAAGAAACTATTTCTTTCTGAAAAACGAGCTTGCTATTTATTTCTCTTCTATGGTCCCTGTGCCAACACATTTACAAAATCTCATTTTTCTCATCTTTTTGCTATGCTAATGTCATAACCATTTACTCAGCCCCAAGGAGAACACTCCTAAATCCTATGCCTTCTTACACCCTTCATCCTTCATCCACACAAATAACTTCTGTTCATTTGAAATACAAAATGTTCCCGGAAATCTATCTTTTCATGCTCTTCCTAGTGCTATAGTTCCCATGTTAATTTCCATTTTTATCTGGGATGTCTTCAAACTACTCCTGCTTTCAGATCAGACTCTCTCAAGTCCATCTCACCTTGGTCACTGCTTAATATCTTGTATTTTATCACTGAGCCATTTTTTCCCCTACACATCTTCAGTTGTTCCTCACTAAATGTGGGTGGAAAGTTTGAGCTCTTTAGAATAATACTTATGCCTTTTCAAACAGTTTTTCATGTTACCCTCCTATTCCTACCACATATCCTTTCCATACAGATATGCCTAACATTAATTCATGCTTCGTATATACACTTATTTTGTGGCTCTGTATTCTTCCTACAGTTGTTATTAACTAAAGTTCAGAGACTCAGCTTATTTTTCATTCTGTATTCTTTCCTAGAAAAATATACATAGTAGGCATTGAGTAAAACTGTGTGGAAATGAAGGAGTTTTGTGAATTATTTTTGTATTTCCAAGTAGATAAATATCTTGAGCAAGGAATAAATTAATTGGTTTATAAAAAATATCAAGTTGATAAAAGAGACCTAGTTTTATATTTGTATGTTATTTTTTTTTCTTTTATAGGACTGAATATGTCAGAAGGCTCAAATTCTTCAAATCAAACTCATGGTACAAATAGTAGTTCCGTGGCCATTGCTATTCTGGTGCCTTTTTTTGCACTTATATTTGCAGGATTTGGATTTTATCTCTATAAACAAAGGTAAGTTTATTGATATTAAATATAAAATGTTTCCCAAATCTATATTTTATGTTCTATTTACACTCCAGTTCAAATTCTAACTTCTGTTTTATTTATTTATTTGGTCTGGATTGTTGTAGCAAATATAACCACAGTTAAAACCATTATTTCTGCTGCCCATCATCCCATCACCCCAATATACACAACTAAAATTGCTCTGTTGAGTTGTGCAAGCATTCAACTTTATTCTTTCTCTTTTTTGTCTGTCAATTTTCTGGAATGTAACTAATTATACAAGTTATTTTTATATTATCCATGCTAACACTATAAAGATACAAAATCTAAGTTAAGGTTTAAAATGAAGAGATGATATCTGCTGCCACATTTCTTTAGAGAAAAAAGAAGTTTATATCTAAACCTCTTAGTTTACATGACAGTACTGACAGATTTTACCCAGGCTGACAGATGATAAACTCTTCTAGTCTTCTCATTTATCTTCTGTTGCTTTTAGAAAATGATGCATTTAGTATGTTACATTTATTATATTTCTCACATATGACTATATAGATTATCAGTTGACCCCTCTTTGTTATATCCATTATGACATCTTGATGAAGGACTTTACTATGCAGTTAATCCACTATTTGAGACTATCCCTTATTAAGGAAACAAAAACAGGCAAAAAAAAGAAGAATAAAGTATGCTGGTAACCTGATAACTAAATGAATACCTAAAATGTTTTTTTATCAAAACTATTGTCATTATTATAAATGCCAGTCTGTATTATCTAAGAATGATTTAATTAATATTATGCAAATTTGTAACAATTGTGCATTAGCAGTTGTTCAGGCCTTGTCAATATCAGAAGTTATTAATGATAAAAATCATCACTAAATTCATTTATAAAGCAAGCTATGCTAATCATTTTTATTATTGTGGTAAAATAAACATAAAATGATTTAAACCATTATAAAAATCAATTCAGTGACATTTAGTGTACTCACAATGTCACAGAACCATCAGCGTAAAAGGAAACTGCACCCACTAAACAGTCACTCCCTACTCCTCCTACCCCTGTCCCAGGCAACTACTTTGGTAATGTGTGACATTTTGTATCTGGCTTCTTAAATATAATATAGTGTTTTCAAGGTTATCCTTATCATACTACACATCTGCATATTATTGACTATGTGGCTGAATAATATTCCATTGTATATTCAAATTTGTTATGTTTAAATATGTCCATTCAGCAGCTGATAGATATTTGGATTGTTCCTGTGTTTGGGCTATTGTGAACAGTGCTTCTATACATGTCTGTGTACAAGTTTTATTCAGAGGCCTGTTTCAGTTTTTTGAGTATGCATTCAAGAATGAAATTCGTGGATTATATGGTCATCCTTCATTTAACCTTTTTCCTTCATTTAACCACATTTTATATGGTTTCCCTGGTGGCTCAGATGGTAAAGCGTCTACCTGCAATGCGGGAGACCCGGGTTTGATTGCTGGGTCAGGAGGATCCCCTGGAGAAGGAAATGGCAACCCACTTAAGTATTCTTGCCTAGAAAATGCCATGGACAGAAGAGCCTGATAAGTTGCAGTCCACAGGGTCACAAAGAGTTGGACATGACTGAGTGATTTCACTTTCACTTAACCATCCTAGTGAACTGTATTTCATTGTGATATCGATCTGCATTTCCCTAATTACTAATATTATTGGGCATTTTTCATGTGTCTGCTAGTCATTTGTCTACATTCTTTGAAGAAATGCCTATTCAAATTATTTGTCCATTTTAAAAATGGACTCATTTGTCTTATTTTTGAGGTATAAGAGTTCTCCGTGTATTCTGGATGCTAGACCCTTTTCAGATATATGGTTTGCAAATATTTCTCTTTCCGTGGGTTGTAGTTACAGTTTCTTGATAGTATCCTTTGATATACCAAACTTTTCATTTTTATGAAGTCCAATTTATTTCTTTTTTCTTTTGTTACTTTGCTCTTAGTATTATACGTAAGAGACCATTGCCAAATGCAAGGTCATGAAGGTTTACCTATATGTTTTCTCCTAAGTATTTTATAGATTTTGCTCTTATGTTTAGAACATTGATTAGTTTTAAGTTAATTTTTATTGATAGTATAAACTTTTCTAAAGTTTGATATTATTTTCCTTAAAGCTATTCCTTAATATTTGCAGAAACAAATCTTTTACATCTTTGTGATCCTTACCTAATTAGAAGGAAATGATATTGCTTCTGTTTTTATTGTGAATCTAGTTTAAAAAAGAGAGAGATGAATGAGATTGATTAGAATTATGCTCCTGGCAAGAGTAAGTTGTAAGCAATATAAGTTGTATTATATAACTATATATATGTATATATAGGTGATGTTATTGAAAATAATTTTAGATAGATTTTTAAAAATGTTATCATACAAATCCCTGACAATTTTTAATACAGAGAAAAATTCAGAAAATATGCTAAGGATAGGACAATCACAGAGTGGCAAATGCAAATTATAATAAAATAAGTAGTTGAACTTTTGTATTATTTGTTATAAGCAAAAGAGAATTATTTTAAAGTCTTTTTAGGAATTAAATTTGAGGAACAAGTAGAGGTAAGTATGCTTTTGTTGCTGTTGTTCAGTCCCTAAGTTTTGTCCAACAATTGCGACCCTGTGGACTACAGCACACCAGGCTTCCCTTTCTTTCACCATCTCCCAGAGTTTGCTCAAACTCAAGTATGCCTTTAATCATTTGACTTACAAATAAAATTATAATTTGATTTACAAATGATTTTTTGTAATTTGATTTTTTATCATTTGACTTACAAATGCCAGCAAATTATGCAGTAGGATGTGGGAAAGAGAAGCTAGAAATAAATATTAGTCAAAAGTGAGACAAAAAATAAAGGAGGGATTTAAAATGAGCAACTTATACCCACCAGCTTAGATTCCATGTGTTTTATTAACTAATAGCAAATATTCAGTTATCAGGAACTCTGGAAACTATTTCACGACATGAAATATCCATGTAGTTAGTCATTTTGTCTTTGAGATTTTGAGTTTATTTGTTCTGATGTATATAATTTTAAGCCAATTGAGTATTTATGTTTCTGGGATACTCTAAGCACTTTCTAAAACTATGTGTCAGCATTAAATGTCTGCTTTTCCTGGGACTCCCTTCTTATTACTGCAGAATGAACTCCTTATTGTCATTCAGGTCTCAGATTAAATTTTACTTCCTTATTTTCTTTATTACCTCTCCTAACATGTCTCCTAGTTACTTCTGGTCATATCAACCATTTTCCTTTTCAGCAAGACAATTTTCATTATCTTGTTTCATTTTTCTTATTTACTTTTAATTTATTCATTGCTATCCTTGTAATAGGAGAGTGATGAGTTTGTTTTTTGTACAAAAGAAAAATTATATATCCAATGCCTAGGGTCATGCCTAGCATGTAATGGATGCTCAATAAATACTTGAGGAATGAATAGTAATGAGGTTTGAATTCATCATCATCATAATTTAGCTATATTTTACATGATCATTTATGAAAACATTATCTCATAAGAAAATTTATAATAGCCATAATATTTATTTATACTTATATTACTTATATTGGTACTATTTATAAACATATATTGTATGTAAATAATGAGTCATTCATGATTTAAAAGTGACAGATAAATTATTCAAATTTGATGAATTGTGGTTTCTCAATATTTTCAAGTTATATCATCCATTAACAGTGATCACTCAAGTAGTGATATATTGTGTTTGAGTCCTATTCTGCTGTTTCTGGAAGAAAGTTAATGTATAACTAATTAGTGTTCTCATCAACAGGACTGCACCCAAAACCCAGTATACAGGATGTTCAGTTCATGAAAATAACAATGGCCAAGCAGCTTTTGAAAATCCCATGTATGACACCAACGCAAAGTCAGTGGAAGGGAAGGCAGTACGGTTTGATCCCAACTTGAACACAGTCTGCACAATGGTATAACGTGGCAGCTTTGGCCTTCTTCAGAAGCTTGGAAATCGACACACAAAACAGTGCACATTTAGTTCACTGATAAACAAATTAAAGCACACTTATCAGGACTTGCTGGGTCACCTTTTCCTGTGGAATGATAGAGAAGAGTGTTTTTTTCATAAACTGGACCATAGTTCTTCTTCATGTTTACCATGGAGAATTTTACAGAAATTTGGCTGCACTCCGAGAGTGCTTACTCACAGTTTATTTGCTTTTTTTAAAAAGGAGATTATTCTAAAACATAAACTTATTTGCATATATTGGAGGAGCATCCACTATCAGTATTTCTGTGCTTTATAAACTATATTAGAGGGACTGGGTTTAAAAAAAATGATATAGGGTAGAAAATAAGAGCTATACTTACAAGAGTCAATAGATCACTGACTTCTCTTTAACTGTCATGAGCTGTATCACGCCCGTAAGTCTGTATTTCTCACCACTCTATCAGCTGTTCCTTCCTATTAACTGAGTCATTGTTTTCTTCATTTCTCTGGTTATTTCCGATTGAGTCATGCCCTGAAATGTTTATGAGCTAATTTATGTCGCAGATGAGATAAGATTGCCCACTCTGATTTGATGCTTTCTGGTTTTTGTTCTTCAGTATCATAGTGCTATCTTTTTTTAGATCGGTTGTCATAGTTTCTGTAAATGGCAAGATCATCATGCTATCTTCCTGATTTCCCTCATTATGTTGTAAACAATATTATTCAGTGAGCCATGGGATGAGTGTTTAACTCCTTGCTTCAATCTTTTTTGTCCCTCAAACCACCTTAGCTGGCAAAGACTGTCTATAATAATCATGGTTTTTACAGTTACCTGAGATACCAAACTTAACATTCTTTACCATTCTTTCTAATATTTTTGCAAGACCAAATAGAACCTATCAATCTGCTTATTTAGTTCACAATTTATTTGCTTTTCCTTCAAGCTGAGTTTTCATATTTATTTAATATTGCCTTGAACTTTTATCTAACAGTGAGTTAGAAGTATTAAGCTTGTTAAACTTTTTAGTTAACAGTGAGTTAAACATATATTTTGGACCATTGCCTAAATCAAAATGAGTAAAAGTAAAATTACTTTCAAATCACCAATATAAGTTTATTTCCTAAAGTTGTGGATTTACCAAATTTTTATATATTTAAAACTTCCTATTCTCTTATCCTTAAGAAGCAGCTTCCAGATATGACAGGTTCCTTTCATAGTCATTAAGGTATGTATTTGCAAGTTATTTACAACCGTATCGCAGAAATGCCAGCATTTTGATTTAATAGGTCATAGTCTTCCTTTAATAGCATGTTTTACTTCATTGAATAACTTATGTACCCAGTGTGAACACTTCGTTGCTGTCCCTTTCAAATATGGATAAAGTTGTAAACAGTCTCGGCTTTTTGTATCATGAGACAGAGTGCCTACGAGAAATCATTGCACCCAGAGCGCTGCTTGGATCTATCTCTACAAATGTAGTGAATTTCTTGTAATCCACTTTGAGATACATTGTTTTGGAAATTCGTATAATTTTCCCAACATTGTACTCTACTGACAGGATGCTGTTTTAAATTTTATTCCATCAGTTATTTATTCTTGTTTATTCAAATGACTGCAATAACAACGATTCATTCATTAATGTTAAGGTTAATACATTTAAGATCTTGTTTAAACAATGTTTCTTCTGCAACTGGCTACTCCTCTTATATTAATGCATACACTTTTGTAAAGAATTATATTTTTATGGAAAAAAAAAACTTTGTAAAAGTATGATGTAAATTTTCAGTGCAATGTAAACAAAATAAAAGTGAATAATTGCTTTTGTAAAATGTGTATTCTTTTCAAAATTGTCTGTCAGTGTACTGGTTAGTAAAAGGAATGACAGCCCTTCTTTATTTGGTGATGTAATAAAGTTCTGAAACTGCATATACTTAGTTCACAACATAATAATGAAATATGGGTATTTTTTTCATGTTCTGTAGTTCCCACGTATAACACTCTTAAAAGTAAACAGAGTCTCAGTAAGCACAATAGTATCATAAAAATCTCATTTTAGAATTTACCTTAAGTGTCAATATTTTAATAATACATACTATCTAAAATTAGATATAACTGATGATTTCTAGTATTTCCATAGTAAACTTCTTAGAGATATTTATGTTAAGCATGCTTCCTAGGTGTGAACCCAATAACCTTTTGAATTGCTACATTAAACTAATATTCACAAAGAAATCTATCTTTCCAGGATGAAACATGTAAAGTTTTGTAGTCAAGAGATTTATCATTTCTATAAAGTTCAAAGCACAAGTTATTGAAATTCAATTTTATTAGATAACTATTTTTAAAGAACACATTGTCTTTATATGTCAAGAGCTGAATCTCCAGTCTTTACGAGTTTATCACAGTTTATTATGCTTTTATTTTAGAAATAATTGCTTCTCGATGTATTGTAGTTTCTGTTTTAACTTCATTAATTGTATTATCTCCACCTTTAATTCACTTCCTATCTTCTGCATTTTCTCTTGTTGTTATTTGTCCTTATGTTGATTCCTCCCATGTTTTCTTCTTCTTCCTTTTTGTTTTTCAACTTTTAAATTTTTCTATTGATGCTTTTCTTAGCATCCTTTCCTATTTTACATGTCTTATCCTTTTTAGCCTTTTTATTATTAATTCTCATTTTAAAAAATTTTTTGTTTATCTTTTTAACCCCCTCAAAAGTTAGCAGCAATTTTAGTGGAAGTAATTTTCTTTTTTCTCTTTTCCTAGTCCTGCTGCTGCTGCTGCTAACTTGCTTCAGTTGTATCCTACTCTGTGTGACCCCATAGACGGCAGCCCACCAGGCTCCCCCGTTCCTGGGATTCTCCAGGCAAGAACACTGGAGTGGGTGGCCATTTCCTTCTCCCATGCATGAAACTGAAAAGTGAAAGTGAAGTCGCTTCGCTCAGTTGTGTCTTGACTCTTATCAACCCCATGGACCTNTCCTACTCTGTGTGACCCCATAGACGGCAGCCCACCAGGTTCCCCCGTTCCTGGGATTCTCCAGGCAAGAACACTGGAGTGGGTGGCCATTTCCTTCTCCAATGCATGAAACTGAAAAGTGAAAGTGAAGTCGCTTCGCTCAGTTGTGTTTTGACTCTTATCAACCCCATGGACTGCAGCCCACCAGGCTCTTCCATCCATGGGATTTTCCAGGCAAGAGTACTGGAGTGGGGTGCCATTGCCTTCTCTGTTTCCTAGCTCTATTGAAGTATAATTAACAATTGTGAGATATTTAAAACGTATAGCTTGATAATTTAGTAAATGTACACATTTTTTTTTTATCAGAACATTTCAGTTCTACTCTGTTATTATATTTCAATTAAGGAAGTAACTTAAAAGAGCCTTCTTGAATGTCCCTTGTATTTAAGAACATTAAAGCTATGGGTTCCACTCAGGATCTCTTGATAATAGATTCTATTGAAAATTATTGTGGGCATAAACCAAAGGTCAGATTTATTTTACCTGTCCTTTTCACTTATGTGAGAGAAAAAAAAAAACAATAACATTAGCTGAAGCAGTCAATAAAAATATCTATATGAGTGTCTCTTAAAGAGAATGAGAATGTATTTGCTGTCAAAGTACTACTCATAAATATCTATAAAAGTAAAATAGACATTGTTAAAGGAAGGTGAAAAAGAACCTCTATAAAATTATAGAAGCTCATAAGTCTAGGAAATAATTAAAACTGAGCAGTTTAAAACTTGGCTGAAAGAAATATTGATTTGCTTCACTCTTTTTTTTTTTTAGGATGACTTTGGAGGAAAGGGATTAAGGACCTCAAAAGATATACATGTGTAAAAATCTGAGAAATGTCTTTCTTTCATTACTTTCATGAGCTTGATATTCTAAAGTACTTTAAAGCAGATTTAAAAGTTACTGGAGGGTAGAACAGCCACTGGACGTTAGATTTCATTCTTTAGTATACAAAGCAATAGAGCTAGTGAACGCAGGCTAGATACATTCCCAACTTTTAATAAGTTCCCATGTGTAATAATTTTATTAGTGCTGAAAAAGAAGTATATTCTACACATTCAAATTCATAGCTATAAGTTGCATTGCAAACAAAAAACAATAAGTCTGTGCTTAAGCTCTCATAAGATCCAAATCCGCTTATAAGTATTTGCATACCTATGAACATAGGGATAATCCCAAATGCTTTGACAGGATCAATGAGATTAACAGATATAGAGAAAAATATAGACCCACCTCCATATTATGAATTAAAATAAACCAAAAGGCCTTCTTAGTAAGTATTTTCTTCATATTATTTAGTTAAAATTTTGTGTCTACTGAAGGAACGTATTAGAAAGAAATGTGTTACCTGGAAAATGTCATTTGATTGCTTTGTAATCCCAGTAAGCCAATTAACACAGCTATTATAGTGTAAATACCCCCAATCTCTTTATTTTTAAACCAAGACTTTTCTAGTTTATGGCACTCTTTTTCAAATGAAGATTTTAAATATATACAATGAAATAAAAAGTAAATTAATGATAAAATAATTTTAAAATATTTTCAAATAGTTTAGTAAATGTATACTAACATACATATATATGAATATATACTTATCAGTTCAGTTCAGTCGCTCAGTTGTGTCCAACTCTTTGCGACCCCATGAATCACAGCATGCCAGGCCTCCCTGTCCATCACCAACTCCCGGAGTTCACTCAGATTCACGCCCATAGAATCAGTGATGCCATCTAGCCATCTCATCCTCTGTCATCCCCTTCTCCTGCCCCCAATCCCTCCCAGCATCAGAGTCTTTTCCAATGAGTCAACTCTTCTCATAAGGTGGCCAAATAGAGAGATATTAATATACTTCTCTACTGATACATTAAGTAAGTAGTGGGACTAATAATTTCTGTAATTTTAAAGAGTATCATAAGCAATATTTTGGTATATTCATAATATTTAATATGACATAAAATTTCTGTGATTTTTATAGGTGACAAAAGTCAGAGATTATTTTTACCCAGCTTTTTACTGAAGGAAATACTATATTTTAATGAGAACAGTGAAAATAAAGGTGTGGCATTTTCCCACCTCTGTTTACACATTTTTTGAATTCTACTTGCATACCAGGTTTAGAACCCTGCTTTGATGGTACAGGGAATAAAACTTTCTCTTGAGTGATTGCCAATGAAAATTAAGGGCTTGAGTTGGACTTTAGTTACCAAATAGCAACATAAAGAAGAAACATGTCTAAGAAGAAATCCCTAATAGGAAAGACTGAGTATAAATGGCAAAATGTCATTAATTAATGTTAACACAGTAGATATTTTCTAACATTAAACATTCACATACTACTCTTGTATGAAGTATAATGTCTAATGAATGAATATAAGAAACACATAGACCTTATCTTGAGGTAAATTAAAGTTTTATCAAGCTATTAATAAATTTTTTAACGTATACATAGAAGTCACATAATAATTCTATGTGATAACTATATTCATTTCTATAAGCTTTCACTCTTTTTATGTTAAAATTGACTTCTATGACATTAAAAGCAAATCTTTGACTAGCCTACTGAATAAGATTAAGGAGTATAAAGGTGATATGGGTTATGTGGCATCAGTATTTGTCTTCAGAATATTCAGAATTTGATGGAGTTAATTTGAAGACTCCATGTTAGGTAAATTTAATATAATGGAAATCTTGGACATTTATTGACGAAATGACCAGAAGCTATTCACAATATCAATGATGAATTTCTGTTTACTTTTTATCAGTATATGTTTTCCTAGGAATCTTCATTGAAGCTTTAGAAAATGGCATTTGAAGTTTATTGACAAAAAAAGCATTTGTAATTTCAACAGAAATCAATTAGACAAGTTTTAATTTTTTTAAATTTTTTATTGAAGAATAATAGCTTTACAGAATTTTGTTGTTTTCTGTCAAACCTCAAACCTCAACATGGATCAGCCATATCTATACATATATCCCCTCCCTTTTGAACCTCCCACCCATCTCATGACCCATCCCACTGCTCTAGGTTGATACAGAGCCCCTGTTTGTGTTTCTTGAGCCATACCGCAAATTCCCATTGGCTATCTATTTTACATATGGTAATGTAAGTTTCCATGTTACTCTTTCCATACATCTCACCCTCTCCTCCCCTCTCCTCATGTCCATAAGTCTGTTCTCTGTGTCTTTTTCTCCATTGCTGTCCTGTAAATAAATTCTTCAGTACCATTTCTCTAGACTCTGTATATGTGCACTGGAAAACTATTTATCTTTGACTTTCTGACTCACTTCATTCTGTATAATAGGTTCTAGGTTCATGCACCTCATCAGAATTAATTCAAATGTATTCCATTTTATGGCTGAGTAATATTCCATTGTGTTTCTGTACCACAGCATCGTTATCCATTCATCTGTCAGTGGACACCTAGGTTGCTTCCATGTTCTAGCTATTGTAAACAGTGCTCCAATGGACACTGGGGCACATGTGTCTCTTTCAGTTTTTGTTTCATAAGGTATGTGCCTAGGAGTGGGATTGCTGGGTCATATCTTGGTATTATTCCTAGTTTTGTAAGGAATTTCCATCCCATCTTCCATAGTGGCTGTATCAATTTGCATTCCCACCAGCACTGCACGAGCGTTGCCTTTTCTCCACACTTACTCCAGCATTTATTCCTTGTAGACTTTTTGATGAGGGCCATTCTGACCAGTGTGAGGTGATATCTCATTGTGGTTTTGATTTGAGTTTCCCTAACAATAAGCAATGTTGAGCATCTTTTCATGTGTTTGTTTGCCATCTGTATGTCTTCTTTGGAGAAATATCTGTTTAGATCTTTTCCTAAATTTTGATTGCGTTGTTTCTGTTTCTGGAATTGAGTTGTATGAGCTGCTTGTATATTTTGGAAATTAACCCTTTGTCGGTTGTTTCATTTGCTATTATTTTCTCCCATTCTGAGGGTTGTCTTTTCACCTTGCTTATTGTTTCCTTTGCTGTGCAAAAGCTTTTAAGTTTAATCAGGTCACATTTGTTTACTTTTGTTTTTATTTATGTGTCTCTAGGAGGTGAGTCTTAGAGGATCTTGCTTTGATTTACATCATCTAGTGTTCTGCCTATGTTACATCTAGGAGTTTTATAGTTTTTGGTCTTACATTTAGGTCTTTAATCCAATTTCAGTTTATGTGCCAGTACCATACTAACTTGATGACTGTAGCTTTGTAATATAATCTGAAGTCAAGAAGGTTGATTCCTCCAGCTCCATTCTTCTTTCTCAAGACTATTTTGGTTATTTGGGGTATTTTTTGTTTCCATATGAATTGTGAAATTTTTTTCTAATTCTGTGAAAAATGCCATTGGTAATTTAATAGGGATTGCGTTGAATGTGTAGGTTGCATTTGGTAGTATAGTCATTTTCATAATATTGATTCTTCCTATTCAGGAACATGAGATATCTATCCATCTGTTTATGGCATCTTTGATTTCTTTTATCAGTGTCTTATAACTTTCTGTGTACAGGTCTTTTGTCTCCTTAGGTAAGTTTATTCCTAGATATTTCTTTTTGTTGCAATGGTCAATGGGATTCATTCCCTAATTGCTCTTTCTGATTTTTCATTGTATATAGAAATACAAGTGATTTATGTGTATTGATTTTGTATCCTGCAACTTTTCTTATTTCAATGATTAGTTCTAGTAATTTTCTGGCACTATCTTTAGGGTTTCCTATGTACAGTATCATGTCATCTACAAAGAATGAGAGCTTTGCTTCTGCTTTTCTGATTTTGATTCCTTTTATTTCTTTTTCTTCTCTGATTGCTGCAGCTAGGACTTCCAGAATTATGTTGAATAACACTGGTGAAAGTGGACACTGATCTTAGGGGGGATGCTTTCAGCTTTTCATCATTTAGAATAATGTTTGCTGTATGGTTATCATATATGGCCTTGACTATGTTGAGGTATGTTCCTTCTATGCCCATTTTTTGAAGAGTTTTAATCATAAATGGATACTGAATTTTGTCAAAGGCTTTTTCTCCATCTATTGAGATGATCATATGGTTTTTATCTTTCATATCACATTGATCGATTTGCATACATTGAAGAACACTTGCATTCCTGGAATAAACCCAACTTGATCATGGTGTATGAGCTTTTTGATGTATTGCTGAATTCTGTTTGCTAAAATTGTGTTGAGGGTTTTTGCATCTATGTTCATCAGTTATATTGGCCTGTAGTTTGTGTGTGTGTGTGTGTGTGTGTGTGTGTGTTGCCTTTGTCTAGTTTTGGTATCAGGGTGAAGGTGGCCTCGTAGAATGAGTTTGGAAGTGTTCCTTCCTCTGCAATTTTTAGAAAGAGTTTTAGAAGGATAAGCATTAGCTCTTCTCTAAATGTTTGGTAGAATTCTCCTGTGAAAACATCTGATCCTGAGCTTTTGTTTTGGGGGATTTTTTTTTTTTTTTTTAATCACAGCTTCAATTTCAGTGTTTGTAATTGGGTTGTTCATAATTTCTATTTATTCCTAGTTCAATCTTGGAAGACTGAACTTTTCTAAGAATCTGTCCATTTATTGCAGGTTATCCATTTTATTGTCATATAATTGTTCATAAGTCTCATAATAATTTGTATTTCTCCACTGTCTCTTGTAAACTCTTCTTTTTTGTTTCTATTTGTGTTAATTTGATTATCCTCTCTTTTTTCTTGATGAGTCTGGCTAAAGGTTTGTCAATTTTGTTTATCTTCTCAAAGAAACAGCTTTTAGTTTTATTAATATTTATTTACTATTGTTTTTTCATTTTTTTCATTTATTTCTGCTCAAATCTTTATGATTCCTTTCCTTCTAATAATTTTTTTGTTCTTCTTCTTCTTTTTCTAGTTGTTTTAGGTGTAAAGTTACATTGTCTCTTCAATGTTTTTCTTGTTTCATGAGGTAGAATTGTATTGCTATAAAATTCCCGCTTAGAAGTGCTTTTACTGCATCCCATAGATTTTGAGTTGTCATGTTTTCATTGTCATTTTTTTCTGGAAATTTTTTTATTTCCCTTTCAATTTCTTCAGTAACTTGTTATTATTTAGAAGCGTATTCTTTAATCTCCATGTGTTTGTGTTTCTTACGGTTTTATTTATTTATTTATTTTTTCTTGTAATTGATATCTAGTCTCATGGTGTTGTGGTTGGAAAAGATACTGGATATGTTTTCAATTTTCTTAAATTCACTGAGGCTTGTTTTTGTGACCCAAGATGTGGTCTGTCCTGGAGAATGGTCCATGTGCACTGAGAAGAAGGTGTATTTTTCTGCATTTGCACTGTATGTGCTAAAGATATCAGTGAGATCCATCTAATTTATCTAATGTAATTTAAGATTTGTGTTTCTTTATTAATTTTCTGTTTTGATGATCTGCACTTTGGTGTGAGTGGGATTTTAAAGTCTCCTACTATTACTGTGTTACTGTCAATTTCTCCTTTTATGTCTGTTACTGTTTGTCTAATGTATTGAGGTGCTCCTATGTTGGGTGCATAGATATTTACAATTGTTATGTCTTTCTCTTGGATTGACCCATTGATCATTGTGTGGTTTTCTTCCTTATTTCTTGCAGTCTTCTTTATTTTAATGTCTATTTTGTCGATATGAGAATTGCTACTTCAGCTTTATTTTGCTTCCCATTTGCATGGAATATATTTTTCCATCCTCTCATTTTCAGTCTATATGTGTCTTGAGGTCTAAAGTGGGTTTCTTGTAGACATCATGTATATGGGTCTTCTTTTTGTATCCTTCAGTCAGTCTGGGTCTGTTGGTTGGATCATTTAATCCATTTACATTTAAAATAATTATTGATATATATGTTCCTATTGTCATTTTCTTAATTGTTTGGGGTTGACTTTGTAGATACTTTTTCTTCTGTTGTATTTCTTAACTGTATAAGTCCCTTTAAGATTTGTTGTAAATTTGGTGGAACTGAATTCTCTTAACTTTTGCTTTTCTGAAAAGCTTTTTATTTATCCATCAATTTTGAATGCAGTCCTTGCTGGGTATGGTAATCTTGGTTGTAGATTTTTCCCTTTCAGCACTTTAAATATATCCTGCCATTCCCTTCCGGACTGCATAGTTTCTGCTGGAAGGTCAGCTGTGAAATGGTTGCATTTCCCTTGCTGCTTTTACTATTCTTTCCTTGTGTTTAATCTTTGTTAGTTTGATTAGTATGTGTCTTAGTGTGTTTCTCCTTGGGTCTATCCTGTGTGGGACTCTTTGTGCCTCTTGAACTTGGTTGACTAATTCCTTTTCCATGTGGGGAAATTTTCAACTATGATCTCTTCAAAAATTTTCTCATACACTTTCTTTTTGTCTTCTTATTCTGGAACCCCTATAATTTCAATGTTGGTGCATTTTATATTGTTCCAGAGGTCTCTGAGACCATCCTCAGTTCTTTTCATTCTTTTTCACTTTATTCTGCTCTTTAGAAGTTATTTCCACCATTTTATCTTCCAGCTCACTGATTCATTCTGCTTTAGATATTCTGCTGTTGATTGCTTCTAGAGTATTTTTAATTTCAGCAATTTTTTTATTTGTTTATTCTTTAATTCATCTAGGTCTCTTTAATTGACTCTTGCCTTTTCTCCCCTTTGTTTTCAAGGTTTTTGATCATCTTTACTATCAATATTGTGAGTTATTTTTCAGGTAGTTTGCCTATTTCCTCTTCATTTATGTGGTCTTCTGTGATTCTACTTTTTCCCTTCATTTGTGTAGTATTTTGCTGCCTTTTCATTATTTTTTTTAACTTATGTTTTTGACATCTCCTTTTCCCAGGCTTCAGGTTGAATTCTTTCTCCATTTGGTTTCCACCATCCTAAGGTTGGTCCAGTAGTTTGTGTAAGCTTCTTATAGGGTGAGATTTGTGCTGAGTGTTTTTGTTGTTGTTTCTTTGTTTTTGATTTGATGGGCAAGGCTGAGTAAGGTGGTAATCCTGCCTGCTGATGATTGGGTTTGTATTTTTGTTTTGTTTGTTGTTTATATGAAGCATCCTGTACAGGGTACTACTAGTGGTTGGGAGATGCCAGGTCTTGTATTCAGTTGGCTTCCTTTGTGTGAGTTCTCACTATTTGATACTCCCTAGGGTTATTTCTCTGTTATTCTAATCTTTTCAAGTCAGTGCTCCCACTCCAAAGGCTCAGGACTTGATCCCTAGTCAGGAACAAAGATTCCAAAAGTTGTTTGTTATGGAATTAAGTGAGATTAAAAGAAATATCCAAAAATGAGAATCCAAGATGAAACCTAGAAAATGGCACTTACAAGTATCAGGCAAGTAATAATTAAAATAAATGAAATATACATATATATATATCCATGAGCAAAGCCAAAACACTCCAAAAAGAATAAAGTACAATATATTGACCCAGCCAACAAAGGAAATTGAAAATTATATTTACCAGTTAAGAACAAACCTAACTAAATCACAAAGTGGAAAACAAAACTAAAGCAAAGTGGCAAGTTGGGAATAAAGCAATGAAAACAAAACTAACAAATATATTGAGAGGAAAGGAAAGGAAGTAAAGAAAGAAAGAATAGATATGCAAAGTTAAATAGAGGTAGGTAAAGAAGATTTATTACATTAAAGATTAACTGCAAGGGGAAAAGAACAATAAAGAAAAGAAAATAAAGGAATAAATGTAGAAAAATAATAAAAAATAATAATAGGTTTAAAAATTAAAAATAGAGAGGAAAAAAAAGTAAAGGAAAACTCCCCAAAATTGGAAAAGCTGAAAGTAGAGGTGAGGTTTATAACAACTATAGAACATGTGATTGAAAAAGAAAAGGAAAAATAAAGTTCAAAAGCTTAATTAGATTTCATAGTGCCAATAAAATCAACAACTATAACAGAGATGGAAAACAGAAAAAAAAAATATATATATATACAAAAGAATCTACAGAACAAGTCAAAACATAAGAATAATAAATGTTTTCCTAGAGTCACTGCTGTCAGAGTCCTTTCCCTCCCCTGGGAGTTAGAGTCCACCTCACCTCCCTAGGAGGCCCTTCACCACTATGCTGATCCCTGGACCTGTTCTGGGGGCAGCTAAGATTCTAATCTGATCCTGCTTCACTGTATTCTTGCCTCCAATATCCACAGCTATCAGAACTAGTGCATTTCTTTTGTGGAAGCNTCCTAGTGTCACTGCTGTCAGAGTCCTTTCCCTCCCCTGGGAGTTAGAGTCCACCTCACCTCCCTAGGAGGCCCTTCACCACTATGCTGATCCCTGGACCTGTTCTGGGGGCAGCTAAGATTCTAATCTGATCCTGCTTCACTGTATTCTTGCCTCCAATATCCACAGCTATCAGAACTAGTGCATTTCTTTTGTGGAAGCTCTCAATGTCCTTTTATAAATTCCATAGACACAGAGTCTGCCTAGTTGATCATGTGGATTTAATCTGCTTGTACAGCTGGTGGGAAGGTTTTGGGTCTTCTTACTTAGCCACGCTGCCCTTGGGTTTCAATTGTGGTTTTATTTTCACCTCTGCATGTGAGTCATCCACTGGGGTTTGCTCCTGAGGCTGTCCTGGAGGACTTGGGTTTCCCCTGTGAGGTCCAAGTGTGGAAGTGATGAAGCTTCTTGGGTTACAGGGATTCTGGCAGTTCCAGGTACTCAGGGGAGTTCGCAGCTAGGGCAGCAGGAAATATTGCTCTAGAAGGATATGGAAACCAGTTTTGGCCAATACACTCCAGTATAGTAGCCTAGAGAACCCTCCTCCCTGACAGAGAAGCCTGTCAGGCCACAGTCTACAGGATCGCAAAGAGTCAGACACAACCAAAGTGACCCTGTGTGCATAGACACAAGACTTTTTTTTGCCTGTGGATGCTCTGCTCCAGTGAGAGTTGAGCGTGAAGGTGGCTCAGCTGCTTTGCTTTCAGGGATCCTAGAGGCACCAAGTGTGCAGGGATATAGACTACCTCTGCCACAGGAGTTATGGCCCTATCGGAGTTTTTTTTGGAGCTTCTTATAGCTAGTGATCAGAAGGCCTCTTTAGCCAGTCTTTCTCTGTAGCTCCACCCATTCAGCACTTCGAGAGCTCCTGGGGTCCTCTGTTGTTCTACGCATCGGGCACATAGAGAGGCCCCCCTGACTGGGGTCCTATCTGTGCGTAGTTCAGTGCGTCGAGTGTTTAATGGGCCAGGCTTTCTATTGGTCAGCTGCCAGTGCTGGTGTGGAGGGAGAAAGGCTATGGTGATGGCGGCACCTCCTATGCACATCTCAGCAGTATTGCCTTGCTTCCCTAGCTGCCTGGCTTTCTTCCACAGGCATTTCCCACCACAATCTTCTCCCTCACATCTGTCTGTCTCTCCACACTCAACAGCAGCCCTAGCCCTGGGATTGCTCCACAATCCCTAAACCACAGCTCCCAGCCACTGGGCCTTCCAGGGGATCTGCATCCCTGTCCAGGGTATGTATGGCTGCAGCAAGGACTGTCTGATCCTTATTCCATTTAGGCTGCCACAGATCAGCTGGTTCACTCTCAGCCTTAAATATTTTTCCTCTGATTCAGACAATTGCCTTGATGATGTGTGGATCAGACCCCTGCTTGAGTTCCCCCACCTGCTGGGGGCAGGTCCAGTCCTAACACTCCTGTTTTTCCCTGTGATTCCTTCATCCTACCAAGTTTTGTGTGGGTCTATATATTTTCTGCTGGTCAGGTACTCCTGTCCACTGTTCTCCATGCACTTCTGTGTCTGAAGGTGTATTCTTGATACATCAGTGGAGAGAGATGTACTCCGTGTCCACCTACTCCTCTTCCATCTTGTTCTCGGATTCAAAAATAGTAGTTTTAAATGAAAAAATTAAAAAGAACTTGAGAGTTAAAAAAGTAGATTTCTATCTTGATGGTAAATACTCTTAGAAGTATACTCTTAGAAGAGCATACAGACCTAGAAGTGAGAGTTGAAGAGCCTGTGTTAAGGAGATTCACATCAACTGTGTCAATATGAAAAGAAAACGAGAACTAAAGGGATAATGTCACACACACCAAGTTGTTTAAGTCAAAGAATTTTAAAAAAATAATAAATCCATTGAATGGCAGATGACTTCTATCAAATATCTATATAATTTCACTTATTTATTTATTTTTTTACTGTTTGAATTGCATCAAAAATGCCCAGAATAAGAATATTGGACAGATGTAACTTTTTTTTTTTCCTCTGAAAGGTAAACTTTCTCTTAAAAAAAAAAAAAGTAACTAAAGTAATGAAGGGTATCCCAGGTAGCTCGTGTGGTAAAGAATAGGCTTGCCAATGCAGGAGACACAGTTTCAATCCCTGGGTTGGGAAGATCCCATTGAATAGGAAGTGGCAACCACTCCAGTATTCTTCCTGGAAAATTCCATGGACAAAGAAGCCCGGTCGGCTACAGTCTATGGGGTCACAAAGAATCCGATGAGACTAAGGAACTGAGAACTCAAAGTAATGAANTGGCTCGTGTGGTAAAGAATAGGCTTGCCAATGCAGGAGACACAGTTTCAATCCCTGGGTTGGGAAGCTCCCATTGAATAGGAAGTGGCAACCACTCCAGTATTCTTCCTGGAAAATTCCATGGACAAAGAAGCCTGGTCGGCTACAGTCTATGGGGTCACAAAGAATCCGATGAGACTAAGGAACTGAGAACTCAAAGTAATGAAAAGAATCTGATCTAATAATTTTATGTTTATTCTCTATATTTAATGAAATAAATACTTCAAATAATTGTAACAATAAAAGTTTTACTTTACAGGACATTTTAAGAAATGTTGAAAAGCTTAAAACATACCTGACCAGAAGTTTATTTTTTCTTTACCTTTTTTAAGGATCATTCCTTTGAGCCTGTGGAGTTAATGAATCGCTTTTTCCTTAAAGCAATTATGCTATCCAACCTTTTTCTTTTTTTTTTTTAATATTTCATTTCTGTTACTAAGATGAATTTAAAGTACGTTAACTTTGAATAGTGCCATGTAACTAACTGCAAAGCAACATCATTAAGTGACACTTTAATATATTCCTTAGCATGGTAAAGAAACAGAAACCATATTATTTACCCAGTAATTTGATAAGTGGTTTCTTTACTTAAAGGAGATTTTGGCAGTTCTATATCTCTCCACCCTTACAGTAACAGACTCCAGCAATACCTTATTGTTTAAAATTACAATTTCACTTCTAACTCTAAGGATATGATTGACATTATGCAGCTTACAAAGATGTATAGAAATATTTAGAGAATGGTGATAAACTTACAGATAGTCTATAAAAAGTGTGGAAAAGTTAATTTTAACTCAATAACTTTGAAAATCAACAAATTGATTAATAAAGTAAGTTTAATATGTAAAAAATTTAAATGGAAAAATTATTAAGAAGAGTTCATAGTTTTTCTTCTAATATTTGATTTGTTAATGCAAATCTGTTCTAGTGTGACTGATATATCAATAAATAATTTGAGTGTAGCAAAGTTGCATGTTTGCTTATGTTTGGACTTGCCCTAGTCACAGATGAGCCTAAACATAGTTAACTTCAGCCACCTGGACTGAACTGCATGGGAATAACCACACACACATACAAACACCCTGCCTCAGGTCACTTTATGTGTCATGGGACCCTCCCATGTACATCTGATGTTACAACTCTTCGTATGATTTCATAGGATTCTCCCTCCTCTACCACACAATAACACACAAACTACAATCCTTCTGACATACCCTCCCCAAACACACTTCCAGTATTGTTTAAGGTATACTGCTTTATTTATTATAATACATGTGTATTTTTAACTACTGAATATGTTTATAACTCTACTATCACTTTTGTTAAATTTCTATCTTTGTTTTATGTTCTACTAAGAAATTTTTTGCATCCCCCTATTTCTCTTTTGCCTCACGAATGTTGTGGCTTTTTAAGTCATGATTTTGTCCTGCAGTGTAAGTTTCAGTAACAGATATGGCACATTAGAGCAGGGTTGACTGTAATTATTTGTTTTCCATTTTTAATGGACTTATATGTTTCAAATATTAGAAAGAATAAAATGACTTAAAGCAAAACTCCCTCTTTAACCCTTGTCTGCATCCATATTCTAAGTCTCATGAATCTCAGTACTGTTAGTTTGTTGTTTACCCTAACAAAATAGTTTCATGCAATAATCCATCTCTTATTTTTAACTGAATGGCAGAATGCAAAGCAAATTTTTCTGTACCTAATTTTAAAAAATTTAATAAATTTTGAAAATCGTATTAAGATTCTTAAAAGTTTTCTCATTCTATTTTATTACATATATTATAGTACATAAACAATTTGTATATAAGTAGAGCCTACCCATGGACATTTACATTGGCATTCCAGTCTCAAGTTATCAAAAATAGTACTGCAATAAAAAATGAATATACTTCCTAGAATTCTATGGGTTATCAAACTGGAATTTCTGAATCAAAAATGTGATGTACTTGAAATTTTGATAGGGCTGCAAAATAGGTTTATGATATTTTATGCTTCCACCAGTAATGAATAACACTGAGTATTTTCTCACAGCTTTGAATATGACAACTTTCCAATACTTAGTATTAGATAAATGCTATTTCCTCTATATTTCATCAGATTATATTACGCAAACTGCTAAACCTCTAGCATATGTCCCCTATTGTGTTCCATGTTACCAGTATCCATCCAAATGCTGAATAGATATCTTTTTGAAGACAAACGCANATTTTCTCACAGCTTTGAATATGACAACTTTCCAATATTTAGTATTAGATAAATGCTATTTCCTCTATATTTCATCAGATTATATTACGCAAACTGCTAAACCTCTAGCATATGTCCCCTATTGTGTTCCATGTTACCAGTATCCATCCAAATGCTGAATAGATATCTTTTTGAAGACAAACGCAGTATAACCAAAAATAGTTTAGAAAACCTTGAATAGAATAAGTTTCCTCTAGAAATTCTCTGAAGATTTGGCGTGCTAATGTACATCTTGAAAACTGAAGATGAGAATATAAGTGAAATATCTGCAAAACCATTTAACTGTGGGACACTTATTAACTTATTAGCATTACACAGATGGCTAGCATTTCTTGGAACATAATTTTAGGGTTATAATTTGTCTAGAGGTTAAGTAAAAAAATATTTTAATAACATTATTTCTTTATCTCAACTGATTTATCTTCTTTAATACCTGAGGCTCTAGACAAGGAGTAATACAACTCAAAGATTTATATACAAATACTGGTATTTTGCCAGTATTAGTTTCAGTCACAGCACAAAGAATTTTAGCGCCCTATTGTAATTCACAAAAGTGACTNCAGTCTGTTTTTCCATGCCCAGTTCTAACTGTTGCTTCTTGACCTGCATACAAATTTCTTAGGAGGCAGATATGGTTGCAATGTTAGCAACATACAATAAACCTCTGGTAAATATCACATTCAGGTTTGCCAGGTGGCATGAGTGGTCAAGAACCTGCCTGCCAGTGCAGGAGTCATAAGAGAAGCAGATTCCATCTCTGGATCAGGACTATCCCCTGGAAAAGGGAATGGCAACCCACTCCAGTATTCTTGCCTGGAAAATCTCATGGACAGAGGAGCCCGACAGGTGGCACACAGTTGGAAGTGATTGAAGTGACTTAGCACACATACAAATATCACATTCAGTTTAATAACCAATTCTAGCCTTGTCTTTTCTGTAAAATAGTCATAGTTTTCACTAATCTGCCTAAGTATATTGGAAAATAAATCATGGGTAATACTTTCTTACCTCATACAGCTGATTAGAGGATGGAATAAGATAGTACATGTGAAAACTTCTAATCACTTTAACTGAATTGAAGCTACAATAAATGAAGAATCACCTCTGCTTTGCCAATCAGAGAATGAGCAGTAATTTTGCTATGCCTGGCACATGCTAGAGATCATTAAATGCTTGTTGAACAAATGAAATCTCTCTGGGAACTCTGCTCTTTTTATTCCTCACAATTCTATAGTGATACAAAGAACAACTTTTGTGCTACCATTTCATAAATACATCCAGAAAGTAAACTTTAAATGGCTAAAGAGCATTACTAATTTTCTTAATGATCTATCTTTGTCTATTAACTGGCAGTTAAAGTCATATGTAGATATAATTTCACAGTACATTCAATATAGATTTTTATATTAAATAGAAAATAATTGCTGCCATTAAATATATTTTTGCTGATTTGCATTTAAGCAAGAATGCTGCTCACCATTAAATTTCTTTCTTTGCCATAAAGAAGTTACCTTTTTTTCTTTACCTACTTAGGTGGAAATACCATCATTTTAATTTTATTTTCATATTGATAATGTCTTGAACACCCATGTATGAGATTATAACCAGAATCTCTAGGGGTCTTTACTTTTTTCCTAATTTATCTCAAATTACACGATTATTCTCAGTTCAAAGGGAGATTGTCTACCCTCCAAATACCTAGTTCCATCTTGCACTTTCAAAAAGTATCATTTTTGGAGAGAGACTTGGAGGATGTGGTCACTTCCCTAGTAGAATCTGTTGGGTTTTTTTTTTAACCTTCACTGTCTTTTCATCTCTTGAAACTGGCCCTACATTTGAAATAAACCTCTGATGTCTATTGCATTTATATCCTAATTGGTCCAAAGCAAAGATGTCAGTGATGGGTCCCCAAAGTTTCAACTTAGGACTTTTCTTTGCATGTCCATGTTCAGACACTTTTCTCAAAGAACTCCTGACATGCTACTAATCTTTGACTATTTCAGACTATCAGAAAACAAGTGGTTGATGTTTAATTTAAATATATTTTGTGTTAAGAGAATACTTGAGCACTGTGTAACATTGTTTTATGGTTTCAGTAATTGAAATCTGAACTGACAGTCTCTCGATTCACTGAAACTTGACCCATATGCTCAATGGGAACATATCTAAAAATGAACCCATTCCATTTTTAAAAGGGGATATTTGTAACTTTTCTCTTTCTCATATTGATATTCCAGTTGCCCAAAATATAATCTATAAACATAATTTTTGCTACCTACATCTTTTTTTAGCTTGTTATACATGTTTGATCTCCAAGTCAAGTTATTAGATACTTAGAATGAGCAGTTGATGTCATTCATTTTTCCTTCTCTTATTGCCATTAATTTAGCTCAGATCTCTCTGATTCTGAGCTTGGAAAAATGTTGAACTGTGCTCTTTTTACTTTTTTCCTCTATTCTCACTTATTTGACATGTTCAAATAAATCTCTGATGATTGTTGCATTTATATCCAAACTGGTCCAAAGCAAAGATATCAGTGATGCCCTATTAATGGGTTCCCAAGTTTTCAACTTAGCACTTTTCTTTGCACTTCCATGTTCAGACATTTTTTTCTCAGAGAACTCCTGTACACTTTGCTCCTTCCCAGGACAATATTGAATCTAGTGAATACCTACTTGAGCCAGGCACAGTGATAGATCCTAGGAACAATACAAACCAATCTCTGTCTTTAGAGGTTAGGGCAAAGAAATCGGTCACCTTGTGATAATAAATATTATACATAAGTGAGTACTAGGTGCTAAGAGAGGTTTCAAGTAAGGAACAAGTAACATAGTCAACAAATGAAAAATGATCAGAAAACACATTTAGGAGGAAGTGATTTTAACCAAACCCATAAGAATTTAACTGAGCATTTGAAATTATACACTTGAATTTTAAAGAGTATGTTTTCTCCCCCCTTGGTATGACAAATGAATAGCTATTTCCCTACATATAATATAAGAAAACTAATAGTAATAACAGTATTTATTGAAATAGCTATAACTTAATAAAACAACATTATTACTATAGCGACTGAGTGAAATTAGTTTTGTATCCATGAGATAACAATCAGAGAAATTAGGAAGATATTTTTATTTTAAAGGGAGAAGAGTGTCAAATATGTGAAAGGCTAAGAAATAATTAAGAAGATCACTAGAAATACTAAATCCTGCGCTCCTTGTCCAGTCCAGTTGTGGATTTTCCAGATTTGCTTTTTACATTCAGGCCAGTTCAGTCTTTGAAGTAATAATTAATATCCAGGCCCTGTTGACTATTAGCAACCCTTAAAGCTCAGATGGTAAAGAATATGCCTGCAATGCAGAAGACCCAGTTTGATCCCTGGGTCAGGAAGATCTTCTGGAGAAGGAAACAGCTACCCACTCCAGTATTCTAGCCTGAGGAATCCCATGGGAAGAGGAACCCAGCAGGCTACAGTCCATTGGGTCACAACACAGTTGGATACAACTGAGCAACTAACAAACACATCATTACACAGAGGTTGGGATTTTTTTTCCTAACCATAAATGGCAAAAATTCCAAGTACCAATGTATAACACAGAATAAGGGGATTGTAACACATCTGGCTGGGAACAAATCTAGGTCAGGGCTGGAATCTTGGGAAACCTTTGACTTTAAGCAGCTCTTCTCTCCTTTCACTGGTGGAACAGTGGTAAAGAATCCAGCTGCCAATGCAGGAGATGTGTGTTCAATCCCTGTATCAGGAAGATCTCTGGAGAAGGAAATGGTAACCCACTCCAGTATTCTTGCCTGGAGAAGCCCATGGATAGAGAAGCCTGGCAGGTTACAGTCCATGGGGTTACAAAAGAGTCAGTCACGACTTACTGACTAAACAAGCAACTCACAGTCCCTATAAGCCTTAGTTTCTCTACTCATAAAATGGACATATATTTAATACCTATATCAGCAAATCATTCAGTTCAGTTCAGTTGCTCAGTCGTGTCCAACTTTTTGTGACCCCATGGACTGCAGCATGCCAGGCTCCCCTGTCCATCACCAACTCCCAGAGCTTACTCAAACTCATGTCCATTGAGTCTGTGATGCCATCCAACCATCTCATCCTCTGTTGTCCCCTTCTCCTCTGGCCTTCAATCTTTCCCAGCATGAGGATCTTTTCCAAAGAGTCAGTTCTTCGCATAAGGTGGTCAAAGTATTGGAGTTTCAGCTTCAGCATTAGTCTTTCCAGTGAATCTTCAGGACTGATTTCCTTTACGATTGACTGGTTGGATCTCCTTGCAGTCCAAGGGATTCTCAAGAGTCTTTTCCAATACCACAGTTCAAAATCATCAATTCCTCAGTGCTCAGCTGGTTAAAATAGAAATTATATGCTGAATATTTAATATGGTACCTGAATATTTTCTGTGACTACTCTCATTAGTACACCTATTACTGCTACTGCCACAACTATAACTCCTACTATATCCTTTACTATTACTGCTACTATTATTACCATTCTTATTTTGAATACTACTGTTACTACTATTATTAACATCCGTGAGCTTGATTGGCTTTTCATCCAGCACTATAGTACCCAAAGAGAGCTGAATCTATTCTAGAAAAATATGATTTTAGAGTTGAAAGAATTAAGTATAGCTTAGTTTTATGTTTCAAATTTCTAATGGTTTTAAGTTCTATTGAGTTAGCATATCCATGGTATTAGCACCATGCTGTATGTTCATTGTGTCTAAATAGATACACTACATTTCATCATGTATGTTCAAATATTTTTCTCACAGGAATGCATAGTCAAATAAGCTTGCAAAATACTAGTCTAGTAACTGCCCAAGCAAGTAAGCAACACATTATAAATATTAATATTATAGTAAATCCTATGGCAATGATCTGGATATGAAAGTCTTACTTAAGGAAAAATATCTAACTGACAAATTTATGCTATGTTTGACCTATGGGGCCATGGCTGGTCAGCACCATGAAGTCTGTTCATTTAGGCATAAATTTGATTAATCATGCCAATAAAATTCTTCCATTAGAAATATGAATCAGAAACATATAAATAATCAGTCAATTTACAGTGGGAGCAGATGATGAAAAGGTAAAGGGAACTCATTAGAAGCTGAGCCTATATCTCTTAAAGTGTAAGTAAGTAGAAGTGATGAAAACACAGGTAATATAAGATGCAAAATAAAGGAAAAGAAAAATATGAGGTGATTGTTAGACATAGGAGCAACACAGAGAGAAGCTGAGTCACCACAAAATAAGAGTAATGAATTCTTGCTATTGAGGGCACATGGGGATAACCCTATCCTTAGAGTTCTTGTGTGTTCTCCAGTTTCTAAATTACATTTCATACTTTGTAAGGCTCTGGTATACTGCAGGGCCTAGAATCCTATGAGACTGACTTCATTTCCATAGGTACTTTCTTCAATGTACCGCCAAATTATTTGCAGGAACTTGATTGAAACCTAAATCTTTACTTAGTTTCAAATGTCAAGCCACAAAAGCAAATGTGCAAGAAATATAATCTTCATTATTTTTATACAACTCAACCTAATTTCTGTTTTGTGCCACAACTCTATTCGACAGCAGAAACTAAATCTTGGTCAATTCTGTGTAATGCTAGACACATCAGGGTTCTCACCACTGCTCCTGGCACCTATTGTTCAGTCCTCAGGTATCGACAAGGCACAAAGGAGGGATAATTCATCTGCTGCCTCGAGGTTCTTTCTCTACACAGGTATTCATTACATTGACGACAGGCAATGCCTTTGGTTCTTTTTTTAAATTGAACTATAGTTGATTTACAATATAATATAACTTCCAGGTGTACAGTATAGTGATTCAGTATTTTATAGACTGTACTCCATTAAAAGTTATTAGAAGATAATGGCTATAAATCCCTGCACTGCACTGTATATCCTTGTTGCTTGTCTATTTTATACACAGTAGTCTGATTCTGTTAATCCCATATCCTTAATTTGTCCCTCTCCTCCCCCAACTCCTCACTGGTTACCACTAGTTTGTTTTCTATATCTGTGAGTCTGTTTTGTTTTGCATATACATTCATCTGTATTCTTTTTGATTCCACATATGTGATATAAAATATGTCTCTGATTTTTGATATTGAAAGCTTTTTGCTATGTTGTTCCTCACTTCTAACTGCAAAAAGGGGAGCTATGGAAAATTTAGTGGTGCTTTAGTTTCTTTTGCTACTCCTCTGTTTTTCTCAAGACCGATGTCTGAAACACTTGACAAATGTCTAAATTTGCAATGTCTAAAAAGCTTTACAGACCTCTGGGAGACTTTCCAAGACTTATGAACTGTGCTAGCTCAGATGGCATTTCTCTACTCAGGAAACTGATCAGTTCTCTATTTTTTTATGCAGTCCTGAGGCAAAGGGACATCTTCTCCAAGAACTCAAAATCTAGGAATTTATTGTGTCTCTCCGTCCACTCTGGAACTTTTTCCACAATCACCTGGGGAGATAGGCTGAGCACTCAACTTATTCACTCTAATTTTAAAGAAGTTTTCTTTGAGGGGAGAAGTTTCTGATCACACTTCAGTTAAATAACCTCTCCTTGAGTGGGGAAATGTTGCACATTTAGACATCCATTTTTAGAAAATGACTTCTGATTGCAAAATCTGAGTTATTTGGTTTCATATTAGCCTAATATTCTGACCCAGATTCTTAATAAAGTAAATTTGCTTAATATAAATGTAAAACCATATTGACAAATCTAAAAAACAGTTATCCTTTGTCCACAAATATTTTAAGATCTTTTCAGCATTATATTCTCAGTCAAGTCATTGATAGCCATCATTATTTAGTGAGACGATAGAGCTTGGCTTGGCAAAGTTACTTTTAAGAAAATCAGGATTGTAAGGTTATTTCTCAAAGGTGAATACCTAACCACAATTTAATAATGTCAGTTATCTCTTTATCATCACAGTTGTATATGAAATGTGCTGTTAGATATGCATTGCTTTTCTTTAACACCGTGACAAGATTTTTTAGTATTTACCTTAGTTTTCAGAGGCACACATTTATTTGGTGAAAATGATCATTTAACTTTCACAGTTACTAAGATTTTAATGTTTCAAATACAACCTATTCCTCAAGATTAGACCAGAAAAATTATAAATATTTTGAGAATAGAGGTTTTAATGACTTCTCCATTCTTCCTGCGGGAGGCATGTCATTTAACTACATACTAGTTTCTGTTGTTGTTGTTTGTAATGATTATTGATTTGTTTACTTATATGACTGCACTGAGTCTTAGTTGCAGCATGCACGATTTTTGATCTTCATTGTAACATGTAGTGTCTTTTAGTTGTGGCATGTGGGTTCTAGTTCCTAGACCAGGGATTGAACCCAAATCAACCTTCATGGGAGTGTGAAATCTAAGCCATTAGACCACCAGGGAAGTTCCATACAATGACCTTTTAATGTAGCCTATGTCCCTACAAGTCTGCTAAAATCAGAATTGGAAGTGATGTTCTCATGGCTGATTTGATTCTTCCCTAAGCAGTTTTTAAATGTCTTGATCACAGAGTACTTTCCTTCCACTCTGTATTCACATAATGTGATTCAATTGTTTGTTTTCTTACTCCATGTCCACATTCATTAATTCAGTTAGCAGACATTTACTGAACAGCTAATTGATATATGAGAACCACAACTAACTTCAGGGTTTATAAAGAGAAATAAATTCACCCTTTGAACGTGTCTACAATCTGGTAAATGGAAAAAGGAAAAGGCATGGACACAAATAGAAGAAAAGTGTTATTGGGGTTAAGATGTAAATGTTTAAACATTAGTGTAGCCAAGCATAAGAGGACTGGTTAGTTTTAAGAAAAGAAAGGAAAAAATGTGGGATAAATGCAGCTAGAATGAGAGGCAAAATTAGACCAGAGATGATATCCTTTAGGGACAAAAAGTAGTAAAATCTGAATATAGTTCTGATTATTCTTAATAGTGCACACTTATATGGCTTTTTTTTGGGGGGGGGCAAAGGGTTTCCCTGATAGCTCAGCTGGTAAAGAATCTGCCTGCAATGCAGGAGATCCCAGTTTGATTTCTGGATTGGGAAGGTCTGCTGGAGAAGGGATAGGCTAACCACTCCGGTACTCTTGGGCTTCCCTTAAGGCTTAGCTGGTAAAGAATCCGCCTGCAATGCGGGAGATCTGGGTTTGATCCCGGGGTTGGGAAGAGCCCCTGGGGAAGGGAAAAGATACTCACTCCAGTATTCTGGCCTGGAGAATTCCATGGACTGTATAGTCCAAGGGTCACAAAGAGTCAGACTTGACTGAACCACTTTCATATGGCTTTTAGTTCGTAGCATTCTTACTGGTGTCTACCCTTTCTCTACTCTGTTGACAGCTTTATTTACTCTGGTAGTAAGGAGTAACTGGGATTATTATTTAGTTATTGCACAAGGAGAATCTCCTCAGTAATTTCATAAGACTAAAATACTACTCATTTTTCGCCGGCATTTAAATAGCCACTGTAGAAGGTGGAACAATGACCCTACCAAGATATCTACAATATCGATCCCTGAAACCTATGAATTATATTTTTGTTAGGAGGCAGAGGAGAACAGGGTTGCAAATGAAATCATTGCTGTTAGTAAACAGACTTTACTGAGCATGCTCTGGTTTTCCAGGTGGGTCCAATATAATCACAAGGCTATTTTAAGAGTAGAAGAAGGAGTCAAGAGAAATAGATGGCAGCATAAGGATTCAATCCGATGTTGCTGAGAATTGAAGATTTCTCAAAGAACCATAAGAAAAAGAGCAGATGGCCTCGAGAATTTGGAAAAGACAAAGAAATAAATCCTCCCCTAGAACATTCAGTGAAGAAAGCAGGCCTGCCTACATCTTGATTTTAGGGTATTGAGACCCATGTCAGATTTCAAAACTGTAGCATAATAAATCACTTATTGGCCTTTTGGCTAAGATCAAATGTAACATGGGGCTTCTCTGGTAAAGAGGTGGCAACATTATAAAGAATCTGCCTGCTAATAGAGGAGATGCAAGAGACACAGGTTCAATCCCCGGTCAGGAAGACACCCTGGAGCAGGAAATGACAACCTTCTAATATTCTTGCCTGAAAAATACCATGGCCAGAGGAACCTAGTGGGCTACAGTCCATGGGGTGGCAAAGAGGCAGATACAACTGAACACAACATAATCAATATGTTAAGTCTCCAAATTTGAGATATTTTTGTACAGCAGACATAAAAACAAATAGAGCTATCTTCAATAACCTCTTATTTGGGAACTTGAAGTCTATTTTTTTTTAATTTATCCTGGCTCTCAACCCCTATGATAAAGTAAATATTACAGGATTATCTAGTTTAAAAAAAAAGAAAAAAATCTGGCTTTGATTTAATCAACAGATATGTCTGAAGCCCTTGCTACAGACTAACAGTCCCTTCTTTTGTGGGGCTTAAAGTCTGATGAGGAAGTAGGAAAAAATAAAGCAAGGATTTTTATTAAGTGCAACCAGGTTTTTCCAGTAGTCATGTATGGATGTGAGAGTTGGACTGTGAAGAAGGCTGAGCACCGAAGAATTGATGCTTTTGAACTGTGGTGTTGGAGAAGACTCTTGAGAGTCCCTTGGACTGCAAGGAGATCCAACCAGTCCATTCTGAAGGAGATCGGCCCTGGGATTTCTTTAGAAGGAATGATGCTAAAGCTGAAGCTCCAGTACTTTGGCCACCTCATGCAAAGAGTTGACTCATTGGAAAAGACTCTGATGCTGGGAGGGATTGGGGGCAGGAGGAGAAAGGGACGACAGAGGATGAGATGGCTGGATGGCATCACTGACTCGATGGGCGTGAGTCTGAGTGAACTCCGGGAGATGGTGATAGACAGGGAGGCCTGGTGTGCTGCAGTTGATGGGGTCACAAAGAGCTGGACACGACTGAGTGACTGAACTGAACTGAACTGAACTGAAAGAAAAGAAGGAGGTCACACATTTCAGTTCAGGGAAGTGAAAGGAACCATTATCTGTTCTCTAACATAACTCGTTGATGAGATTTCACTCACACCCTCCACTCACCAGTGTTTTTACCATGGTGTTTGGAAAGTCTCCTTCCCACTCATAGCCACATATCCATACTTCATTTGCTTTTCTAGTTCTGTATAAAAAACATCACCTCTCATATCTCACAGCTGGAAACAGTCTTTCTGCCTACTTCTTTAGCACTTTATCTGTTCCTCTTCTCTGGCATTTATCACTCTCTCCTTTGTGGTATGGTTATTTTTGAGAATTTCTTACTTCCCAGACCAGACTATAGATTTTAGCTTTTCAAGTGTTCTTGGAAAGTGTGAAAGGGCAGAAAGCAGCATATGGTGTGAAAGCGCTGGGTGTGATACAGACATTGAGTCAGAAAAAAATTTTTAAAAATTGGAAAGCTGAAAATCATGAACATGCTGCAAAAGGATTAGGAGCTGAACAGAGGCACTGGTAGCGTTTAGCCTTTTCGATTTCTCACAAGCCCTGTAGTCACATATGGATAGTCGCTTCTCAGTTAAACAATTGTTATGACTGCTGTTCCCAATTTGCTGCCAATTACTTCAGTCTGGAGATAGACGACAATTATCTATTTAAGTAAAATGTATCTAAAGGATTTTCAACTCTATGTCACCAAATGAGCTGGCACATTCTAGTCACAAGCCTGTACCTAACGTGAGAGCATATGGAAGACAGTATAAAATATAAAGAGTTAACCAAGTTTTCACTGCTTAGCATAGACTATCTTGATATTTGAAAACACTCCCATATTGCATTTGGATATGTTAGTGATGGGCAAATACTGAAGGCATAATTTTAAAACTCTTATGTAAGATATTGTACAATATCTCACTATATATGTCATGATATATTGTAATATAACTTTAAGCTCAATTATTCAAAGCAATAAAAACGAATTGTCTCTACATATAATTCGAAAGTTGCATAGGGTCTTCTCCTCATGGTTCTCATCCAGGGACCAGAAGATGAAGTCTCAAGCAGCAGTCCCCAACCTTTTTGGCACCAGGGACCAGTTTAGTGAAAGACCATTTTTTCCGTGGAGGTAGAGGCGAGGGGTTCAGGCAGTAATGTTAGTGATAAGGGGAAATGAGGAACCACAGATAAAGCTTGGCTCCTTTGCCCCCAGCTCATCTCCTGATGTGCTGCACTTCCTTACAAAGGCAGACCTCTATCCATTCATGGACCAGGGGTTGGGGAAGTGTGCACGTGCGCACACGCTCAGTCAGTAAGTCACGTCCAGCTGTTCCCAATCCCATGTAGTGTAGCCCACATCTGGGGACCTGTGTGTGCACACGTGCATGCACACTCCGTCGCTAAGTCATGGTCTGCTGTTTGCAACCCCTGGAGTATTGCCCGCCAGTCTCCTCTATCCATGGGATTTTCCAGGCAGGAATATTGGAGTGGGTTGCCATTTCCTTCTCCAGGGGATTGGTCCTGATCCAGGGACGCAACCCACTTCTCTTGTATTGGCAGGCTGGGACCACTAGACTAGAAGGATATTTGCTAAGGCTGTGTGAAAACAGAGGATGAAAAATTAAGTTTGAAGTACCGCTCAGTTGCAGCGTATTAACTTTTTTTTAATTTTTATTTTTTAGCTTGTTTTGCTTTACAATACTGTATTCATTTTGCTATACATTGACATGAATCAGCCACGAGGGTATATGAGCTCCCAATCCCGACATCCTCATCCCCCTTCCTGCCCAATACCATCTCTCTGGATCATCCCCATGCATCAGTCCCAAGCATCCTGCATCGAACCTAAACCGGCGATTCGTTTCACTTATGATATCATACATGTTACAACGCCACTCTCCCAAATCATCCCACCCTCTCCCTCTCCCACAGAGTCCAAAAGGCTGTTCTATATGAAGTAAGCCAGAATGAAAAACACCAATACAGTATACTAACACATATATATGGAATTTAGAAAGATGGTAATGATAGACCTGTATGCAAGACAGCAAAAGAGACACAGATGTATAGAACAGCATATTAACTTTTATCTTCTCACAGGATTATGCCATCCTGTACTTAAAGAGAGCCAGGAAATGCAGTGGTCTCACAGCCTCGGACTGAAGAGTGAGGGCAGAAATATTGGTGAATAATAATACAACCTATGTTGATTTATTGATATACACCATTTAAAAATAGTGTTTTAAAATAAATATGTTAAGGACCAAAAAGTAAAACAGAAAAATACAGAGCAAAATCTTGTTGAGGACCAATGTGACTGTTACAAATGACCTCTACTGAAAAAGAGTAATTAAATGTAAGAAGTAAACACATTCTAATTTCAATGCGAATCATATTCAATAATAAAAAAGGCCGCAGTTGACAAAGAAACAGAAAGATACCGACTAGCTTCCCTTGTGGCTCAGCTGGTAAAGACTCTGCCTGTAATGCGGGAGACCTGGGTTCGATCCCTGGGTTGGGAAGATCCCCTAGAGAAGGGAAAGGCTACCCATTTCAGTATTCTGGCCTAGAGAATTCCGTCGACTGTGTAGTCCGTGCGGTCGGGAAGAGTCGGACATGACTGAGCGACTTTCACTCACTCACCAGCTAATCATTATGGAAATAATATCACTAAGCAATTGGGAGTTTGCAACACTAAGGAAATGATCGACTCTAGGACGGAGCTCCGGCTTTGGTACTAAAATCAGTAGATGAAAGGTTGATTGGACCTGGACCTTCTCATAAAACCAGATTTTCATCACACAGATAGCTTGCTGCTCACAAGCAGGAAAATGTGGCTCCAACTTGGAGAGAGGTAACTCTTTTAACAATTACCAACAGCGGGGAGAGGGGGAGTGGGAGAAACAGGAGTGATTGTTATAAAGTATCACCTGTGAAGTTTTCTTCCAAATACATTTAACTTGCGTCTAATACATTTATATATAATTATGTATAACATTCAGAAGACAGAGATAGTAGTTAAATGACAAAAATCAGTAAATAACAANCAAAGGACGTGAGTTTGAGCAAGGTCCGGGAGTTGGTGATGGACAGGGAAGCCTGGCATGCTGCAGTCCATGGGGTCACAAAGAATCAGACATGACTGAGCAACTGAACTGAACTCAATATTCCATTTGTGTGTGTGTATGTGTAGGGGACAGTATGCCCTATTTTCTTTTATCTATTCATCCATTAGATTGCTTCCACATTTGGCTATTGTAAACAATTCTGCTGTGAAAATTCAAAAGCTATTTTTTAAAAGGAAAGAAGAATGGCTTTTTTCTGTATGCTACAATATTCTTTTCACCATTGGGTGATGTATTAGCATTATAACTGCTGCAAAAAAAAAAAAACCCTCTAAAATTTCACTGACTTTAGCCAACAGAAGTTTATTTCTTGATCATTTAAGTTCAATATGGAAGTTCCTAGTTCATGGGCTTCTCTGGTGGCACAGATGGTAAAGACTCTGCCTGCAGTGAGGAGACCTGGGTTTGATCCCTGGATTAGGAAGATCCCCTGGAGGAGGGCTTGGCAACCCTCTCCAGTATTCTTACCTGGAGAATCCTCAAGGAAAGAGGAGCCTCGTGGGCTGCAGTCCACGGGATTGCAAAGAGTCAGACACGACTGAGCAACTAAGCACAGTTCAGGAGTAGCTTTCCATTTCAGGGCTGGTTAGAGATTCAGGCCTCTTTCTTTCTGTAGTTTCACCATTCCTAGAGCTTCACAGTCTTCTTCATATAGCTGGCAGATGGGGAAGAGAGAGTAGGCAATGTAAACAGTTACAACTGTACATGGAACAACAGACTGGTTCCAAATAGGGAAAGGAGAATGTCAACGCTGCATATGGTCACACTGCTTACTTAACTTATATTCAGAGAACATCATGTGAAATGTTGGGCTGGGTGAAGCACAAGCTGGAATCAAGATTGCTGGAAGAAATATCAATAACCTCAGATATGCAGATGATACCACCCTTATGGCAGAAAGAGAAGAACTAAAGAGCCTCTTGATGAAAGTGGAAGAGTAGAGTGAAAAAGTTGGCTTAAAACTCAACATTCAGAAAACGAAGATCATGGCATCTGGTCCCATCACTTCATGGTAAATAGATGGGAAACAATAGAAACAGTGAGAGACTTTATTTTTGGGAGGGGCTCCAAAATCACTGCAGACAGTGACTGCAGCCATGAAATTAAAAGACCCTTGCTCCTTGGAAGAAAAGCTATGACAAACCTGGACAGTGTATTAAAAAGCAGAGACATTACTTTGCCAACAAACGTCCATCTAGTCCATCTAGTCAAAGCTATGGTTTTTCCAGTAGTCATGTATCGATGTGACAGTAGGACTATAAAGAAAGCTGAGTGCCGAAGAATGATGCTTTTGGACTTTGGTGTTGGAGAAGACTCCTCAGAGTCTTATGGACTTCAAGGAGATACAACCAGTCCATCCTAAGGGAAATCAGTAGTGAATATTCATTGGAAGGACTGATGTTGAAGCTGAAACTCCAATGCTTTGGCCACCTGATGCAAAAAGCTGAAAATAAAATATGCACAATGCATTTTAGAATACAAGGGAAATGGGGCCACAGATTTGTGATGGAAAGTTTATCTCTACTTCATTCACTCTGGGTCCCTCTTGCATAGGAAATTAAGTCATAATCTCACATATTTCTTTAACATTCTGACTTGAAACTCCCTAAGAGTTTAATGTCTATGTTTTCCTCTTTAATTTGGGAATTGAGGGTCTAAGAATGGTAAAGTAATGTTGACGAAACATTTTATAAGCAAATAGTTAACAGATAAAGATATTTACATAAATCAATTAAGATTGAAAATTTCTGATCCATGCTCCTTTTTGTAACACCTGATTATCCATCTTTATAAAGAGCTTTTGCTAATAGCTATAGCATAAATATAGATATTTCATCTAACTGAGCTCTTCCTTGTGACCACCTTTAGAAAATACATGAAAGAGATTGTAATCTTTAATCACCTATTCCTTTTTCAGCAAGGAAGGGTTATAGTTATCATCAATTAAGCTGAAATTAAAATTTAAGTCATTGAGAAACTCTTTCCTGAAATAGTGTTCAAGAAAAGATTTATTAGAAATGTGTTAAATTGAAATTAATATGAAATTGTATTTTAACAATTGGATTATATCTTCTAGAGTATTTTAATTATTACACAAGGGAAATGTTTTGAAGTAGGATTTAAATTTCTCTTTTTGATCTTATAAGCTATCTGAACGGAGATTCAAACTGTTAATAAATATCATGGGAAACAGGGAAGACAGAAATGATTCGAACTTTTTAACTAAAATATCTTCTCATGGATTATGAAGACAGAAATGATTTGAAATTTTATAAACTAAAATATCTTCTCATGGCTTATATGTCTTTTGTGTGGGAGTCTCATTATTTACATGAAAGTAAAATATTCACAATGAGTTTTAGAATGTAAGAAATATTACATGATGTTGCTTGTGAGTAAAACCTGAAATTCTATTATTGCTTGTTTAGATAGTTATTCTTTATAATTCTCATTTACAATTAATTTATCAATCTTATATCACCTACCTTTCTTAATTATTGTTATCCCTCTGGCCTCAATAAATTCATTTTCTCTTGCAGTTAAGACAAAAACCATTAACATTATCTGAAAGGTTCTGCATGATCCAAACTTTGACTACTGTGTCAGACTTCTCTGGATCTTTCACCACTATAGCGCCAATGTGCAAAAGTTGCTCACCCATAGTTTTGGCATGTCTAAACTGGAAATAATTGTTAAATATTACCAGAACTGATTGCTTCATTCATTCATTCATGTAAGAATACTTACTGATCAAATGTTCTGTGCTACACATTGTATTTTGCCTAGAGATATGGGGATGAGCAAGATAGATATGTTCTCCATGATCATGAACTACTTTACTCAATAGCTACAAATACACACACACAAGCCTTTTGAAACTTCATGTGTATACACATAAATATATATTTGCATACAAATACGTTTAAATATATATATGATTATATATATTTATCCTTTGTCCTAATTTATTTTTACCTACATCTTAAGAATCAAAATCTCTATCGTTATTTATTTTTTCTTATTCCTATCAACTATAAATTTTTTTCAAATTGTAAGTTATACTTAAAGTTTATCATCTTAACCATTTTTGTGGCTACAGTTAATTATATTAAGCATTTTCACTTTGTTATGCAACAAATATCCAGAACTTTTTCATCTTGTGAAACTGAAACTCTATACCTACTAAACAACTCTCCATTTTCTCATATCCAAACCCTGGCAACCACCATTCTTTGTGTTTCTATGTATTTGACTACTCTCGAACAAAACCTCGTTTAAGTAGAGCATACTGTATTTTTCTTTTTATGTTGTCTTATTTCATTAAGCATAATGTCCTCAAGGTTCAACCACATTCTAACATGTGCCAGAAATTCCCTTTTTTCTAAGACTGAATAATAGTCCATTGTATGTATATACCACGTTTATTTATTCATTTATCTGCTAATGAACCCTTGGATTGCTTCTATTTCTTGACTATTTTAAATAATGCTGCTATGAATATGGATGTACAAATGTTTCATGTTGCCAATTTCAGATTTTTTTCTAATATGTACTCAGAAGTGGGATTGATGGATTGTATGGAATATGTCTTTAATTTTTAGAGGAACCTCTATATATTTTCCCACAATGACTGTACTATTTTATATTCCCAGTAACAACATAAAAACGTTCCAATCTCTTTACATCCTCTTCAATATTTTTTTTTTAATTTGTTGCTGCATTGGCTTAAAATTGTTGATAAAATGTAGTTCTTTTAATATCTTTATAATCTATAGTGAAATTTTCTATTTAGTTACTTGGGATTCTGTGTTTTTTTTCTCTTTATATCCTTGATTATAGTGATGTGTTATTATGGGAATGTACCGTATAACTTAAAAATCCCTGAAGCATTTACAGATGTTCTATTTTTAAAGATTTCTAATTAAATTTCATGTATTCATATGGAATATGACTGATTTCAAATTTTTGACATTTATAGATCCTTATTTTATGAACTAACAAGCACATGGTCTGAGTGACCATATGCTCTTAAGAAGAATGATTATTCTTTATTTATAGAAAGTACTGTGTTATAATATAAATTAGGTTTATGTGGTTGATAATTTGTTCATATTTTATAACCTTATTGTCTTTTTGAATATATTTCAACAATTATTAAGAAACTTGTGTTAAATTTTCAACTTTTAGATTTTTCTATATCTCCACTAAGGTTGTTGTTTCTGATGAGTTGACTGTTTCATCATTGTATAATGTCCATCTTTATACTTCAAAATACCCATTTTCTTGAAGAGCATTATTTAGTAATAGAGCCACTCTAGCTTTCTTTTCATTATTGTTTTAGTAGTATATCATTTCCCTCACTTAAAAAAATAATATTTCAACCTTTTATATTTAATTTGCCTTTTGTACACAATATAGTAAATAACGTCCTATCCTGGGGAGTATGTGAATATGAGTCTGGCAATGAGTGACGTGATGAATAGCCCGTAAGCATTATCCAGGTCATTTTTATGGTCTTTCGGGAAACTAAGAGTGCCAATCAAGATTTACAAGGACTGACTGCCTTTTGTACTCACTGAAGATAGTATTTGATAGAGTTATGGAGGGCACGTCTATATTAGGCATTATGTTGTTATTTGTTGATTTGTCTCAAAGTCCAGGGATAGAAAGAAATTTGGAAGCTAGAGGAGGTAGCTTGTCTTGGCCACTGCCCATGACCTCAGCGTGGTGTAGCTTGTCGGATGCTGTCCCTGACCTCGGATGTGGGTAGCTCCTCTCCGCAGCTGCCCCTGGCCACACAGCCAAGGTCAAGGGCAGCAGCCGAGAAAAGCAACCCCACACCAAAGAGCTACAGCTGCACGGGCGCAGGAGGGCCAAGGGGAGCTACTCCACGTTCGAGGTCAGGAGGGGTGGCTGTGAGGAGATACCACTCGTTCAAGGTAAGGAGCACTGGCTGCGCTTTGCTGGAGCAGCCGTGAAGAGGAAACCCACGTCCAAGGTAAGAGAAACCCAAGTAAGACGGTAGGTGTTACAAGAGAGCATCGAGGGCAGACACACTGAAACCATACTTACAGAAAACTAGCGAATCTGATTACATGGACTGCAGCCTTGTTTAACTCAATGAAACTAAACCATGCCATGTGGTGCCACCCAAGATGGGTGGGTCATGGTGGAGAGGTCTGACAGAATGTGGTCCACTGGAGAAGGGAATGACAAACCACTTCAGTATTTAGTATCCTTGCTTTGAGAACCCCATGAATAGAATGAAAAGGCAAAATGATAGGATACTGAAAGAGGAACTCCCCAGGTCAGTAGGTGCCCAATACACTACTAGAGATCAGTAAGAAATAACTCCAGAAACAATGAAGGGATGGAGCCAAAGCAAAAACAATAACCAGCTGTGGATGGGACTGGTGATAGAAGCCAGGCCCGATGCTGTAAAGAGCAACATTACACATAAAACTGGAATGTAAGGTCCATGAATCAAGGCAAATTGGAAGTGGTCAAACAGGAGATGGCAAAAGTGAACATTGACCTTCTAGAAATCAGCAAACTAAAACAGACTGGAATGGGTGAATTTAACTCAGATGACCATTATATCTACTACTATGGGCAGGAATCTCTCAGAAGAAATGGAGTAGCCATCATGGTCAAAAAAGAGTCCGAAATGCAGTACTTGGATGCAATCTCAAAAATGACAGAATGATCTCTGTTTGTTTCCAAGCCAAACCATACAATATCAGAGTAATCCAAGTCTATGCCCCAACCATTAATGCTGAAGATGCTGAAGTTGAACGGTCCTATGAAGACCTTCAAAACCTTTTAGAACTAACACTCCAAAATGATGTCTTTTTCATTATAGGGGACTGGAATATAAAAGTAGGAAGTCAAGAAACATCTGGAGTAACAGGCAAATTTGGTCTTGGAATAAGGAATGAAGCAGGGAAAATACTAATAGAACTTTGCCAAGAGAACGCACCGGTCATAGCAAACACCCTCTTCCAACAACACAAGAGAAGACTCTACACACGGACATCACTAGATGGTCAACACCGAAATCAGATTGATTATATTCTTTGCAGCCAAAGATGGAGAAGCCCTATACAGTCAGCAAAAACAAGACTGGGAGCTGACTATGGCTCAGATCATGAACTCCTTATTGCCAAATTCAGACTTAAATTGAAGAAAGCAGAGAAAACCACTAGCCCATTGAGGTATGACCTAAATCAAATCCCTTACGATTATACAGTGGAAGTGAGAAATAGATTTAAGGGACTAGATCTGCTAGACAGAATGCCTGATGAACTATGGACGGAGGTTAGTGACATTGTACAGGAGACAGGAATCAAGACCATCCTCATGGAAAAGAAATGCAAAAAAGCAAAATTGCTGTCTGAGGAGGCCTTACAAATATCTGTGAAAAGAAGAGAAGAAAAAAGCAGAGGAGAAAAGAAAAGATATAAGCATCTGAATGCAGAGTTCCAAAGAATAGCAAGGAGAGATAAGAAAACCTTCCTCAGCAATCAATGGAAAGAAATAGAGGAAAACAACAGAATGGGGAAGACTAGAAATCTCTTCAAGAAAATTAGAGATACCAAGGGAATATTTCATGCAAAAATGGGCTCAATAAAGGACAGAAGTTGTATGGACCTAACAGAAGCAGAAGATATTAAGAAGAGGTGACAAGAATACACACAAGAACTGTACAAAAACATCCTCATGACCCAGAAAATTACGATGTTGTGATCACTCACTGAGAAGCAGATATCCTGGAATGTGAAGTCAACTGGGCGTTATAAAGCATTATTACGAATAAAGCTAGTGGAGGTGATGGAATTCCAGTTGAGCTATTATGATGCTGTGAAAGTACTACACTCAATATGCAAGCAAATTTGGAAAACTCAGGATTGGCCACAGGACTGGAAAAGGTCAATTTTCATTCCAATCCCAAAGAAAGGCAATGCCAAAGAATGCTCAAACTACTGGACAATTGCACTCCTCTCACACGCTAGTAAAGTAATGCTCAAAATTCTCCAAGCCAGGCTTCAGCAATACGTGAACCGTTAACTTCCAGATGTTCAAGCTGGTTTTAGAAAAGGCAGAGGAACCAGACATCAAATTGCCAACATCCCTGGATCATGGAAAAAGAAGAGAGTTCCGGAAAAACATCTATTTCTGATTTATTGACTATGCCAAAGCCTTTGACTGTGTGGATCACAATATACTGTGGAAAATTCTGAAAGAGATGGGAATACCAGACCACCTGACCTGCCTCTTGAGAAACCTGTATGCAGGTCAGGAGGCAATGGTTAGAAATGGACATGGAACAACAGACTGGTTCCAAATAGGAAAAGGAGTATGTCAAGGCTGTATATTGTCACCCTGCTTATTTAACTGCTATGCAGAGTACATCATGAGAAATGCTGGGCTGCAAGAAGCATAATCTGGAATCAAGATTGTCAGGAGAAATATCAATAACCTCAGATATGCAGATGACACCAAACTTATGGCAGAAAGTGAAGAGGAACTAAAAAGCCTCTTGATGAAAGTGAAAGAGGAGAGTGAGAAAGTTGGCTTAAAGCTCAACATTCAGAAAACTAAAGTCATGATATCTGGTCCCATCTCTTAATGGGAACTAGATGGGGAAACAGTAGAAACAGTGTCAGACTTTATTTTGGGGGGCTCCAAAATCACTGCAGATGGTGATTGCAGCCATGAAATTAAAAGACACTTACTTCTTGGAAGGAAAGTTATGACCAATTTAGATAGCATATTGAAAAGCAGAGACATTATTTTGCCAGCAAAGGTCCATCTAGTCAAGGCTATGGTTTTTCCGGTGGTCATGTATGGATGTGAGAGTTGGACTGTGTAGAAAGCTGAGCACCGAGGAATTGATGGTTTCAACTGTGGTGTTGGAGTAGACTCTTGAGAATCCCTTGGACTGCAAGGAGATCTAACCAGTCCAGTCTAAAGGAGATCAGTCCTAGGTGTTCTTTGGAAGGAATGATGCTGAAGCTGAAACTCCAGTACTTTGGCCACCTCATGTGAAGAGTTGACTCATTGGAAAATACTCTGATGCTGGGAGGGATTAGGGGCAGTAGGAACAGGGGATGACAGAGGATGAGGTAACTGGATGGTCACTGCCTCGATGGACATGCGTTTGAGTAAACTCTGGGAGATGGTGATGGACAGGGAGGCCTGTCCTATGTGCTGTGATTCATGAGGTCACATAGAGTCAGACAAGACTGAGGGACTGAACTGAACTGAGAGGAGGTAGGTTTTAACTAGCAGTTCAGTATGTTACAAAGAGGTGCAATTGTATCAATGTGTTGGGCTAAATATTAGCCTTGTTTATATGCACTCTTATCTTCAATAAGTAATAATTTTCTCTTAGCAATCTTTATTTTCTATTTTAATACTGAGATATTATTCTCCATTTAGTTGGTATCCATGTTTATACTAATATGTTAATTTCTAGTTTCCCTGGTGGCTTAGATGGTAAAGAATCTGCCTGCAATATAGGAGACCCAGGTTCAATCCCTGGAACAGGAAAATCCCCTGGAGAAGGAAATGGCAATCCACTCCAGTGTTCTTGGCTGGAGAATTACACGGACACAGGAGCCTTGCAGGCTACAGTCCATGGGGTGCAAAGAGTTGGACATGATTGAGGAACTAATATGCTAAATACTAATTTTATTTCATGCAATTGTAAAATTTCTTACATCTAGTAGGCCATTCTTTTCCTTTGTCCATCTTTTTTAATGTGTGAACAGTTTTCCATTCTTATAAATATTAAAATGAATTTCTTGCATTCCTAAAAAATTCAATGAAAATGTTAGTTGCTATTTCTTCAAATATATATATTATTATATAATTGTTATGCTTCCCAAGTGGTTCAGTGGTAAAGAAGCTTCCTGCCCAGCAGAAGATGCAAGTTCAATTCCTGGGTCCAGAAGATCCCCTGGAGAAGGAAATTGCAACCCACTCCAGTATTCTTGCCTGAAAAATCCCATGGACAGAGAAGCCTTGTGGGCTACTGTCCACGAGGTTGCAAAAGAGTCAGACACAAATTTAGTGACTGAAACAACAACATAGTTGTTATATTCACTTTTATGTTGTACCATTTATGATTATCTTGTAGATCTCAAAATCATTATAGGAAAAATATCTTATTAATTGTAAGTTTAATTCTTAACATTTTAGAATACATTTTTAATTATTTTTAAATAATGCCTTAATTGTAATTTTTTACCTTGCTTTATATTTTAGATTATTATTCCTGGTACAGGGGTTATTTAATAAAAATTTCATTGGATAGTAACATACATATGGAAGATTGTATAAATCCTATATTTATACCTTAGTAATCATCACAAAATTGAATATAATTGCTTAAAACTCATCTGGTAAAGAAATAATACTCAGTCTTCTAGCGCTTCCAACTAAACACTGTTCTCTTCCCCACTCAAATATCATTCCAGATTTTAATGCCAAATATTTGTTTTATTCTTCATTGAACTTTATATAAATTAATTCTTATAATAAATAGTATTTGGCATGGTTTCTTTCATTTAAAATTATGCCTGCAAAGTTTATCACTGTTTTCTGTGTCTCATAACTTCATTCATATTGTGGTTTTGAGATATTCCATTATATAAATGCATCATTATTTTTAATTCTATATTTTATATGTTTCCGTTAGATATTTCTAGTTTTGCCTACTATCACTTATACTACTACAAGTGATTTTGTCCATATATTTTGGAGCAATATATAATGCATTTTTGTTGGATGAATACTTAGGATAGAATGGCTGGGTCCCTAGGGGATGTGCATGGACACTATACTGAGATTTCTTCAAAGGCTTGGGATTGGTTTATGTTCTGTTTCATTTTTGGTGAGTTTGGGTATTGGACCTTTTTTCTTTTAAGTAAGTCTTAATAGATGTGTGAATGGGAAATCATGAGCATGTCCATAAGGAGCTTTGGGCCGGCATGATTTAAAACTAGAACTTTATTTTCTCTTCTTGAAACTCTCAATTTTATTGTCATCTGAAAAACTACTGTATTCTATTTATACATCTATTAATCTTCCTTCTTTGTTATCTCAATCAGTCTAGGTCAAATCAGGAAAAAGAAACCATAGAGTAATTTGACCAGGAAAAGTACAGCATAAGTAATTATTGACTACAAGATGGAAATGGAGCAATGAGAGGTCGACAAGTAAGCAGCAGAGAAAACTTTAAAGATGATAGGAATAGCAAATTTATAAAATAGTAATGGAAATAATATAATATGCCATCACTCAGAGAGCTGATATAGAACTCCCAAGTAAGAGTTTCCTCCCTGCCACAAATGTGATCCATACTTTGTTGGGGGGTACATAACTGTGAGTAACTGAATGGCAGAAAAATTGCTGTAGTGATGGCAGAACTTGCAGGAAATCCACTCTATAGTATGCCAGGAAAAGCTTTTCACAAGGAGGCATCTTATTAGAAATTCTGACTACAAAACTGTCTGATGAGGTTGCTGGCAAAAGTTGTTGGCTCTGAGTGGTGATAGGTGCTGTGAATTGAAGGAGCCAGGCTGTGGGGAAACCGTGAGCTCTGCAGAAAAGTGATGCTGGAGAAGCCGCCTGAGCTGCTATAAGAGGGCTGCAAAGGAGCTCACCCAAACCAGGAAGCAAATTTTTTTCTCCTGCAATGTCCCTTCATTACCCTTGATTGACAAAACATCGTGGTAGCTGGCAAAGAAAAATCACACTTAAAGGGCCAAGATTCATTTTCACAGAGCAGGCAAAAAGGATGAATTTGGTGATGAAAGGCAATAAATTAATACCTTGAGAAAGCCCTTTCTGCTCTTCTTGCTTTGTTAAGGTACATAATGATCAAAGTTTTCTCTCCACACTTTGAATTTTGGGCCATCATTTCTTATCACTATACATAAGGAAAATGACTGATTTTTTTTTTTTCATTGTGTGCTTCTTAACTTTCAAAGCAGCTGGAATATAGAAAGAACACAATGAATGTTTTTGACTTAGTGAGTGAATGCTGAATAATGTAATGTGCTGTGCTAAGTCGCTTCAGTCATGTTCAACTCTTTGTGAGCCTATAGACTGTAGCCCTCCAGGCTCCTCTGTCCATGGGGATTCTCTAGGCAAGAATACTGGAGTGGGTTGCCACTCCCTCCTCTAGGGGATCTTCTCAACCCAGGGATTGATCCCTCATCTCTTACATCTCCTGCATTGGCAGGTGGGTTCTTTACCACTAGGGCCACCTGGGAAGGTGGCTCAGATGGTAAAGGATAAGGTAATACTGAAATCTATATCTCAATATGATGTTTTTCCCTAAGCCTCTGGACCCATTCACCTGACTACCCTAGTACAAGCTGAACTCACTCTTCTTCAGATCTGCTTCTCTGTATTCCCTGTGTTAGTAAATGAGACCACTTCAGGCACAGTGGTCCTATGTATGACTCAACATAGCAACCTAAAGTCTCCTTTTCTCCCTTTCATTCTATGAACTTAATCAGCTAGTCTGATTTATGCAACTATTTCTCATTTTATTGACTACATTCCCAACTGCTATTTTCTTGACTCAGGTTCTAGTCACTTGCCCTTTTAGATTATCATGAAGTTCTCCCTGTTGGCCTTTTTGTCTTTGGTTTTACAAGGCTCTGATTTAGCCTTCATACTATTACCCCAGTTATCTAATAAAATGAAAATCTTACCATGTAACTCCTTTGCTTAAATCCTTCAGAGGTTTTCTATCTCTTAAAGTACTGCTTTTCACCTTGTGATTCATGAATCCCCAAGTGAATATAGTGACCTGCAGGTCTTATGCAAAAGAAAAGGAAAAGAGAGAGGGCTGGATTCTGGGCTCACATTATTTCTTCCTGCTGAGAAGCTTAACTTTGTCTGTTTTACATATCTTTTATAAGATTTTGTTTGAATAATGTTTTTCACTATAAGCAACTACAACAAAAATTTAACCAAACAATTTTGAAAACAACTGCACTAAAGGAAAAATTCCAAATATTTGAAAAGCATACATGGTCATGCACAATCTGTTTTTTGACTAAAATTTAGCCTTTTTCCTAACCCTTCATACCTCACCAAGAAAGCAGAAATCAACCACAGCCATACTTAATTATTCAAATTTCCCTGAATATGTCGCATTTTAAAATATATTCATTATTTTAAGAAGTAAATCTTGAGTCCCTACCATATGCAAACTACTGTATCAATTGCTGGAAACATAATGGTAATACAGATAGAAAAAAATTTCTAATATATAGAATATAAGTACATGAAAAGTGCTAGGGAAGTAAAAGTAAGATATTGAGGGTAGAGAATTTGAGAGCAATAGTCTTAATTGTAAAAATAGTGGTTAGGGACATTCTAATAAGATGATGGCATATTATTAAAGCCCCAATTGAATAAAGCAAGCAGTCAAGACACCTGGGGAAAAAGCTTTCCAGAAAGACAACAGAAAATGACAATTCTGTCAGGCAAGATCATGCCTATAATATTGGAGGTACAACAACACTAACAACAACAACAAATGTGTCTACAGCAGAGTTGCTGTTGTTCAATTGCCCAATAGTTTCTGACCCTTTGTGACTCCATGTACTATAGCATGTCAGGGTTCTCTGTCCTTCACTATTTCCTGGCGTTTGCCAGGAACATATGTCCATTGATTTGGTGTTGCCTTCCAAACATCTCATCTTCTGCCATCCCCTTCTCCTCCTGCCTTCAATCTTCCCCAGCATCAGGGTCTTTTCCAGTGAGTCAGTTCTTCGCATCAGGTGGCCAAAGTATTGGAGCTTCAGTTTCAGGACCAGTCCTGCCAATGAATATTCAGGGTTGATTTCCTATAGGATTGACTGGTTTGATCTCCTTGCTGTCTGAGGGATTCTCAAGAGTCTTCTCCAACACCACACGTTTATGGCATCAATTCTTAGGCACTCAGACTTTTTTTTTGTCCAGTTCTCACATCCTTACATGACTACTAGAAAAGCCATAAGTTTGACTATATGGATCTTTGCAGGCAAAGTAATGTCTCTACAGCAGAGAGAACCAAGCAAAAATTAGTGAGAAATGAGATCATGGATAAGATGGGAACCAAACTATTAAGGACCAAACAGGTCACTGTAACACTTTTGGCTTTTACTCTGAGTGACATGCTGTATGAGATTCTTAGAGCCACAAAACAAAGTACCACAAGATGGGTGGATTAAAACAGCTTACATTTATTCTGTCACAGTTCTAGTGATCAGAAATTTGAAATTAACATTTCAGCAGTGACATTCTCCTTCTGTCTCTTGGGGAGATTTTCTTCCTTGGCTTTTCCTAACTGCTGGTGGTGATCCAAGGGCCTTGGCATTCCTTGGCTTTTATCTGCATTATTTCAGTCTCTGCCTCTGTCATCCCAGTACATTCTTCCTGTGTGCGTCTCTCTCTCGTGCTTATAAAGACACCAGTCGTATTTGTTATCCTCCATTATAATAATGATCACTCATACTCAGTTCAGTTCAGTTTAGTTCAGTCGCTCAGTCGTGTCCGACTCTTTGCGACCCCATGGACTGCAGCACACTAGGCCTCCCTGTCCATCACCAACTCCTGGAGTTCACTCAGACTCGTGTCCACTGAGTCAGTGATGATGCCATTCAACCATCTCATCCTCTATTGTCCCCTTTTTCTTCTGCCTTCAATCTTTCCCAGCATCAGGGTCTTTTCAAATGAGTCAGCTCTTCGCATCAGGTGGCCAAAGTATTGGAGTTTCAGCTTCAACATCAGTCCTTCCAATGAATGTTCAGGACTTATCTCTTTTAAGATGGACTGGTTGGATCTCCTCGCAGTCCAAGGGACTCTCAAAAGTCTTCTCCAAAACCACTGTTCAAAAGCATCAATTCTTCTGCGCTCAGTTTTCTTTATAGTCCAACTCTCACATCAATACATGACTACTGGAAAAACCGTATCTTTGACTAGACAGACCTTTGTTGATAAAATAATGTCTCTGCTTTTTTAATACGCTGTTGGCTCTCATATTGGCTATATTTTAACATAATGGAAATAGATCATTACAGATGTAATTAGTTTTATTAATATGACATCCTAAATTAACAAAGTGCATCTATAATGACATATTTACAAATAAGTTTATTTTCAGAGGGACTAGAGATTTAGGAATTCAATTTCTAGGGATACAATTCAACTCATTACACATAGGAAGCAAGAGAATATTTTGTAGAAGCTACACGATCTATGATTTTAAAAACTATCTTCTTGGCTATTATGTTTAGAGACTGCATATGTGTGTGTGTGTGTGTGTGTGTGTGTGTGTGTGTTTGTGTGTGTATGTGCACACATGGGGATGTGCTCAGTTGCACCCAACACTTTGCAAGCCCATGGACTGCAGCCGACCAGGTTTCCCTGTTCATGGAATTCTCCAGGCAAGAACACTGGAGTGGGTAGCCATTCCCTTCTCCAGAAGATCTTCCCAATCCAGGGATTGAATCCAGGTCTCCTGCATTGCAGGTAGATTCTTTACCACTGAGACACCGTGGAAACCCTTGGAAGCAGGGAGACCAGTGAAGAGATGATGATAATTATTAACAGTGTTGGACCAAGGTGGGAATAGTTGAGGTGATGTAGAAGTGGTAGAATTTAGATATAATTTCAGAGATAAAGTTGATGAGACTTACAAATAATTTCAGTCTAAGTTTGAAAGACAGCAGTATAAATAATTTCAACATTTTTGAGATAAATAGAAACATGAAATTGTTAACTTGAGGAGAAGATTAAACAATAGAACCTAGGAGCATAACATAAGGAATTCAACTGAACACAGTAAGTTTGAGAAATGCTTTAAACAGGTTGCCTGAAAAATTTTCGTTTATACCTGCTGCCTGTATCGAGTATAATGCAGCATGTCTCCTGGCATTTTATATCTTAACAAAACAGTTTTATTTTAACAAAAGGTTCACATTAGTAGTAATAGTTTACTGTGGCTGCTACAACAACAACAAATTTCCAAAGGAAACAAAACTGTGGCTTAAACCAATAAAGTTTATTCTTTCCGAGTACTGGAGGTCGGGGTTGAGTCTTAAAGTTCTCAGGGAGAATTCGGTCCATGCCACTCTTCTAGGTTCAGGTGGTTCCCAATAATCCTTGGCATTCCTTGACTTATAGATGCAACACTTCAAACTCTGCCTCTGTATTCACAAGGCTTTTTACTCTGTGTATTCCCACCAGGGAAGCTGCTGGTGGTAGTAGGAGAGATCTTTAATACCAGATGCAAAATACTATGGCCCTGATTGTGCTTGCAAGTTGCACGAAACCCCAGGCCTAAGGTAAGCCAAATTAGTGGAAACTTTCAACAAATATAAGCTAGGTATATGTGAAATATGGACAAAAAATGGCTGAGAAGTCCTGCCAGAGAGTATAAAGACAGTAGTCTGAATACTCTTGCTATAGTAGTTTTAGCATTTGATTTATAGTATAGCTATAAAAATTTTTTTTTCATTTTATTGTTTAGTAGTGCAATAAACACTTTGACAGTAATAAGGTCAAATAAATGAAAATGATTATTTAATTAACATTTGATACTGAGAATTTTTTTTAAGAAAGTTGATAATGAATGTGTGCTTATACAATATAGTTGGCCTTTTCTCATCTACTATTTTGGTGCTATAGAATGAACTCTGTTCCCCAAAAATTCATATGTTGAAATTCTAATCCCCAGTGTGAATAAAGACATAATCTTCAGGGAAGTAAATGAGGTCATAACAGTGAGGTCTTAATCTAATAAGATTGGGGACTTTATAAGAAGAGAAAGGTCAGTCCCGCCTTCCCCATAAGGGCCATGCACAAGAATAGCTATCTGAAATCAAAAAGGGAGTCCCCACTAGAAATCAGCCATGCTGGCACTCTGATCTTGGACGTCCTAGCTTCTAGAAGAGTAAGAAAAACATTCCTCTTGTTTGAGTCATCCAGTCTATGGTATTTTGTTATGACAGCCTGAGTGGACTGACAGTGGACCAAAGTGGTTCTGCTGACAACATGTAAATCAGAAGACAAAAATCTAGGTCAAATATGCATAGTTATTTTAAAAGATTTTGCTTGATGATAATGATTTAATACACATGACTCCAGGAGTTGTGTTTAAGTACTTTCTGGTATTTGACTTTTCATTTAGATGAGTTTTTTTTTTTTTTTTTTTTTTTTGGTATTTTTTTTTTTTTTTTTTCTTTTTTTTTTTCTTC
>SJYA01001946.1:262920-345965 GCA_006410615.1 Neotragus moschatus | reverse complement strand
TTTTTTTTTTTTTTTTTTTTTAGGTGGAATTTCTCTTCTTCTGAAACAATTTCACTCATTTAGAATTTTGAGTTTTCTTGTGCACATGTGAAAAATGAAGTGATAGCTCCATTGACAGAAGCATTATATCAAAGACATTAAATATCTCAGATAGAAAAACATTAATTTTGAAAACACTTGACATTGTCATTCAAATTCATAAAAGTTAAAATGTTGACAATGTATAGTGATCAGATGGAATGACAAAATTGTGGCTATGGTTTATTGTAAATTCAACTGAATGGTTCAACATTTAAAATAGAATGAATTGATATTAGAAATACAAATTTTGCTGCAGAAAATCCAAGAGATTAAAAATTGTGTGAGTTACTAAATTAAAAAGTTTGAAATTAAATGCATTTACCTATACAGGGCTTCCCTGGTATCTCAGCTAGTAAAGAATCTGCCTGCAATGCAGGAGACCCTGGTTTGATTTCTGGGTCAGAAAGTTCCCCTGAGAAAGGATAGGCTACCCACTCCAGTATTCTTGGATTTCCCTGTTGGTTCAATTGGTAAAGAATCCCCATGCATTGTGAGAGACCTGGGTTCTATCCCTGGGTTGGGAAGATCCTCTGGAAGAGGGCAGGACAACCCACTCAAGTATTCTTTCCTGGAGAGTTCCCATGAACAAAGGAGCATGACAGGCTACAGTCCATGGGGTTGCAGAGTCAGACACAACTGAGTGACTAAGCACACACACACACACACACACACACACAAAGGTGCTACATGGGGCTTCCCTGGTGGCTCAGCTGTAAAGAGTCCACCTGTAATGCAGGAGATGCAAGTTCAATCCCAGGGTCAGGAATATCTCCTGGAGAAGGAAATGGCAACCCACTCAAATACTCTTGCCTGTGAAATGCCATGGGCAGAGGAAGCTGGCAGGCTACAGTCCATGGGGTCACAAAAGGGTCAGACTAAATAACAACAAATGCATGCTACAAATCACATAGTAAATTGATTGTAGTTCAAGCATTTTGTGTCAGAACTGATGTTAAATACAAAAAATCTCTCCAAGTATAACAGTGCTTAGTTTCTTTGTGTTCATGTGGAGATATTTGAATCTTTGTAGAATTACTTTGTAAATGAACAAAAATGCCCTTTAGTATGAATGATTTTGTAAAGAAAGTCTCCTAAATTTTGTGTGCATTTTATCCTCTTATTTTTAGCACTATTTTAAATTTCAGAAGTCCCAGTTAAGATAACTTATGTGAGCAGTCAGACACGTGTGTAGGGAATGCAGGAGAGAGGTCTAGGCCATAAGTATATAGATGGAAATTTAATCCATAAAACAGGACTTTTCCTTCTACTCTGAATGAATGAGTCACCAATCTTTATATATACAATTACAAGCGGTAAAGAATCTGCTTGCAATGCAGGGGATCTTGAGTTTGATCCCTGGATTGGGAAGATCCCTTGGAGAAGGGGATTGCAACCCACTCCAGTATTCTTGCCTGAAGAATTCCATGGACTGAGGAGCCTGGCGTGCTACAGTCCATGAGGTCGCAAAGTGTCAGACATGATGAGCAATTAACACCCACTAATTGTCATTTAAGTGTGTATTAAAAACTACTTTTCAATCTGAATGCCTTTACACTAATTCCTTTCTGGAGTGTTGTGTTTCCTAGAGCGTTGTTTTTTCATAATAGATTTTCACTTAACCTAGATTAATAGATATGTGAACACAGACACAATAAAATTATCTAGCACAATAAAATTATGTAACATTCATTTCATATTTTTTCACACTTAATGGGAATTAAGGAGTGGCAATTGAGTGTATTATTTTTATGGTTGCATCCTCTAAGCAGTTTAGAATAACTATTAACAGTTTTAACAAAAATTCTGTATTTCATTGCAAGGAAAAGGCTGAGCATAAAAGAGGTTTATACTCAGATTTCTAACTGCTTAGTTGTGCAAATAAAAAATTTTTTCTGAATATTCTGTAGGAAAGTCAAAACCAAATGTAGCAAAAGCTAATTACATTTTCTTGGCCTTTGTAATTATTCTCCAAATCTTTCTTTCTCTAACATTTCTGTTTCTACTTTGGAATCTCCAGTTTTTGAATGATCTTAGCTTTAAAATAATAGAATCACTTCAGATACTCTTCATTTTTTCCTAAATGATTCTAGATATCCAGCCTTGTAGTGTACCACTGCAGTAACTCTTACATCCAAGTCTCCCCTCTTTCTGTACTCAGCTTGTTCTGGCATCCATTTGATATATACTGAATGATTAAAATATGATGCTAAGGAGTATCTCTGCTTCTGATCTGTCCTATACCCAAAACTTCGTACACAGTGCTATCAGTTTAATCTCTTATAAGAATACCCAAAATATTCTGATTATTACATAATCAGATCACCTAACAACATTTTATGTCTTATGGTCTTTGAAGAAATTTATATTCCTTGAATTATCAATCGAATTTTATTATACTTTCTAATTCTACCTTTTACTATTTTTTTACACAGTATGGTCTAACCAAACTCTTCCCACATATAATACACACTGTCGCTCCTCAATTCCATTCCTGAAACGTATTTTTTTTCTGCCCACTTCTTCCTTTTCTCACTTCTGCATGTTATAAAGTATGTAATTCAAATGTCACCTGGCCTCAGAATGTCTTATATAAAATTGAGCTGCTGAGTTATTTTTGTACTTAGTTATGAATGTTTAAGTTCATATAACTTTACGTAACTTACTAGAGTTCAAATCTTTATTCTGTTTTTCTTACAAAGCCATTTTCCCTATATATGTTTGTTTATTTTGGTGGTTATTTCCATAACTCCAAAGAACATGTTTTGTTCTTTTATCAATTTAAAAAATTCTAGATTAAAAATGGAAAATTGAAGGCTTTTTTTTTTTTTGAAGGTTTTTACCTTCCAAAACCTACTTGTTAGATAAATCTTTCTTGGTTGTTACTTGCTTTAACAAAAAGCAGTCTCTAGATAATGGCTTTCCAGTCTGTCCACAGGCTATTGAATACTGTATTTCAAATCAGCTTCAATACTGCCTGGTCACCTTTCCTAAGGGTTCTATTTCTTTTCTTCCTGTACTTTAAGTTTGAGGAGAGACATTTTCCTAGACTCCCCACAGTAGTAGTAAAAGCAAAACTTTAAATAAGATCAGAGATAAGAAATTGCCTTCCAACAGATAGGATGAGAGTCAGCTATTTCTAATTATGGTTACTCTCAGATCCAGTCCCATGATTCAAAATATCTGGGAAATGCCCATCCTAGCAGGGACGGGGGAGCCTGGTGGGCTGCCGTCTATGGGGTCACACAGAGTCGGACACAACTGAAGCAACTTAGCAGCAGCAGCAGCAGCCCAGCTGCTGGGCTGCCTTTTATGGTTAACGTCATCTTACCTCTACAGACTCGGAATGCACTTAGACAGCCTACACTGCTCAGAGTGTAGTTGCAAGAACATTCTCTAAGGCATGGTGTGCCCCTCCTCTAAGGCAAGTTATATCTCCTGAAGCCTTGTTTTTTCTCTTCAGATCAACAGTCTTAAGACAAATGAAAAATCAGAATATCTTATTTCTTTAAGAAAAACCCACAGAGTGGGTCTTACAGCCTTTAAGTTGTAATCTCCAGAATATATATTATGCCTGTTACCCAAAAATTAGATTGTTCAGCTATAAACAGTACCTTATGTAGGATAACATATGTTATTCTAACAATGTTAGAATTCTAACAATAGAATAACACTGTTCTATTCTAGGTTGAGTATTTTCAATTATCAGACTCTGATTTATTAACCTTATTCAACTGAGAGTTAGGTATTTTGTTAACCCTTTCTAAAATCTCCTTAATCTCACAAGATGCTATAGACACTCACACACTTTTTACATATTCGAGTCATTAGGAACATGCTTGATAGAGATGAAATCTGTAGTTAAAAATGAAAGTTTTGCTAAGAGAAATATTATCTATACAAATGTAACTTTTCTTCTAAAAAGGTGGCCTCCTAAGTGATCATATAGAAAATTCAGGTCTCCTGGCTTCACAACACTTTAAATAATTTCAAAACTATATCAGGTTGTTGCTGTATTCTGTATTTCTTACCAAAAATAAAACTATTTACTTAATCATTGCTATTGCTATTGCTAAGTCACTTCAGTCGTGTCCGACTCTGTGTGACCCCATAGATGGCAGCCCACCAGGCTCCCCCGTCCCTGGGATTCTCCAGGCAATAACACTGGAGTGGGTTGCCATTTCCTTCTCCAATGCATGAAAGCGAAAAGTGAAAGTGAAGTTGCTCAGTCATGTCCGACTTAGCGACTGCATGGACTGCAGCCTATCAGGCTCCTCCATCCATGGGATTTTCCAGGCAAGAGTACTGGAATGGGGAGTACACTATTTGTTTCTCTATTTTTGAACTTTCTTTTTTTATTTATTTCTGCTGTGTTGGGTCTTCATTGCTTTGCGCCAGGTTTCTCTAGTTGCACTGAGCAGGGCCTACTCTTCATTGAAGTGCTCAGGTTTCTATTGTGGTGGCTTCTCTTGTTGCAGAGCACAGGTTCTAGGCACTCAGGCTTCAGTAATTGCAGCTCCTGGACTCTAGAGTTGGGGCTCAGTAGTTCTGGCACATGAGCTTAGTTGCTCCGAGGAATGTGGAATCTTCCTGTACCAGAAATCGAACCCATTGACAGGCAGATTCTAATCTACTGGGCCACCAGGAAAGTCTTTTCGTAACTTTCTTGTTGCAGTTTTAAGGCCCTTAGGACAAATACTTAGAACTTCCAGCTCAAAGGACCGAGTTCTTCCTCAACTCCTTAAAAACTGCAAAAGGAAAATTTGCTGTCCTTGTGGCTGAGAAAGGCAGGTGTATAATCTGGAGTTTCCTTTACTCTTGTATGCAGAGAGGTTGATTCTTAATGGTTGTTACCAGGTGACAGAAGACAATGGAAGAACTACTTCTTTTTGTCCTTTGCTGTAATAAGATGCTAAAATTGTATAACAAGATGTGGCATACCAAATTTAGGTGACACTTAAATATGTGTAATTTACTGAGGAAATGTACGATAACATATTTAGTAACATGTGGACCTCTCATTCAGATCAAGGTTATAAAATATTCAGGATGTGTGTTTTGAAGAAAGAATGTAGTTAGTAAAGTTACCTTAAGAGAAAATGTATTATATGGCATTTTCAAAATTGTTCACAATAATCTCAGATCATTGATATTTGTTATCTAGAAGCAAAGTCAAATTCTCTCCGCTGAATCTTCAGTATGACTCAATTGTAAGCAACAGAAAGTGGCCGAGGTGATGCTGTATATTTCTGAGGCTAGGCCAGAAAAGCTAAGAAAGCTTCCACCTGTTTAGCTGGATACTTGGTTTGGAGACCAAACTATATGCATAAAATCCAACTGTATCAAGGCCACTGGAAAAGGTAAAGCTAGATGTGTGTCCAAAACTTCTGTAGAGGCCATAGTTGATAGCTAGAATCAATTGCTATCCATTGACTGAAAATATCGCCAGAGGATTTCATATCCCAGTGGTCAAGTCGCCTCCCATCTTCAAGAGTTTCCAGGATGGGCTTCCAGATAGCATGACTTCCAAGTCAACCCGACTATAATTCCTGACCCACCAAGTGTGCTAGTGTTGTAACGTGAATTACTTACCAGTAACTTTAAAGTGGTTTGCTACACAGCATAGGAACCAGAAGAGCAGAACACCACGTTGTGAGGACAAATGGGAGAGAGGTGGAATGTTCCTAAAGAGGCGCCTGAAACCTGAAGCATCCCTGAAGCCTGATTTGCATGTCCTGTGTTGGAGGACCCAAGGACTGACACTGGACACAGTGAGTGTGGTGGTAGCAGAGCCAAAGTTGCCCCAGAGGGCCACAGTAGACGCTGAACACTCTCACTGAAGGCAGGGGATATAGGACCATTTTCTGTAGATCAGAGGTCGGCAAAGTGGAAGACATCTTGTGTAGAGACTTTTTCTGTCCTCTTGAAGATTGCCTGGGAGGTGAGGAAACTCTGCTGTTAATGTCTGAGAGTGGAGCTGAGATCAAAATATCTAGCTGAAGAAGAGGTATCAGATACATCAAGGGATCTTTGGTTAGGAGAGCCCAGCAGGGAACTTCTGAAGAACCTTGAAAGTTGTCCAGGAAAGAAGCAGTTTTAATATCTGCAAGGGCCAGAGAGTTAGAAGTCAGAATATAATATTAGAACAGCACTATACTATACCATAATAGTATATATTAGTATAAGAGTATGAGATAAGAAATTTATTTTCTCTTCCTTTTCCTCTCCTCAAAAATTCCAGTTATATTTAGGACAGAAATTAGAGGAAAATAAAAACTGAGAAAACAAAAACCCCAGACTGTTTGTAGAAAAGGAGAATTGATCTAGTGGGCCTGCAGTTTAACCCATAGTACCAGCTAAAAGGCAGAGTATGTGGTCCCAGCACAGATGGGTAGCTGTAGTTGTCAGAATCAGTGGAAGATCTGTTCTGATTCCACTTCCCCTACCTTTTCTGAACATTTAATAGGATTGTCATCAAGAGTGGGGCTGGAGAAGAACATGCATGTTTGAGGAGAAAGAGAAGCTATAAAATAATCATCAGGAAGAGTGACTAGCGTTACTGTTTGATTGTGTGTATGTGCTCAGTTGTGTCTGACTCTTTGCCATCCCGTGGACTGTAGTCCGCCAGGCTCCTCCATCCATGGGATTCTCCCAGGCAAGAATATTGGAGGGGGTTGTCATTTCCTCCTCCAAGGTATCTTCCCAACCTAGGGATTAAACCTGCGTCTCCTGCATTGCAGGTGAATTCTTTCCTGCTTAGTGACTGGCATCAATATTTCATTTGAAGTTGGTGATCCAGAATTGAAAGTGATAAGACTCAGTATGGGGATCTATTACTCTCCAGCCATTAGCTCTTGAATGGACATATAGTTTAGAGAAACAGTTGGATTTGACAAACTTTGAAGTTTTACCAGATAAAGGTACTGTGTGGTAATGTAAAAAGGGATGATTTTGATGTGAAAGGGTGACTTGAAATTTAAAGCCTGGTAAAGGAAAGTAGAAGGCTAGTAGAATAAAAACTGGAGGTTCTGAGCAGTTGGAGTGGGGACAAGAGAAGAAGTGAGTTAAAAAGATAGCAGATGGTTACCTTAATAAATCAGTAAGGAAATTGAAGCTTAAATATATTGACCCATTAGGAGGAGAAGATTGTACAGTATAGAATTATATGTTATATGTAAATATATATTATTATATTATAATCAACTATATTTATATATTAATATTATATTATTATATTGATAATGTATTGTTATGCATAATAGTTATATATTAAAAATAATTAGGTTAATCAGCAAATTATAAGTTACCAAGGATATATCACTCAGTTCTTTATATCACATATATCACATACTTCAATTTTGCTAGCTTTGGAGACATTCAGAGAAAATCCTTCCAACTAAAATACCTTACAATTTTACACTACATTCAAAAGATATGTTTATAAAAATGTTTGTTATACTCAACCTACCTGTATTTTGTTTTAATGAGCAAATACAATGTCTATTTTAAATGGCAGCTATTTTGACAGGTATTGAGAAGGCTAGTAATTATAAATCTTTTTAAATTCTTCAAAAATTAATTTTGTTGTTTAACTGATATGAATTCACATACTGCTCTCCATTACACACACACATTCTGACACATTCATCATCATTTAAGAAAGATGAAAAACAATCAGAGAATTAATATACAGAATTGCATTTCCTCTCTTTATAAATTATAATAACTACAAAAGAATATATATGTGATATTTAGTATTCTGTATTCTTTTCCAGTTCTTCTTTTTAAGTGATTTAATTTATTCACTAAAGCCTGCAATTTTCAGATTATTTATAGCTACAGAAGCCATTAAGCCTTGCTGCATAAATGGTAAATAATGACACCATGAAAATAATCCTTTAATATTACTTTATAAATATGCATGATGTTATTGTGAGTAATATTCATTTCTCAAAACTTCCTATAAATGGGATACGTACAAATAAAACAAGTGGAAGGTACCCAATCATATTGGTTTTGTACATACTTTCTATATAAACAATTTATATAAATATCTTTTTAACTTTTTGAAATTTTAATTCTCTTGTACTTGTTCTAAAAAATATCGTATAAATTTCTTTTTGCTACTAAGTAATAAAGAAGAAGAAAAATCATATTGTAGTGTAGGTGAATTCTGACAAGTGGAAATTCAACTTCTTTCTTTATAGATTTAGGAATAAGGTTGAGATATCAAAAAAAAAAAGGAAGCTCAAATCTACCACCTGCTGAATTGTATACTTCAAATTTGAATGTAGTTAAGCAAGAATTTTATTTTCATTATTGCTTTCATTATTAACTTTGAATCCCAACTATACTGAGAGATTTAAAAGCATTTTTATTGTCAAAAATGTGATATTTTGTTAGAGCTAGATGCATCATAAAGGCTGAATTGTTATAGTATTCCTTTATGAAAACTTTTTTCTCAAATTATAATTATTAAATATCAATTATAAATGCCATACATATCAAAAATGGCAAAATGATTTTATTTGCTCTGGAACATGGTTTATAAATTTAAATTGCCCAACCTCTGGTAGACATGGACTGTTTAACAGGAGACAATCCCTACTCAGGGTTGTCTACTTTTGTTTTTTCACTAATTATCTAAAGTGCAATAAATTTGGTAGAAATATATGGTTAAATATAGGGTTTTCTGGTGGCTCAGATGGTAAAGAACCTGCCTGTAGTGCAGGAGTCCTGAGTTTGATCCCTGGCTCAGAAAGATCCCCTGGAGAAGGAAATGGCAACCCACTCCAGTGTTCTTGCCTGAAGAATTCCGTGGACAGAAGAGCCTGGTGAGCTACAGTCCATGGCGGTCACAAAGAGTGGGACACGACTGAGCGACTAACACTTTCACATGGTTAGATCTGTTACGTGAGTGCATGTTTCTCGGTTTTTGTCTCATCACAACAAAGATTTGGATTGACAGACATTAAAGCCCCTCAGCATGTCATAGCTCTTGGGTCTTGGACAGACCGCGTTTTGCTCTCAGGTCTTGAATGGACCATCTTATAGCTTTTAGACAAATCAATGTTACAGCTCAGTGTTACAGATCTATTTTGTTTAGAAGATAGCAAGAAAAATGCATGTTTGAGGCGTGAGGGCACGTCAATCCAAAGATGCGAAGAGAGCACTGTAGAGAGAGAGAGAGAGAGAGAGAGAGCGCTAGCTTTGGCTCCTCTTTTTATATGTTTTTCTCTTCGTGGGCCTGTCCTATGTAAATTGGGCCAGCCAGGAGTTGTTTGTTTTACCTAAGGTCCTCACTGGATCCTTGGACCTTCCTTTGTTCTATTTTCGCCGGCTTTTCCCTTCCTTGTCTTTTAGCCACCGCCATTTTGGACTCCCTTTCCCTATTCTACCTACTTAACAGATCTTATTATGGTTAATAACAATAACAATTAATGGGATATCCTTCATGAAAGAGTCTTGTATATAATTTTAGGTAAGTAATATAATTAGCTATTTTGACAAATAGTAGGATAGATTTTAAAATTATTACTTTATATAAAGAAAGGCTTTCAACAAAGCAATTACTACCCCCCCTTTTGAAACAAAGTAAGATATTTTAAAAGAATATGTATTTTCAAAATTTTTTCTCAATCCAGTTCCTTGCTTTATTATCTTTTTCAAAAGAGTAAATTCAATGTTTGAAATTTCAGACCCAGTAGAATGATATCTTAAAAACAAAGCAAACAAAAAAAAAACAGCTGATAAAAAAACACACTCCAGTAAATGTAAATATGGGGAGAGAGAAGTGCTTTGTCAGGCAAATCTAATTTTAATCTTGGGCTCCAGGATTTACATGCTTTGTAAATTTGAAAAAAAGCTGCTTACTTTTTATGGAACTTTAGTTTCTCTTTTAATATGGAGAACATAATATCTAACTTAAAGGTTGTTTTGCAGATTAGAAGAAAACTGTAAAGACTGTATGGCAGAGTCCTAGCATATAGAAGACAGTGGATGTTAGTGATTTCCATTTGCAGTGTTCTTGAAATTGTCTCATAGATACAGCGACCTTACCTACTTCACAGCTTTACTTCACACTAAAGAGTAGGGTGAGTTATGCTTTAAGCCCGAGTGTGGTGTGTGTGTGCGTGTGTGTGTGCGTGTGTGTGTGCATGTGCTCAGTGGTGTCTGACTCTTTGTGACCCCATAGACTGTAGGCCACCAGGCTTCTCGGTCTATGGAATTTTCCAAACAAGAATACTAAAGTGGGCTGCCATTTCCTGGGATCTTCCCAATCCAGGGATTGAACCTGCATCTCTTGCATCCCCTGCATTGGCAGGCATAGTCTTTACCACTGTGCCACCTGGGAAACCCCAAAGCTGAGAAGTGGCTGAAAAATTGCTGTCCCTTTACTAATAAAGGTGGGGAATCTGGCTTAATGTAATCACATTTAGGTATCACAATATCTCAATATAAAATTAATACTATGCTAGAGAGTTTAAAGAAATGGCATTAATGATGACAGTTTTGAAAATAAGGAAATTAGTATGGCAAGTGTGATGAAAGCTTTCAAACAATAATAGGACAGTTTCCTATTATTTCTGTATATCAGTAATTCTGTATTGAGGCTTAACTACTGTAACATCTTAAGCTTATCTTCCACAAAAAGGATAAGAAAAGAGGTGATATTATTCTTATTTACTAGAGGGGAAAATAAGGCTTAGGAAAATTAAGTCACTGAGTAAGGTCATTAAACTCGTAATTGGTAGATAGGACTTTACTGCTTCTTCAGTTCTTTCTTTGGTTCTTTGTATCACGAGCCCTTCTCAGCCTTAGTAATAATTTAAATGACATGCAATCAGAAAGACCTTCTCTAGGAAAATAAAGTAGTTGTCTTTTATTTTTGATCACACATTAGTATTTTTCATCGTATTTATCATGTTTTATAATGGTTTCATTTACATAATTACCTACTGTGTCTTTCTGACACTCCAATGTAAACTTCCTCAGTCTGGCATCTAGTTTTTATCTTACTAATTATTGTATCCTCATCTTTTAAGGAGTACTTAATACATAATAGGTCCTCTACAAATATCTGTTTGAAAAAGAAAAGGAAGGAAAAAGGAAAATACTATTCTTTGGTTTGATTTATTTCCTTTTATTTGTTATAAAATGTAGTGGACTAAATGGTAGCCCCAACCATTTTAGAATCTAACCCCTGAAAACTGTGCATGTTACCTTACATGATAAAATTTGTGCTAAATGAGCTTAGATTAGCCACGTGTGCCTTAACTGCCAACACAAGGGTTCTAACTGGAAAGGTACAGAGAGATCAGACACAGAGGAGAAAGTGATGTGAAAACAGAGACAGGGAACAAATTGAAGGGCTTCAAGCCAAGGAATGTCAGTACCCAACATAACCTGAGGAAGAGAGGGATGGATTCTCCCCTAGAACCTCCAGAGGAAGAGTGGTCCTCTCAACACCTAGATTTTAGTTTAACAAAACTGATTTTGGACTTCTGGCCTCCAGAATGAAAAACAATGAATATCTGTAATTTTAAACTTCCATTTTGTGGTAATTTATTATACCAGCCATAGGAAACTAACACATACACTATTTAAAACATAGGAAGAAATAAAAATAGTAACTTAATTCCTATATATTCCTACCCAAATATTTTAATATTAATATTTATCATATATGATTCAGATATTTCTAGAAACAATGAAGCTATAGTAGTACTCTTTCCATTCCACCCAAACTCCCCAAGGGTAGGCACTACCTTGAGGTAAGTGTGAATTCTTCCTATGCATGTTTTCATATTTCACTAGACATTTATGCATCTCTAATCAATATATGCTGCTGCTGCTGCTAAGTCGCTTCAGTCGTATCCGACTCTGTGCGACCTCACAGACGGCAGCCCACCAAGCTCCTCCCTCCCTGGGATTCTCGAGGCAAGGACACTGGAGTGGGTTGCCATGTCCTTCTCCAATGCATGAAAGTGAAGAGTGAAAGTGAAGTCGCTCAGTCGTGTCTGACTCTTGGCGACCCCATGGACTGCAGCCCACCAGGCTCCTCCACCCATGGGATTTTCCAGGCAAGAGTACTGGAGTAGGGTGCCATTGCCTTCTCCGAATCAATATATAGATTGTGTTAAAATTTAAGTCACTGTTAACTTTTACATAAATAGTGGAGTAGGAAATGGCAATCAACTCCAGTATTCTTGCCTGGGAAATTCCATGGACAGAAGAGCATAGCGGGCTACAGTTCATGGGGTTGCAGAATCAAGACAACTAAGCAACTGAGCACACACACACACATTTCTGTCTATATGCAATGTTTAGTCGCTAAACATTGTTTCTAAAAAATTTTATCTGTCTATTCTAGTTCACTCATTTTAAATGTAAGACCATTTTGTTTAAGACCAAACATCTATTTTTTTTTCTTTTGATGAATATTTATGTGGTTTCTAATTTGTTTTCATTGCAAACAATGCAATTAACATCTCTGAGCAGATTTTCTTGTATATTGTTTGAGATTTCATCTAGTAAATATTCTTAGAAATGGTCATGCTAAGCTATTGGAAAAGCACATATTCACCTCTATTGGCTACTGACAAACTGCTATACAAAATTATACCATTATATAATTCACTGTGAGCTCATGGCTGTTTATATTTCCACATTCTGTGTGAAATGGTATCTCAGTTTTAAAAATATTTTCATCTCCTTACTTACAAATGATATTGGACTTTTGCTAATCTGATTGCTTGCTCTTTGGATTTTTGAATTTTTCAATGAATATCCTTTGGCCCTTTGTGTGTATGTTTGTGTGTGTGTGTGTGTGTGTGTGTGTGTGTGTGTGTGCTGGGAGTACTATTTTTAACAGTTTTTTATATATTATAAGTACTGCTTTATTTTATGTTCAAAATGTCTTCTACCAATCTTCTGTCTATGATTTACTTTTTGTCACGTCTTTTCTCATATATAAGGTTGTTTTTTTTTTTTTTAATTTTAATGAAGTCAAATCTACCTTTCTTGTGATTTATGGGTTGTTTTACATGTGTGTTTCATAAAAACTATCCCATTATATGTTTAAAATAGTAAAGCTTAGTTTTCTGCATTTAAGCCCTTAAATTTTCTGGAAATTACTTTGTGAGTGACAGAGTAAATATTTCATTTATTATTTTCACATGATTAGAAAAATGTGCCTCCATATTTAACTGAATTATTGTGAATCAGTTCAATGGATAATGGGCAACTAAAAATACAGGCTATTTAAATAAGTTTCAAAATTAAAAGAAAAATGTGATTCCCCAAATAACTCCATAACTGTTGAGTTTAATCCTCTGCCTTTTGAAGCAATACCCTAGGATACTCCAGGCATCAGCATACATTCATCTTTGGTTCTATTGTTGATAGATACACACAAGATCTAGACTTAAACAGAAAATGGTGCTTGAGAAAATAGAAAAGTTCATCTCTAAGTCAATATTTAGACAAGCATCTCTCTTGAATTCCATACTAATTATAATTCAACCTACAGGAAAGTTTTATACTAGCAAGTGGTTATGGTGATTTCTAAATGTCAAATCTGCTGTGGTAATGCTAAGACTTCATTCACTCAGGTTTCAGGTATAGGTAATAGTATCCTGAGTGATAAAGTCAAGGTTCCTGAACCAAGCACAACAAAGAGGGAAGATAGACTATATAATTAGGTACGTTAACAAGTAAGAGTTATTTTAGTAATCAGTGATGCTAAGTTGCTTCAATCGTGTCCGAATCTGTTCGACCCCATAGATGGCAGCCCACCAGGCTCCTCCATCCCTGGGATTCTCCAGGCAAGAACACTGGAGTGGGTTGCCATTTCCTTCTCTAATGCATGAAAGTGAAAAGTCAAAGTGAAGTTGTTCAGTCATGTGCGACTCTTCGCGACCTATGGACTGCAGCCTACCAGGCTCCTCTGTCCATGGGATTTTCCAGGCAAGGAAAATCTGGAGTAGGGTGCCATTGCCTTCTCCAATAGATGCTATAAATAACATTAAACCATTTGATGTAATAGAGAGTGATGAGGGTAAGATTCTTAGGNGTGAAGTTGTTCAGTCATGTGCGACTCTTCGCGACCTATGGACTGCAGCCTACCAGGCTCCTCTGTCCATGGGATTTTCCAGGCAAGGAAAATCTGGAGTAGGGTGCCATTGCCTTCTCCAATAGATGCTATAAATAACATTAAACCATTTGATGTAATAGAGAGTGATGAGGGTAAGATTCTTAGGCAGGATGATCTGGAAAGAAGTTCCTGAGGGAGTGACAACTGATCTGTGACCTTACTGACAAGAAGGAGCCTATCATGATAGACATGGGGAGAGAATGCTCTAGGATGAGGGAGTAACATGCACGAATAACACACATGAATATGCTCGAGGAAGAATAAGAAAATTAGTGTGACTGGAACACAGGAAGCCATAAAGACAGAGTTGAAGAGGTGTATATGTGTAATACTGATTTTACTCTAAGTGTAGCATAAAAACTTGGAGTGGTTTTAAGTAGGGATGTGGATTGATTTAGTTTATGTCTCAAAAGACACTTTAGAAGGCCTCTTGATTAGCTCAGTCAGTAGAACATGAGATCTTAAGAGACCACTCAAGATAATAATAGATGAATATATTATAAGAGACAAAAGTGGCCTGAGTGACCAACCAGGATGTTGTTGTAGATTTTATAGTATTCTGGCAAAAATATTGAAGTTCTGGGCTAATGTTGACTGTAGTAATAATATAACTACACATATTTGATACATATATATATATGTTTGAGTTAAATATTATATATATACATAGATATATTTGAGATAATTTTTCAAGGTAGAACAAAGATGACTTTTTAATGAAGGAATGATGGATGTGGAAGGAGGGAAAGAAGGAAATCTAGCATGGCTTTGTGGTTTGGGACTTAAAAACAGTGTTGTAAGTATATCATTTACTACCATGGGTAAAATGGAAGAAGGGCATATTTTTGTATAGATGAGGTAGATGATAATTAAGTTCTGTAACATTTCTGTAATGATATGCTTATTATTTATTCAGGTGCAAGTGACAATAAACAGATGATCAATAAAAAAAATGTGTATTTCTACTCTTTTGCCCTAAACCATCTGATAATGAACAAAATTTCATTTACAATAGCATAAAAATAACAAAATGCATAAAAATTAATATAGCAAAAGGAAAGCAAGACTTTTTTACAATATAAACTACAAAATATTAAAAGAAATTAAATGAAAATAAATAAATGAAAAGCAATTCCATGCACAAGACTGAATATTAAGATGACAACATTCTTTAAATTGATCTACAAATTTAACATAATCTTTATTAAAAATCCCAAAGACTATTTTTCCAGATTTGGAATAGTAGATGCTTAAAGTTGTTTGGGAATACAAGGGTGTCAGAATAGCCAAAACAAGTTTTGTAAAGAGGGGCAAAGTTGTCTGACTCATAATTCTCAGTTTCAAATTCAGTTACTACAAAGCCACAGTAATCTAAACAGCACCAGGATGGAAATCCTGATCAATGAGATAGAATTGCAACCCAGTAAATAAATCTCTACATCTGTAGTCAGCTAGTTGACTTTTGATAAGGGTGCCAGGATAATTTAATAGGGAGAGAACAGTCTCTTCAACAAATGATGCTGTGACAATTGGATATTCACTTGTGGAACAATGAAACTGGACCCTTTCAGACCAAAACCAAAAATTAACTCTAAGCAGGTCAAAGGATTAAATGTAAGATACAAATCTAGAAATATCAAAGAATGATCCATAGGGATAAGTCTTTGTGACCTTGGATTCAGTAACGCTTTCTGACATGTCACACCAAAAGTGCAATGAAGAAAAGTTAAATAAATTGGTCATCATAAAAATTAAATACTTTGGTGCATCAAAGTGTAAGGAATGCAAAAAGACAACCCATAAATGGGAGAATATTTTCAAATGAAATAACTGATAAAGATCTATATGGAGACTAAATTAAAAAAAAAAACTTGTAAACCAGCAACTAAAAAACAAATAAAAGTAGGGAAATGGTAGGAATAGGTGTTTTGCTTGATAAAATGTACAATATGTACATGAAAATTGCTCAACGTCATTTGTCCTTAGAAAAATGAAAACCAGAACTACAATAACTACATTTGAATAACTACATTCAAAAAGATGGACAAGAGCAAATGTTTATGAGCATGTGGAGAGCTTAAGTTCCTAGTATACTGTGTTGATAATATAATAGTGCAGCTGCTGTGGAGTTGTGAAAAGCTAAGCATCAAGTCTTTACATGACTAGGCTACTTCTACTCTTTTGTATATTCCTGAGAATAAGAAACACCATAGGTACCTCTACCCCAAAACACATACACACACAAACCACTTGCATGCAAATGTTCAGAGTAGCATTGTTTGTAATAAACAAAATGTGCTTTAAACAACCCAAATGTCCATCAAACAATGTGTTGGTAAATATGATACATCCATACAATGGGATATTAGTAATTATTAGAAGAAATTAGTGATACATGGAGGAACCACACTAGCTACAACATGGATGAACTCAGAAGATATTACCTAAGTGAAAGGAACTAGTCACAAAACAGCACCTATTATATGATTCTCTTTATATGTAATGCCCAGAATTGGAAAAGATATACGTAGGGAGAAGGTAGATTAATGGGTTGCCAGGAGCTGAGGAGAGAGGGGATTGGAAGTAACTTGGTTTCTTGGGGGGAATAAAATATCCTAAAATCAGATTATCATAATGGTTTTAAACTCTGTGAATATAGTAAAAATGTTGACTTGTGTATGTTAAATAAGTAGATAGCATGGTATGTGAATCTTATTTCAATAAAACTGTTAAAAATTAAAACAATAAACTAGAAATAAGATCTATAATATGAAAATTATCTAAACAAAATTTTCTTTTTTAGAAATATGACTGCATAAAGCCTTTATACATCTTTATTTAATAACTGAGACAAATGTTCGTAGAAATATTTCATGCAATAATATCATTTTCAATGTTGGCAGGTTTTAGAAACGTCTCTTAAAAAAATTACTTCCATATTTGAAAGTAAATGCAATGAAAGGGATGTGAGATAGGAAATAAGTAACTGTTCCTGTTACACTGCTTTGTCAATGGCCAAAATCATTGATAGAATCTCTTCATATATTTCTGTATAGAAAGCATGAATATGAATAATGGGTGAATATAAATAATGGGTGAATGAATAATGGGTGACATACAGGTGCACTTAATATCTAAATACCAGTATTAGTTAATGTTTAAGAACACAATCCTCAAAGTCAACTTGCTTTGTTGTCTTTGAAAACAGCAGCAATCAAAAAACATGGTTCAAATAGAATATTTTGCAGAATGAATTTTTTTATTCATGTGAAACAGAAATAAAAAATAACTTAATTTCCTCCTACTGCTAAATCCAATCAATCAACTTACTGTATTTAAAGGCAGTGTGAAAGCATTTGGCCAAATGCATAAATGTAATAGGAAGAGGTACATTTTTATGTATGCTAAAAGGATCATACAGTATTTACTGGTAATGAAATGAAGACAAATTTCTACTGTAGAACATTGACAATTGTTAGAATAAAAATAACTGAGAGTCCTAGCCCTTCATATATATTCATATATATGAATATCTGCAGAGATGATGAAAACCTCCATGCCTGCAAGAAATAATAGCAAGGTCACTTATTGAAAAAAAAATTAACTTTAGGTTGAGAAAAGGTGAATTTAGCTGGAAGATACTTGAGAGAAAAAAATAAATCAGGAAACATAATCAATAGATAAAGGGTAGGAGGTCATTAACCAGAGGCAATGCTGATTTTTTTGTGTGAACTTAAAATGAATACTGTGTAGATTCTTTTTTGAAGTATATTTTAGCTAAAATATTATAAACTATTCAGAAACGATGTAAGTACAATTTGTAATTGAGTCCCTTTGCCTAGAAATATTTCAAGAAATAATTCTGAAGGTCAGAATATAACAGCTTTGATGAGCATATGAATGTAAGAGCATCAATAGAAACTCATGTTCAAAACATGAAGGACGAAATAAACAGTTCCAGTGGCCTTAACTTGCCATATTGCCATTTGTATTTGATCTCTGAACAGCAAGGCACCATGTGACTAAAAGAAGCAAATACTGTGTCATCTAGTGGAACATTTACCACAGTACATCAGGAAAGGACTTTTAGCACTTAACATGGAAAGAAAGCTTATCCATTTATCAGAGAAGTTATATTTTAGAAAGTTGTTATGTACAAAGCAATGGAGTATAACTAACTGAACAAAGCTAGTGGAGGTGATGGCATTCCAGTTGAGCTACTTCAAATCCTGAAAGATGATGCTGTGAAAGTGCTGCACTCATTATGCCAGCAAATTTGGAAAACTCAGCAGTGGCCACAGGATTGGAAAAGGTCAGTTTTCATTCCAATCCCAAAGAAAGGCAATGCCAAAGAATGCTCAAACTACCGCACAATTGCACTCATCTCACATGCTAGTAAAGTAATGCTCAAAATTCTCCAAGCCAGGCTTCAGCAATACGTGAACCGTGAACTTCCAGATGTTCAAGCTGGTTTTAGAAAAGGCAGAGGAACCAGAGATCAAATTGCCAACATCCGCTGGATCATGGAAAAAGCAAGAGAGTTCCAGAAAAACATCTATTTCTGCTTTATTGACTATGCCAAAGCCTTTGACTGTGTGGATCACAATAAACTGTGGAAAATTCTGAGAGAGATGGGAATACCAGATTATCTGACCTGCCTCTTGAGAAACCTATACGCAGGTCAGGAAGCAGCAGTTAGAGCTGGACATGGAACAACAGACTGGTTCCAAATAGGAAAAGGAGTACGTCAAGGCTATATATTGTCATCCTGCTTATTTAACTTATATGCAGAGTACATCATGAGAAACACTGGGCTGGAAGAAGCACAAGCTGGAATCAAGATTGCTGGAAGAAATATCAATAACTTCAGATATGCAGATGACATCACCCTTATAGCAGAAAGTGAAGAGGAGCTTGAAGAGCTTCTTGATAAAAGTGAAAGAGGAGAGTGAAAAGGTTGGCTTAAAGCTCAGTATTCAGAAAACTAAGATCATGGCATCTGGTTCCATCAATTTCTGGGAAATAGATGGGGAAACAATGAAAACAGTGTCAGACTTTATTTTTGGGGGGCTCCATAATCACAGCAGATGGTGACTGCAGCCATGAAATTAAAAGACACTTACTCCTTGAAAGGAAAGTTATGACCAACCTAGATAACATATTAAAAAGCAGAGACATTACTTTGCCAACAAAGGTCCGTCTATGGTTTTTCCAGTGGTCATGTATAAATGTGAGAGTTGGACTGTAAAGAAAGCTGAGCACCGAAGAATTGATGCTTTTGAACTGTGGTGTTGGAGAAGACTCTTGAGAGTCCCTTGGACTTCAAGGAGATCCAACCAGTCCTTTCTGAAGGAGATTAGCCCTGGGGTTTCTTTGGAAAGAATGATGCTAAAGCTGAAATTCCAGTACTTTGGCCATCTCATGCAAAGAGTTGACTCATTGGAAAAGACTCTGATGTTGGGAGGGATTGTGGCCAGGAGGAGAAGGGGACAACAGAGGATGAGATGGCTGGATGGCGTCACTGACTCGATGGATGTGAGTTTGGGTGAACTCTGAGAGTTGGTGATGGACAGGGAGGCCTGGTGTGCTGCAGTTGATGGGGTCACAAAGAGTCAGACATGACTGAGCAACTGAACTGAACTGAAACCAAAATGACATGCACATAATTCTCCATTGGAAAAACAGCACCTTTTAAATTTTTTTCCATAAGAGATTTTATCTTTTGTAATTTTAGATTAACAACAATAATGAGTACAGAGGTTCAGAGGTTTCCCATATATTATATATCTATCTATGTATATATATACACAGACACATATATATAGCCTTATTCATTATGTTAAATTAATGAACCTATATTAACTTTGTATCATTTAAAGTCCAGACTTTACATTAGGGTTTACTATTGGTGTTGCAAATTCTGTGGGTGTGAACAAATGTATAAGGGGATATATCCACCATTATAGGACCACACAGAGTAATTTCACTGCCATAAATATCTGCTGTTTTTGCCTATCCATCCCTCTCAATCCTTAACCCCAGAAAAACACTGATTTTTTACCATACTCTCTCCATAGTTTTGCATTTTTCAGAGTGTCTTATGGTTGGAATCATATACTATGTAACCTTTCCAGTCTGGCTTCTTTCACTAGGTAATGTACATTTATGTTTCTTCCATGTCTTTTCAGGATTTGATAGCTCATTTCTTTTTAGTGCTGTGTCACATTCTATTGTTTGGAGTTGCCGCATTATTATTACCCATTCATCTACTGAAGGTTATTGTCCAGGTTTTGGAAATTATGGAAATAACTGCTGTAAATATCTGCTTGGTAGTTTTTATGTGAACATGTGTACTCAACTCATTTGGGTAAATACTGAGTAGGATTGCTCTATCATGTAGTAAGAATGTGTTTAGTTTTGTAAGAAATCATCAAACTACCTTCCAGGGTGGCTATACTATTTTGCATTCCAACAATGAATGGGAATTCCCATTGTTCCACATTCTGGCCAGCATTTGGTGGTATCAGTATTCTGGATTTGGGGCACTCTAATAGGTGTGTTATGGCATCACAATGTTCATTTGCATTTCTCAGGTGATCTGTCATGCAGAGCATCTTCTTATGTCCTTATTTTGTATCTCTATATATATCTTCTTTGTTGATGTGTCTATTAAAGTCTCTGAGCCATTTTTTCATCACGACAAGCTTGTTTTCTTGTTGAGTTTCAAGATTATTTGTATATTTCAGATAACAGTTCTTTATGTGTATTTTGCAAGCATTTTCTCCCAGTTTGTGGATTGTCTTTTTACTCTCTTAACAGTGTTTCTCAGACAGCACAAATAATTAATGAAGTCCAGCTTGTAGATTATTTTTATCATGGATTATGGCTTGCTTATATATATTAAAAAATCTCTACATTTAAAATCATCTAGGTTTTACTCTACTGTCTTATAGAAGTATTATAGTTTTGCATTTTACATTACATTTAGGTCTGTGATCCATTTTGGGTTGGCTTTTGTTATGTGTGGATGTTGTGTTGTTCCAATACCATTTGTCAAAAAGACTATTTTTGGTCCATTTCATTGCCTTTACTCCTTTGTTAAAGATCAGTTTTGTTAAATATCAGTGGGGATCTAATTCTGGGTTTTCTATTCTGTTTTTCACTGGCCTTATAGATCAAGTTGTGAATAATAAACATCTTGACAATTTTGAGTCTTCCTATCCATAAACATATATTATTTCTCCATTTATTTAGTTTTGTGGTATGTCTCATCAGAGTTTTGTAGTTTCCCTGTACAGATCTTAAATATGTTTTCTTAGATCCAAGCCTAAGCATTTCATTTTCTTGGATACTAATGTAAATGGTATGGTGGGTTTTTTTGTTTGTTTGTTTCAAATTCCTCTTGTTCATTGCTAGTATATAGGAAAGCAACTTAACTCTATATAACTCCATATCCTACTACTTTGCTGTAATCATGTTATTTCCAGTAGGTTTTTAAAATGTTTTAGAATTCTTTCAGATTTTCTATATATACAATTATGACAACTACAAAGACAGTTTTATTTTTTCCTTCACAATTTGTATATATTGTATTTCATTTTCTTGTTTTATTGCACTAGCCAGACTTCCAGTACAATGTGGAAAAGCGGTGGTGCCCTTGATCTTAGTGAGAAAGTGTTGAACTCCTCACAATTAAGTATGATGTTAATTGTAGGACTGCTTTATAGAGACTCGTTATCAAGTTGAATCTCCCTCTATTCCTAGTTTATTAAGAGTTTTTAATATGAGTGGGTCTTGAATTTTGTCAAATGCTTTTCCTTCACATATTAATAGAATCATGTCATTTTTCTTCTTTAGTGTATTGATGTGGTAGAGTGGATTAATTGATTTTGGAATTTTGAACCAGTCTTACATAACTGGGATAAACAGCATTTGGTCAAAGCCTTATAATTTTATACATTTTTGGATTTCGTGTTCTAATACATTTGTTGAAGATGCTTGCATCTCTGTTGATAAGAGATATTGGTTTGTAGCTTTATGCTTTTTTTTTTCTTGTAATACTGTTGTTTGATTTTGGTAGTGGGGTAATGCTGGCATGAAAAGATGAGCTAAGAAGTATTCTTTGTGCCTCTATCTTTGTAAGAGATTGAAGCGAACTGGTATAATTTATTCATTAAATGTTTAGTAGAATTCACCAGTGAAGACAGCTGGGCTGGATACTTTCTGTTTTGGCATATAATTAATTGATTCAATTTATTTAATAGATAGTTTATTCAAATGACTTCTTCTTGTATGAGTTCTGGAATGTTATATTTTTTTAAAAGAATTTGCCCACTTCACCTAGGTTCTCAAATTTGTGGGCACAGAGTTATTCATATATATTCTTCATTATGCTTTTAATATTTATGGTTTCTATTGTGATGCTTCAACTTTCACTTCATATATTAGTAATACATGTCCTCTTTTTATATTAGTCTAGCTAGAGGCTTTTGGTTTTGTTGATCTTTTCAAAGAACTAGCTTTTTTTTCCCATGGATTTATCTCTATTAACTTCATGTTTTCAATTTGATTTCTGCTCTTTTATTTCTTTTTTCTGTTTACTTTAGATTAAATTTGCTCTTTTTAGTTTTTGAAGATGGAAACTTAGATTATTGATTTTAGATCCTTTCTTTTCTAATATTTATATTAACTGCTATAAATTCTCTTCTTTTGTTGTATACCACAAATATTGATAGTCTAGGAACACTATCTTCTGAATATATTTTAAAAAGATAATATAGTTCTAATGTAGAGATCAGGTATTTTTAACTTTTAAAGATGTGTATGTAAATATGTGTGCTTGGTGTTTTTGATTATTATTATTATTATGTGAGGAAATTGATTGTAAAATTATAGAGTAATAAATGCATGAGTAACAGTGAATTCAGGAATGTGCTTCACATGGTGTGATTTTACTCTTTTGGTGTTAGAATTAACCTCCTAAGTGGTTTACGAATTTCTTCTTTCTCTTAATTTTATTTAGATTTTTTCATCCAATTTTCAGTTCTACAGCAATTCAAGGGAAAAGAAAAGGTCCACTGGTGAAGTATATCCACATTTTATAAGTATCTCCAAAATTACTATGATAATGTCCCAGATAGACTGAGAACTGAACCTTCCAGGACCAGTAGTTTGAGATTTTCTCCCTTTATTCAAAGTAATCTACTATAATATGGAAAACAATTTTTAAAGTAGTATTTTTTTCCAAATAATCACATAATCAGAGCATTGATTACAATCCACAAACCAGCCTCTCCCTTCTGTCCAGGTTTGATCAGACTCAGGATGGAGAACTTTCATTGTGAGACTATTTATTCCTTAATCATGCACTTGTTGACTCATAAACCAGTTATTTTTTGCAGATCATAATTTCAATGTTATGTAAGTCAGTGTTGTATCTTAGTAGCTGCCTTTTGGGAAATTGTAAAATGTAAAGTTCTTCAAACTCCTGAAATTTACTTTGAAGATTTTAATTTTGTTAGCAAATTTACCTCTTCCATTGGAAATACTAAAAAAAATAATAATAATAACTTTCCTGTCTGCTGGAATTAACAGCAACTGTTTTTGAAAGCTGGAGAAGGCAATGACACCCCACTCTAGTACTTAGTCTGGAAAATGCCATGGATGGAGGAGCCTGGTAGGCTGCAGTCCATGGGGTCGCTAAGAGTCAGGCATGACTGAGTGACTTCACTTTCACTTTTCACTTTCATGCATTAGAGAAGGAAATGGCAACCCACTTCAGTGTTCTTGCCTGGAGAATCCCAGGGACGGGGGAGCCTGGTGGCTGCCATCTATGGAGTCGCATAGAGTCAGACACGAATGAAGTGACTTAGCAGTTTTTGAAAGCACACAGAGACTATGCTATTGATTCAACTATAGGATATCATAGAAGTATTAAACAATGTGGTGATACATAGAAATTTTTGATCCTTACTGAAACATTCTTTGAGTTATTTTTTCCTGATAAATTATTTCTATATAGATAGAGCCTGAATCANATGGAGTCGCATAGAGTCAGACACGAATGAAGTGACTTAGCAGTTTTTGAAAGCACACAGAGACTATGCTATTGATTCAACTATAGGATATCATAGAAGTATTAAACAATGTGGTGATACATAGAAATTTTTGATCCTTACTGAAACATTCTTTGAGTTATTTTTTCCTGATAAATTATTTCTATATAGATAGAGCCTGAATCAGAGTTTGTTACTAAGATTTGATGTATTATATATTCATTATTGAGCTTCCCTGATGACTCAGCTGGTAAAGAATCTGCCTGCAATGCAGGAAACCTGGGTTGGGAAGATACCCTGGAGAAGGGAACGGCTTCTCCAATATTCTGACCTGGAGAATTCCATGGACTGTACAGTCTATGGGGTGTCAAAGAGTCAGACAATCTGAACTAAATGAGTCTTATTATATATCATTTAATAAACATAGTATCTTGTGTTTTGATATGTTAATATATAAAATTATATATTCATGCCTCATATATTCATCATAGATACTTATATATAGATATTTATAGTATATATTACGAAAAGGCACATGTTTATTCTATCTCTATCTGGATACAGAATATATGGGTGTCTATAGATATGCAGATGACACCACCCTTATGGCAGAAAGTGAAAAGGAACTAAAGAGCCTTTTGATGAAAGTGAAAGAGGAGAGTGAAAAAGTTGGCTTAAAACTCAACATTCAGAAAACTAAGATCATGGCATCTGGTCCCATTACTTCATGGGAAATAGACGGGGAAACAGTGGGAACAGTGTCAGATTTTATTTTTCTGGATTCCAAAATCACTGTAGATGGTGACTGCAGCCACAAAATCAAAAGACGCTTACTCCTTGGAAGAAAAGTTATGACCAACCTAGATAGCATATTCAAAAGCAGAGATATTACTTTGCCTACTAAGGTCCATCTAGTCAAGGCTATGGTTTTTCCAGTAGTCATGTATGGATGTGAGAGTTGGACTGTGAAGAAGGCTGAGCACTGAAGAATTGATGCTTTTGAACTGTGGTGTTGGAGAAGACTCTTGAGAGTGCCTTGGACTGCAAGGAGATCCAACCACTCCATTCTGAAGGAGATAGGCCCTGGGATTTCTTCGGAAGAAATGATGCTGAAGCTGAAGCTCCAGTACTTTGGCCACCTCATGCGAAGAGATGACTCATTGGAAAAGACTCTGATGCTGGGAGGGATTGGGGGCAGGAGGAGAAAGGGACGACCGAGGATGAGATGGCTGGATGACATCACTGACTTGATGGGTGTCAGTCTGAGTGAACTCTGGGAGTTGGTGATGGACAGGGAGGCCTGGCGTGCTGTGATTCATGGGGTCGCAAAGAGTGGGACATGACTGAGCGACTGAACTGAACTGAACTGATATCTACTAGTAGTTTAAAATTATTTGGAATTCTGCATCTTTCTTTTTAGCCTTATATTGATGTAAGTAGATGCTTCTTCCTAAAGACAGAAATGCTGATGTGAAGTCAAGGGAAGTATAATATCTAATCATATATTTTTCAGGAAAGCACTTGATATTGAACATCATGCAAACATTTTGTCATTTACATAGCCAAATGAAATTTGATGAATAGTTAAATCTAAATGCTATGTAATACATAGGAAAATAATAGGTTTTTTGAAGGGAACATATTAGTTGGAAAGTTTGAATGCCATCTTCATCTCTGACTACCAGTCTACATCTTGCAAGAGAAGCTAAAAATGACAGAATTCTTCCTATTTCTGTTTCTTTTTTCATAGAACATGAGTTTTTTAATCCTAGCTAGTGGGACCAAAGGCTTCCCAGGAATCCACCTGGCAATGCAGGAGATGTAAGAGATGTGGCTTCGATCCCTTGGTAGGAAGACTCCTTGGAGAAGGACGTGGCAACCCATTCCAGTATTTTTGTTGAGAATCCCATGGACAGAAGAGCCTGGGCATAGGGTCTCAAAGAGTTAGATATAATTGAACTTAAATTGTGCACGGGAGCTATGGGAGAAAAATATATATATACATATTTTTTATTAAAAGAGAAGCAAAGAAGGTGAAAGAGATGATCCTGTCTTCCACCTTCTGTCATTTATATGTCAGATATATGTACCTATGTCTGCCAATAATTTTGACACTAGCAGATAAAGAGGGAGAACAATCATGGATGATTGATTGAATTACTAAATCTGGAAGTATCTCCCTTCTTACATGTTGTTATGTGAGATTCTTTAAAGCCTCTTTCAATTAGACACTTTATTTCTTGCATTTGAAAGCATCTGAACTGATACACCTGTCTCATCCAATCCATCTATATGTACTTGCAGATATCATGGGAAAGCATTTTTTATTGGAACACAATTGCTTTACAATGTTAGTTTCTGCTGTAAAACATCGTGGGTCAGCCTTATGCATACATATATTCTCCTCACTCTTTAACCTCTCTCCCACTCTCCCTCCCACACCTCTAGGCCATCCCAGAGCATCGAGCTGAGCTCCCTGTGCTGTACAGCAGCATCCTGCTAGCCACCTATTTTACACATGGAAGTGTATATATGTCATTGCTACACTCTCAATTCATCCCAGCCTCTCATTCCCCCACTGTGTCCACCAACCTGTTCTCTACGTCTGCACCTCGATTCAAACCCTGCAATCCCACTATTGGGCATATTCCCTGAGAAAACCATAACTCGTAAAGATACATGTATCCCAGTGTTCACTGCAACGTTATTTACAGTAGCAAGGACAGGGAAGCAACCATGACAGATGAATGGATAAAGACGATGTGGTACCTATGTACAATGGAATATCGCTCAGCCATAAAAAGGGACAAAGTTGAATCAGTTGACGTGACATGGTTGAATCTAGAGCCTGTCATACAGAGGGAAAGCACATTTTGAATTGATTTCTCTTGACATCTTTTAAATTATCTTGGCTATAGCATCACATCTTTGACTTGGAATACCACAACAGTCCCCTAAATATTTCTTGCTTCCACTTTTGCCCTCGTTAAAAGTAAAACATAACAGCTAGAAATGTATTTTTCAAAAATATCCATTATTATGTCAACTTCCTGCTTAAAATTCCCCAGAGCTTCCCCACTGCACTTAGTGGAAAAGTCTGCTTCTTCTGGCCACACCCTTATGTCATCAACTTTTGCCCTCCTCTCCATCCTTCTCTCTCATACTGCTCTGTCTTGTTTGCTCTGCTTTAGCCGTATTGGAGAAGGCAATGGCACCCTACTCCAGCNAACTTCCTGCTTAAAATTCCCCAGAGCTTCCCCACTGCACTTAGTGGAAAAGTCTGCTTCTTCTGGCCACACCCTTATGTCATCAACTTTTGCCCTCCTCTCCATCCTTCTCTCTCATACTGCTCTGTCTTGTTTGCTCTGCTTTAGCCGTATTGGAGAAGGCAATGGCACCCTACTCCAGCACTTTTGCCTGGAAAATCCCATGGATGGAGAAGCCTGGTAGGCTGCAGTCCATGGGGTCGCTAAGAGTCGGACACGACTGAGCGACTTCACTTTCACTTTCACTTTTCACTTTCATGCATTGGAGAAGGAAATGGCAACCCACTAAAGTGTTCTTGCCTGGAGAATCCCAAGGACGGGGAAGCCTGGTGGGCTGCCGTCTATGGGGTCGCACAGAGTCGGACATGACTAAAGCAACTTAGCAGCAGCTGCAGTCATATCGGAAAATTTTGGTTTCATAGATATATCAAGCTGTTTCCATTTTAGGTTTTTTCCATAAACATTCATGCTGCCTATAATGGTTGTCTTACTGACTTTATAATAGTCTCACCTTTGATATTCATTCATTAAGCCTAAAATGGTATCTCCTCAAGAAGAGTTTCCATGACAATCTAATTTAGCCATTCGGTATTATCTTTCATAACACTCATTTTAATTATCCGAATAGTATTTATTTCTATGTGTTTTCTTTTGTCCATGTATTAATATATATTTTTAAAATCTGACTCACCTCAACTTCCTGTGAGGAAAAACTGAAGTATCTTGATTTCATATTGTACACATTTGTAGCACTACTGGTCTCAGAATATTTTCAGTTTATATTTGTTTGGCTTCCTTGGTGGCTCAGATGGTAAATAATTTACCTGCAATGCAGGAGATCAGGATAAGATTCCTGGATTAGGAAGATCTCCTGGAGAAGATAATGGCTACCAATTCCAGTATTCTTGCCTGGAGAATTCCATGGACAGAGGAGCCTGGTGTGCTACAATCCATGGGGTCACAAAGAGTCAGACATGACTGAGCAAATAACACTTTCACTTTCACACTTTATATTTGTTAATTATGAAAAAGTGCTCAGTCTCTTTTCATCTCTCAAATCTTAGTTTTATTTTATTTATATCAATAAATTGACTTTTTTTGTGTTTTTCCCTACTTCTTTGTGATAAGTTGTTGTTGTTCTTCAGTTGCTCAGTCATGTCTGACCCGTTTCTGACCCCATGAACTGCAGCATGCCAGCCTTCCTTATTGAGTTGGTGAGGCCATCCAACAATCTCATTGTTCCCTTAGCCTCCTGCCTTCAATCTTTCCCAGCATCAGGGTCTTTTCTAATGAGTCAGCTCTTCCCATCAGGGGGCCAAAATATTGGAGTTTCAGCTCCAGCATCAGTCCTTTCAATGAATATTCAGGATTGATTTCCTTTAGGATTGATTGGTTTGGTTTCCTTGCAGTCCAAGGGACTCTCAAGAATCTTCTCCAACACCACAGTTCAAAACTGAAAATTAATTCTTCAGGACTCAGCTTTCTTTGTGCTCCAACTCTGATATCCATACATCACTACTAGAACCATAGCTTTAACTATACAGACCTTTGTCTGCAAAGTAATAAGTCTGATCAGAGAATTCTATCACACTTAGATATATTGACAAAACTAAATTTCCAAGCCTAGAAAATTAATAATTTCTAGACTATGGCAAAGCCTCTTGTGGCTCTTAAATATTCTTCCTAAGTATTTGATCCAATTTTTTTTAAAGGAAAACCCTTTACTTTTGTCCTGAATGTACTTAAATTGCATTTTAGATATTTTTCCTGTTATGTATTCCTTGCTCCTCAACTCCCTCCATTAGTATGAAAGAATTCTTGATGATGCCAAATTTATTGGCTAAACGATTATTTTATTCTCTTTCTGGATTTTTTGGAGGAATTATTGAATATGAATTAAAGTAATTTTTAAAAGGAAGTTTTCCTTGTTTCGCTTTCCCATTCTAAACTTGATTTAATAAATACATTAAATTGCAATGAACATATTGCAAGAACATGCTTAATTTATTTGTAAATGGAATATAGGTCTAATAAGGTACCGTGGACCTTAATTTCATGAGGAAAAAAAATCTCTGAGATCACGTGATTTCAGTATTACTAATAGAACATTAGTTTAGGTTCCTTTATCACACCACTTAAAAACTGGAACATGACCTTAGGTTTTAATGCTTTAGTACTTGGTTCAAGGCTTTTTCAGATTGAAGTCCATTTTTATAATTCCAATGCTTTGCGAAGTGTCTGACACCTAAGAAGTATGCAAAATTTTTTAATAAATTAGTCTATAGTGTTCATGATGCTTGCAGTGGTAGATTAGAGGTGGTAGAAACAAGAGAAAATCAAAAGTCTTCTAATCCAATGAAAAGAAAAAGAAAAACCTTACTTCTTTTAGAAACTGACATATTAAATCTATTTTCAACACGAATATTTATCCACTAAACACAGCTGATGCCATGTCATTCCATTCTCTTTTCACATAAAATTTCCTTTGCTCATATTTTCATCTCTCTTTGTCTTCAATCTCATTTTTTTCCCCTTGGCCATCAACTTTATTTTCTTATTTTTCAATGTGATGAATCTCTATTCAACTGAGACTGACCTCATACCAAACATGTTAACCTTTTTCCTTATTGCCTTTCAACTAGAGACTAGAAATTCTGGACTGGTTCTTCACAAATCCCTTTTCAGCTGAAGATGGCCCAGTGGCAGGATTCTTACAAGTGGGACATACAAATTGTCTCATAGAGAAAATGTTGCTTTCTCTACTAAAGTGGCAGATTTTACTAGAGCTTACCATCTAGTTCTTTCCTGAATCTGAATTCATTTTCTGGAGCTGCAGTGTCCTTTTTTTTTTTTTTTTTTAAGCATAAAAAGGGCAATTGAATCAAAGAGATACTGGATCTGACTTTTTTGTTCAACAATGTTGTTCACTGACTGTCTCTATGTTTCTTATCATCCAGAGAAGTAAATGTTTAAATATTCTCGTATCAGCCAAGTAATAGTCATCATTTGTCCAAGACCAACCAAGATATTATCATATCTGTGATGAATTTACCACCCTTCTGGATGAACCTGATGGTGCCCTTACCTGAGATCTCTCCATTACTTGTGTATAGTGCTTCTTTAAATCAGAGTTCTTCTTTAATGGTATACCAGCTGTGGTGTTTTTCTCACTTGCTTCTAGATTGTGATATTCATGAGGGCACAGGCTATATTTTATTTATTTTTGAACACTCACTAATTGGAAGGAAAGTTATGACCAACCTAGATAGCATATTCAAAAGCAGGGATATTACTTTGTTAACAAAGGTCTGTCTAGTCAAGGCTACGATTTTTCCAGTGGTCATGTATGGATGTGAGAGTTGAACTGTGAAGAAAGCTGAGTGCCAAAGAATTGATGCTTTTGAACGGTGGTGTTGGAGAAGATTCTTGAGAGTCCCTTGGGCTGCAAGGAGATCCAACCAGTTCATCCTAAAGAAGACCAGTCCTGGGTGTTCATTGGAAGGACTGATATTGAAGCTGAAACTCCAATACTTTGGCCACCAGATGCAAAGAGTTGACTCATTGGAAAAGACCCTGATGCTGGGAGGGATTGGGGGCAGGAGGAGAAGGGAACAACAGAGGATGAGATGGCTGGATGGCATCACTGACTCGATGCACATGAGTTTGGGTGAACTCCAGAAGTTGGTGATGGACAGGGGGACCTGGTGTACTGCAATTCATGGGGTCGCAAAGAGTCAGACATGACTGAGCGACTGAACTGAACTGAACAAAATCTAGAACATGTCTTGGTCATACTGGTCATACAACCAATGTATATTAAGCTGAAAACATTTTTTATGGATTTGGTATGGGGGTAAAACAATTACTTGACCTCTGAGAAACTTATTTTTAGCCACTGGCCCTTGGTAACACTAGCCAATATGGTAAAGAGACAAATACTCTTTAACACAAAAGTGAAATAGGTTCAAAGAGGGATTAAGAGAAGGATGCTGCTGCTGCTGCTAAGTCGCTTCAGTTGTGTCCAACTCTGTGCGACCCCAGAGACGGCAGCCTACCAGGCTCCTCCATCACTGGGATTCTCCAGGCAAGAACAATGGAGTAGGTTGCCATTTCCTTCTCCAAAGCATGAAAGTGAAAACTGAAAGTGAAGTCGCTCAGTCATGACCGACTCAGCGACCCCATGGACTGCAGCCTACTAGTCTCCTCCGTCCATGGGAGTTTCCAAGCAAGAGTACTAGAGTAGGTTGCCATTGCCTTCTCCTTTAAGAGAAGGATATTTGTCCCCAAATGTTGCAGGCCATGAGGTTCTTGGTAGAAGACAATACAGTAAGTCTTACTGAGCCAGCTAGATATATCCATTTTGAGGAAATCGTTTCTTCATTTACGGCAGAGATATTGAACCAGAATCAGTGGTACAACAGTCTATCCAAACCCCCAGAAGGGCAGAATTAACTTGTGTTCAATTTTAAAATCAGACACATCTGGACATTCACATCTAATCAAGCCCTCAGGTTCCCACATGTACTTAACAAAAGAGGGAAGGACAGCTAAAGTTTCTTTCTTGCAGAAGATACAAAGTTCCTGATCAAACAATGTGAACAATGAGTGGTCAAAAAAACCTTTTACACTTGTAAATACTTTTGAAATTGATACATTAAATTTAATAAGATATTAAGAAAACAGTTCAGACAGAGTAGAGGTATAGATGGGAACTTCCAATTACCACTGAAATGATGAGCTTTCAAAAAGAATAAATGTGCTACAGAGTTCCTGCTGCTAACAACTATGAGCAGAATTATACCTTGTTTCTGTATAGTTTTCTGGGCTTCCGGGGTGGATGAGCGGTTAAAGAATCCACTTGCAATCCAGGAGACATAGGAGACAAAGACTGGATTCCTGGGTCAGAAAGTTCCTTTGGAGAAGGAAATGGTAACTAACTTCAATGTTTTTGTCTGAAAAGCCCCATGGACAGAGGAACTTTGTGGGCTACATGGGATAGTAAAAGAGTAAGACATGATTTATTGACTAAGCAAGAACAAATATATATTAAATATATTTCATTAATTATATTAATTATACTTCATAGCATAAGGATAACTTCTATACTTTCAGTTCAGTCTCTCAGTCATGTCTGACTCTTTGCCACCCCATGAATTACAGCATGTCAGGCCTCCCTGTCCATCATCAACTCCCGGAGTTCACTCAGACTCATACCCATCGAGTCAGTGATGCCATCCAGCCATCTCATCCTCTGTCATCCTCTTCTCCTCCTGCCTCCAATCCCTCCCAGCATCAGAGTCTTTTCCAATGAGTCAACTCTTCGCATGAGGTGGCCAAAGTACTGGAGTTTCAGCTTTAACATCACTCCTTCCAAAGAAACCCCAGGGCTGATCTCTTTCAGAACGGACTAGTTGGACCTCCTTGCAGTCCAAGGGACTCTCAAGAGTCTTCTCCAACACCACACTTCAAAAGCATCAATTCTTCGGCGCTCAGCCTTCTTTACAGTCCAACTCTCACATACATACATGACCAGAGGAAAAACCACAGCTTTGACTAGACAGACCTTAGTCAGCAAAGTAATATCTCTGCTTTTGAATATGCTATCTAGGTTGGTCACAACTTTTCTTCCAAGGAGTAAGCGTCTTTTAATTTCATGGCTGCAGTCACCATCTGCAGTGATTTTGGAGCCCCCAAAAATAAAGTCTAACACTGTTTCCACTGTTTCCCATCTATATCCCATGAAGTGATGGGACCGGATGCCATGATCTTTGTTTTCTGAATCTTGAGCTCTAAGCCAACTGTTTCACTCTCCTCTTTCACTTTCATCAAGAGGCTTTTTAGTTTCTCTTCACTTTCTGCCATAAGGGTGGTGTCATCTGCATATCTGAGGTGATTGATATTTCTCGTGGCAATCTTGATTCCAGCTTGTGTTTCTTCCAGTCCAGCATTTCTCATGATGTATTCTGAATGTTCCAATCAAATATTTTTTCTATGTTTAATTGACTCTCCAGTATGTTTAGAATTACAGCTTTAATCTTAAAAGCATTATATTAACAGATAATTTATATGTGAAAACGTAAATATTTCTAAGTATGTATTATGCTTATTTCTTTCTACTAGTCCTCATTTTAAAGTAAATGAAATTGATATGAGATGCTACTATTGAGCTATCTTTTATTTTACAATCAAGCTGTTTTTATATTAGAACACAAGAAGCATTTTTATAAGAAAATATAAAAATGAGTTAAAGCAATATTGACTCCTAACTCTTATTAACACAGGATTAACTTTTAAAGAATAGGATTGAATTAGCAAANCTGATCTCTTTCAGAACGGACTAGTTGGACCTCCTTGCAGTCCAAGGGACTCTCAAGAGTCTTCTCCAACACCACACTTCAAAAGCATCAATTCTTCGGCGCTCAGCCTTCTTTACAGTCCAACTCTCACATACATACATGACCAGAGGAAAAACCACAGCTTTGACTAGACAGACCTTAGTCAGCAAAGTAATATCTCTGCTTTTGAATATGCTATCTAGGTTGGTCACAACTTTTCTTCCAAGGAGTAAGCGTCTTTTAATTTCATGGCTGCAGTCACCATCTGCAGTGATTTTGGAGCCCCCAAAAATAAAGTCTAACACTGTTTCCACTGTTTCCCATCTATATCCCATGAAGTGATGGGACCGGATGCCATGATCTTTGTTTTCTGAATCTTGAGCTCTAAGCCAACTGTTTCACTCTCCTCTTTCACTTTCATCAAGAGGCTTTTTAGTTTCTCTTCACTTTCTGCCATAAGGGTGGTGTCATCTGCATATCTGAGGTGATTGATATTTCTCGTGGCAATCTTGATTCCAGCTTGTGTTTCTTCCAGTCCAGCATTTCTCATGATGTATTCTGAATGTTCCAATCAAATATTTTTTCTATGTTTAATTGACTCTCCAGTATGTTTAGAATTACAGCTTTAATCTTAAAAGCATTATATTAACAGATAATTTATATGTGAAAACGTAAATATTTCTAAGTATGTATTATGCTTATTTCTTTCTACTAGTCCTCATTTTAAAGTAAATGAAATTGATATGAGATGCTACTATTGAGCTATCTTTTATTTTACAATCAAGCTGTTTTTATATTAGAACACAAGAAGCATTTTTATAAGAAAATATAAAAATGAGTTAAAGCAATATTGACTCCTAACTCTTATTAACACAGGATTAACTTTTAAAGAATAGGATTGAATTAGCAAACATCTATTCATTTCAATTCAGAACAAAATTACCCTGTAAAATAGCAGTGCACCAAATGATAAATAAATGCATGCTGAAAATTGACTTTTTAATTCAATGCACATAAAGCATGTAAAATTAAACCCAAGTAAAGGAGTAATTTAAATGTAATCAAAGGGGAATTTGAGTGGTTTAGATAGAAAAAAAAGTACTTTTATTCTGTCCTTCCATTTATCTTCATGTACTTACAAAAATCCTTCGCCATTTACTTACATGTATCTTTATATTTCCAAATTTTAGAAAATAGAAGTTTAGATGCCATAAAATGTTGGTTTTCCTCAATCCTTAGGTAACACAGATGTCTTGAGGGGGGAATGGATATTCTTCTTCCTTAAGCCCTTAAACTAGAAGTGCACTCTTACAGCCTTGAACTATTCAAAGACCTTCTTATGATTTCTGCTCTTCACTTCTGCCTTAAGTTGTTTAGGTTTCTAACTATTTGATATCCTCAACTTACTTCATCAAACCCAGGTGACCTCTTTATATTTCTCAGTATATTTTCCAGTGGCACACAGTATCATGCACTGTATAATTGTACTGAATATCGAAAGGGAGTGAAAAGTCATATCATGAACCAGAGAGATTTCTGTTGTCTGTAGGACTTGCTTTCATTTTTTACTATCTGGAGCTGATTGAGTTCCATTCTACAACCTTCTGAAGGGGAAGAAAAAATAATTTTCTTTTTATCCTTCTATGCTCTTAGCTGAGACCTCTGTAATAAAAATATTAACAAAATTAAAAAAAAAGTTTATTAACATGCATATCTCATGTTTATGTGTAAAATGCCCAAGGAAAAATGAGCAACTCCCAGAGATGGCTCAGAATTCAGGATTAAATATCCTCTTAATAGGGGAAGGGGTGAAGGGATAGAGCCCTCTTTGAGTAAATGGTTTTTTTTTTTTTTTTTTTTTTTTTTAGGAAACAGGAATGGATTCTTAGAAGAAAAAGTGGTGTTGTCAAATCCTTGTTCAAGTTCTAGATACACAGTGAGGAAAGAGAAACTGAAATATCAAAGTTTGGTGCAGAGAAAGGTTTATTTCAGTGGCCCAGCAAGGAGGACAGAACTCAGGCTCAAAAGACTCAAACTCTCTGATGGTTTTCTTGGAAGAGGTTTTATAGGTAGACTTTGGGGAAGTCTGCACGATGTTTGATCTCTCTCTAATTGGTTGATGGTGAAGGGAAAGGATGGTGTTTTAGGAATAGGGCTTCCCTGGTAGCTCAGTTGGTAAAGAATCCACCTTCCATGTGGGAGACCCCAGTTCCCTTGGGCTGGGAAGATCTCCTGGAGAAGGGTTAGGCTCCCCACTCCAGTATTCATGGGCTTTCCTGTTGGCTCAGTTGGTTAAGAATCTGCCTGCAATGTGGGAGATCTGAGTTTGATCCCTGGGTTGGGAAGATCCCCTGGAGGAGTCCATGGCAATCCACTCTAGTATTCTTGCCTGGAGAATTCCCGTGGAGAGAGAAGACTGGTGAGTTTCAATCCATGATGTCGCAAAGAGCTGGAATCTGTCTTTGGTTTCAACTAGCCATGAGCTTCTACTCAGCCTGAAGTTACCATCCTGTACCTGGGTGGGGGCCTTACTTCCTGTAGATGAACTGAGAGATATTTATCAGATTGTTATCTATATTCCTTGAGGAGGAACCATTCACCATCAGCACACTATTATTTCTTTCTGCATTCCCTCAGTCCCCTAATTAATACGGGTACAAGTTCACCCTCTAGAACTCTGGGAAAGTCTAGGAGACTAAAAGCCTTTTCCCACAAACAAAAAATAGGAGATGCCAAACAACCTTTGCTCCTGAAAGGGGTCCACAGAGTCCTGCTTGGTTTTGATCCACCCTTTTCTTTGATTCTCCTCAATCTTGAGGGGAACAGGTGTTAGACAAGAAAGAAAATGACATTTTGGATAGAGAGATTAATTGTAAACTGCAGAGAAACTGGGTTTTAGGGAGAACTCGGTTTCAATGGGAGGTTACAAGCCAAATCCATCCTTTTTACCTCAGCTCCTAATCAAGTCTCAGGGGCAGAGTTTTGCACCTCAAAAAATAATAACTTTATTGCTTTGCTAGGTAAAGGGAGCCACAGTGGGCTAATGCTTTCAAAATCATGTGTCCCAGACTGAAGAGGGTAGTGAGGAGTTTTACTGTGATGATTCAAAGACGGTGTGCTCAGCTTGTGGACAGTCTGGTTGGCTGGTGATCAGGTAAGTGGGAGTCAGCATCATCAACTTTCTGTTTCCACCAAGTTTTGGGGTCTCTGTGTTTGTTGCAGCATACAATTAACTTCTGACAGCTGGTGTGGTTTTTAATACCTGTGCAACAGCTCAAAGATACGGTTATGTATCTCCCTTGAGGAGGAACTAGAAATTTGGTTCAAGGTTGCACTATTGTTTCTTGACAGTTCCTCCCTTGTTTCTGTATTTCTTGCCTTCCCTAATTAGCATCTGTTTGCTAATATGGGCTGCCATATGGGCTTCCCAGGTGGCACCAGTGGCAAAGAACCTGCTTGCCAATGCAAAAGACATAAGAGACCCAGGTTCCACCCCTGGGTTGGGAAGATACTCTGGAGAAGGTCATGGCAACCCACTCCAGTATTCTTGCCTGGAGAATCCCCATGGACAGAGAAGCCTGGTGGGCTACAGTCCATTGGGTCACAAAAGTCAGACTCGACTGAACCTGCCATGCATGCATGAACCTGCCATAGGAATTCATGGAAGTTTCTGGAGGCTGAATGAAGCCTATTTCCTATAATCAAGAAATTGGTGACAGAGCAAGACTTTTGTGCCCAGGAGCCCTACAGGGTCAGTCCTGTTCAATACCAGCGTGATGGTTTGAACAAAATTTGTCTAGGTGAAGTTTTGACTTTGTTACCAAAATCATGGCTCTCTGTGCACCAATGCCAAACCAGAAATATGGAGACAGAGTTATGGAGGAGGAAGAAAGAATGACTTTATTATTTTACCAGGCAAAAGGGAAACGCAGTAGCCTGGGTCCTCAAGAGCTGTGATCTCCTCTCTGGTGAGTAGGGAGAAGTTATATAGTCAAGCAGCAGTAAGTGATAAGGACATTCCTTCTTCAGTAAAGCTTCAAAAGGGTGGGGTTGCTGATAAGGTTAGGGTTTGTGCAGGGTCTCAGGTGATTGGTCTCTGAATCTTTTTTTTTTTTTTTCATTCTTTACGAGCCTCTCTGGTCCCTTTAATCTTGCCTCAGATGGTTTCATTGTTGCTTCTCCTTTGATTAGCAACTGTTCTGCCTTTTGGACCTCAGAGAAGGTCATAGAGACTGGAGTCTTGCCTACAAGGAGTAGGGGACTAAAATGCCTCCATGGTTAGGAGCCCCACAGGGCCCTGCTTGGCGTCAGCTTCTAGTCTTCTCTCTCCTAGCAAGAGTCAATCATCCTTGGCTGGTGACATCCTTGGGAGAACATTTCTGACAATCGAGTTCCTTTTTGAATTTCTGGCTTTAGGCAGAGAAGGGGAGTTTAGAGAAAGTCCCTCCCTGCATTTGCTGTTTTGCAGGTACCTATTGATCAAAATGATCAATATCAAAGTCAACCATATTTTGAGGTAGTATGTCCTGAACTACTGTAGTCATGGTTTGGATGTCATATTCTGCTGGCCATCACTTGCAAAGCTTACAAACTCAACATTTGCCTCTCTTTGCTGTAACTTCCTAGTAGTGTGGTTCTGTCTTTTACCCTTGCTGCTTTTCTTTCAGAATGTGATATTCTTGCCCCTATAATATGTTCAGGGTGTGTCTTTGGATATGAGCTCTCGAAAAAATACTAGGTATAGTAAGCATGTTTTTGAACTGTGGTGTTGGAGAAGACTCTTGAGAGTCCCTTGGACTGCAAGGAGATCCAACCAGTCCATTCTGAAGGAGATCGGCCCTGGGATTTCTTTGGAAAGAATGATGCTAAAGCTGAAACTCCAGTATTTTGACCACCTCATGCGAAGAGTTGACTCATTGGAAAAGATTGTGATGCTGGGAGGGATTGGGGGCAGGAGGAGAAGGGGGCGACCGAGGATGAGATGGCTGGATGGCATCACGGACTCAATGGGCGTGAGTCTGAGTGAACTCTGGGAGTTGGTGATGGACAGGGAGGCCTGGCGTTCTGTGATTCATGGGGCCGCAAAGAGTCGGACACGACTGAGCAACTGAACTGAACTGAACTGAATATTAAGCATATGTATCTTATTTAAATTATTTTTAAATTGTTATAAATGTTCTCCTTTTCCCTGATTTTTTAAGAAAATAAGCCAGAGTTTTTATTTTTATTTTTTTGGTTATATATCCACATTGCTGTATGTTTCTCTATCCCAGTTAGTCTGATTGTTGCATTGTATGCCAAAAGCTGCCTTGTCAGTCAAGAGCTACCTTGTCACATTTTATTTAATCATTTCTCTCTAATGGAAAATGACTATCTAGATTCCCCCCAGCCCAAATAGTGCTTGAACTGATGTAGTTCCATGAAAGATTTTTCTGAGGTATGTATGTAGGAGTCAGAACACTTGTTCCAAGAACTTATGGTTACTTATTTTCCAAGTACTATCAGACTGCCCCCAAATGGCAGAATCTGGCTATTCTCCCAACATAAAAGCACATCCTACCACATCCTAGATTGTATTTCATCTTTTTCTACTCATTTTAGTCAATTTGAACGATTGCACTGTTGTTAAAATTTACATTTTTCTGAATACTAAAAAGGATGAACTTATTTTCATAAACTTACAATCATTCTGTGAATTGCTTATGCAAATTCTCTCAACTTTTTCTTGAATTTATTTTCTTGTTAATTTTAGAGTTAATTGCATGATAAAACATTAGTTTTGGAGAGGTTTAGCTGCTGGAATCATTTTTCCCAGTGTGCTAACATTTGCTAAATACATCTGTGGTTCCTATTGCTGAGAAGAAATATTTACTGTTTAATTTGTGATGTTTAAATTTTAAATGTGTGAAAAAGAGTATATGGCTAAATAATTGTTTCATAATGAAAGAAATGATTGTTTTTCATGGGAGAGGGAAAAACCTCAAATGAATGAGAGAAAAAAAAAAAGCATCTTAATATTAAACACAATTCTTATGTCATTCAAGCATGTATTTCATGAGTTTGCTTATAGGATAAGATTGGCAAATCATCTTTTTCTAAATTTGCAACAAGTCAGGAGCAATGAATTCAATAAAAGTGTATATTTTAATGACATATTAGATATTGAACTTAGATTCCTCAAAAAAGTTGATAATAAATGTGTAATCTTTCCAATATATTTATTGGCATTTACTATCAACCCTGAGTATTGTGGTGATATCACTGGACAGAAGTCAAAATCAGAATATACACATTTACTCAAAAAGCATCAGCTCGCCAAATTAATAAATATTTAAATCATTGTGTCTGAAGATGTAAAGTTAGTAAGGGCACTTGTAGAAAGTTCATTCACATAATACTATGTAAAGTATGATTTTTTAATTGTATCAAATGACTATTCTGTTGAATTAATTTGGCTCATTTTATATAACAAGTTTGTATGTGTGTTTGCACTTCTGAGAAGTGTGGTGATAGCAGTTGATGTGTTAGATCCATTAGCAGAAGAGCTTTGCAAACAATTATATGGTGCCAGTAAACCAGTGTCATCAGAGGCCTCAAACAGAAAGTCAGTTAATTCCAATAATGGGTCATTTATACATCCAATTTATGGAATAAGAAAAAAAGTTTTGGAAGTTCACTGAATGATATTTGAAGTTCAATTAAGAGGCTTGATTGTAAATATGAAATTTTTTTTGTATAACAATATGAATTAAAAATTGAGAGGAACAAAATGTCTCAGTATAAGTATTGCTATTATGAACTGAAGAAGCTTTTGAGCAAAAATGGTATTGGAACTTTGAGATTTATATTTTTAAAAATTCTTGTAGTTTATAATCATGTCCCAAGTGGAAATGTTTTACCAATGAAAATAGAAATAGTAGTACTCAAAGAGAATTACTTTTATATTTGCACAGAATATTTTTAAGAGGATGATATGTGTGTGTGTGTATATACACACTAGTACGTATAAGGATATTTGTATATATAAGTACATTTCCTTAACTTTTATGCTTTTAAAGGAGCTTTTTACAGTATCTAAAGTTTAAAAAAACTTGGAAATTAACTTTTCTAAAATGATATTAAAATTTTTGTAAATACATTCTCTAAAATTTTGGATCTATTTTGTTCAAACTCAGCTGGAAATCATTAATCATATATTTACAACCAAAGACTGAGGAAAATTCAACTTTGAAGCTTTTTATAAGTTTTAATTATTGAAATTAAACTTAAAAAAAGAAACACATTGAACAATATTCCCTCAAAATCAAGGTAGTAAATTGCATGATAAACTCTATGTTTTAAAGTATTTAATTTTGAAATTTATCTTTGTTTTTTAGAATATGTACACTTATGGAATGAATTTTCCTATGCTTCTCTTATTTTTAAAATAGATTTATATTCTACTTGAATGTAATGGAGTTGAGTTTTATATTTCACAACATCTAAATTTGGTGAAGCATTCAAATAATCAAAATTACAGAAAATAAATCAGTTACTTTTATCTTTTAAAAACCCTTTTTGAAGAAAATTACCTTCAGGGAAGGCAGAAATATGATATCTGCATAAATATTTTAGCTGAAATGTTTACACATTTTGATACAAAAAATTAATAATTTCAAGGTATATTTTAATTTGAACTTACCAGCTCCTTCAGAATCTGTGAAGAAATTATTTTTACTTAAAAAATTGTGAGCTATTGTGAGAACAATATTAAACATTTTATAATTCCAAATGTATTAACATTAATATAATATATTTTGAGGAAATTATAGGAAATTTTATCAAAAATTAAGAATAACACACTACTGGAATCTTTGACACTTGTGGCTTTTAAGTGCTGTCCTTTCTTCTAACTCAGTGCTAGGCTTCTTTGGTTAGCTCTCTACTCAGCTAGTCTCTTGATGATTTGACTGCACTTAGGGACGGATGCCTGGTGGGGTGCCGTCTATGGGGTCGCACGGAGTCGGACACGACGGAAGTGACTAAGCAGCAGCAGCAGCATTATATTTAATTTCTAATTGTATTTCTTAGCATGTTGCGTGCTCAGTCCCTGCTGTTGTGTCCTACTCTTTGCAAACCTATGGACTGTAGGCTGCAGGTTTCTCCATCCATGGGCTGCTCCAGGCAAGAATACTGGAATAGGTTGCCATGCCCTCCTCCAAGGATCTTCGTGACCCAGGGTTTGAACCTGCATCTCCTGAACTGCAGGTAGACTCTTTACCCACTGAGCCACTTGAGAAGCATATTTAGCATTTATCATCAGAACCTAAACTGAATTTGTGTCAGTATGATATGAAATATAGGAAGTCTGTTCTGTCAAAGCCCTAATATATGACATTGATGTTTGAGAATATTTGTATTGAGTCAAAGTCCTAATTAGAATATAATTGGTTGGCCACACTCTACCAGGGCATTTTCTAGCTTGTTATGCTATTTCAAAATTGCATCTGAATAATATTTCTTTGGAATTGTCTCAAGAGAGAAAAGCATTCATATCCTGTATAAGCCAAAACAACATATCCTCTAAAATAAGTGTAAGCTCTGTATGTCTAAGATGCATGAGTGTGTGTATTCAGTCGCTTAGTCATGTCTGACTCTTTACAACCCTATGGACTTAGCCCTCCAGACTCCTCTGTTCAGGGGATTCTCCAGGCAAGAATATTGGTGTGGCTTGCCATGCCCTCCTCCAGGGGATCTTCACAACCCAGGGATTGAACTCATGTCTTGAGTCTCTTGCCTTGATTGGTAGGAGTGTTCTTTACTATTGGTGCCAACTTGGGAGCCCATATCTAAGGTATGAGGTCATTATTCAGATTGGCTTTGTTAGTGGGAAATGGAACCATTGCCACATACTCTGGCCTGCAACTCAAAATGAAAAACAATTTATTATATTCTGCACTGGGGTCTTCTGGGAGAGAAGGCTCTCTTAGTAGTGGACTCAATACTCACATGAGATGTATTTGCCTTTTTAGTTGTGCATTTGTTTTGTTTTGTTTCTGATAGCTTTTGATAATAATACTACTCATTTGAGTCCTATATATCAGATCACTCTGGTTTATTTATGCCATATGCTTAGGAGATCAAGAAACTTATTTAGGCAATATTAACAAACTTGAGACAGTTTCTTTCCTAGTATATACCGATACATTCCTATATATACTAGAAGATTCTTAGTATATACCAATATTGAAATATGGTAATGAAGTTTAGGACTTCTTGTAGCGGTAAAGCAATGAAGTTTTCACATAAATGCAAGTAAATGAATTTTTAAAATTAAGTAAAAAAAAAAACTATTAAAAGACAGAAACTTAAAGAACATTTTATCCCAAAAATTGTAACAGGAAAGATTTTTGTTGTTGTTTAGTCACTCAGTCATGTCCAACTCTTTTGTGATCCTATGGCCTGTAGCTCACCAGGCTACTTTGTCCATAGGATTTCCCAGACAATCATACTGGAGTGGGTTGCTATTTTCTTCTCCAGGGGATCTTCCCAACCCAGGGACCATGTTTTCTGCTTGGCAGGCAGATTCTTTACCACTGAGCCACCTGGAAAGCCTAACAGGCAAGAGTAAGACTAAAACATTAACAATTTCTTAGATCAAGATGATAACCTAAACCTCTTTGGATTTAGCTAGAAAAAAAAGATACAAGTAAATGAGATATCAAGAAAACAGAAACCTTGTCAGTTAAAGGTACCAGCAGTTAGACTGCAGAGAAGGCAATGCCACCCCACTTCAGTACTCTTGCCTGCAAAATCCCATAGACAGAGGAGCCTGGTAGGCTGCAGTCCATAGGGTCGCTAAGAGTCGGCACGACTGAGTGACTTCACTTTCACCTTTCACTTTCATGCACTGGAGAAGGAAATGGCAACCCACTCCAGTGTTCTTGCCTGGAGAATCTCAGGGACGGGGGAGCCTGGTGGGCTGACATCCATGGGGTTGCACAGATTCAGACACGACTGAAGCAACTTAGCAGCAGCAGCAGCAGCAGTTAGACTGAATTGGAATAATAGCTGGAAATATGAAGGGATATATATTATGTTGAGCTGGAAAAACAAATGGAAATATGAAGATAAAAGTCAGAATTCTGAAAATCATTGGAGTGAATTCTCAATATAAATTATAGATTTTACACAGACATGACTGACAACTAAACTGGCATGTATGAGAGACTCCTGTTGGAACAGCAAAAAAAAAAAAAGGCAAAAAATAAACAGGCAGAGAGGAGAAAAACAATCTATTTTTGAAAGATAAAGCAATGAACTTGAAGTAGATCAGTAGAAATTATCCAATTTGAAGAAAAATATTTAAATGATTAATAATAAACAGAGTCTCAGTGACCTGAGGGACAATTTAAGCTAGTCCAACATATGGCCAAATAGATTTGCAGACAAGTAGAAGAAAGCAAAAGGTAGAAAAAAACATTTGAGGAAATATTAACTGAAAACTTCCCAAATCTGTAGAAAACTTTAGTTTACAGATCCAAGAAGCTCACCAAACCTCAAGTAAGTAAAACACAAGACTCTATTTCCAGATACATCATAGTCCAATATTTGAACAGAGAAAGAGAAAATCTCAAAAGCAAGCAAAGGAAAATGTAATGGTATGAATAATAACAATAAAATAAATGGATGATTTGTTAGAAATGGATTAAACTATCTACACCAGAAATGAGGGACTGACATTTCAAAGGATGGAGGAAAAACAAATAAGTATAATTAAGAATTCTATATCCTACTACATTATGCTTCAAAAATACAAGTAAATAAAGATGTTTTAAGAAAAAAAAAGTATCCTTTTTGTTCAAAAAATGTTTTCTGTTGGTTTGTTGCCAATAAATCAGGACTGCAGTAAATGCTAATGAAAGTTCTTCAGTCTTAAAGCAAATGTTATTAGGTGGCACTTCAGATCTGTAAATTGTGGAAGGAATTTTGGGGGGAGAAAATATTTTTAGAGTAATGATATATTTTATGGTCAGATAGATGGGGGAAAAGTGAAAGCAATGACAGACTTTATTTTCTTAAGTTTCAAAATCACTGCAGATAGTAACTACAGCCATGAAATTAAAAGATGCTTGTTCTTTGGAAGCAAAGCTATGGCTAACTTAGACAGCATATTACAAAAAAAAAAAAAAAGACATCGCTTTGCTGACAAAAGTCCGTATAGTCAAAGCTATGGTTTTTCCAGTAGTTATGTATGGATATGAGATTTGGGGCATAAAGAAGACTGAGCACTGAAGAACTGATGTCTTCAAATTGTGATGCTGGAGAAGACTCTTGAGAGTGCCTTGGACTGCAAGGAGATAAAATCAGTTAAAGGAAATCAACCCTGAATATTCATTGGAAGGACTGATGCTAAAGCTGAAGCTCTGATACTTTGGCCACCTGATGCGCAGAGCTAACTCATTGGAGAAGCCCCTAAGGCTGGGAAAGATTGATGGTGAAGGGAGAAATGAGTGGCAGAGGATGAGATGGTTACATTGCATCACCAACTCAATGGCCATGAATCTGAGTAAATTCCAGGAGACTGAAGGACAGGGAAGCCTGGCATGCTGCAATACATGGGGTTGCAGAGTCAGACACGACTTAGCAACTGAACAATAATAACAGATATGTAAATTGTGAAAAGACATTTGAGGGAAGGAAATATTTTTAGAGTGATGGATATATTTTATGGTCAGATTGTGGTAATTAAATATATTTACTTATCAAAATTCATCAATTTGCTTAATATGTTATTGAATGTAACTATACCTAAAAAAATAAGTAATCCAACAAGAAAGGCCTTCAAATGAGTGCAGTAGTATAGAGTTCATGATTTGGTTCTTACTGTGAAGGAAATAATTTCACATTACTGTCTATCTACAGCATCACACTTCTAATAACTTCTGACAGAGTTATTTAAGTTATCTTGAAAAAAAATTTTTATTGGAGCTTGGATCATAGCAAAAAATACCAATAATGAATGTTCAACATAATTGTAAATAGAATAGTTTCAAGTAGTTGGTTAATTGACATTTCTTTCAGTTCAGTTCAGTCGCTCAGTCGTGTCTGACTCTTTACAACCCCATGAGTCGCAGCACGCCAGGCCTCCCTGTCNTGGGACAGAAATATAAGTGTCTGGTGTGGATGTGTGGATTAGGATCTGATGGGCAGAATTAGGAATTTTTCCCAAACTGCCACCAGACTGATATCCTATGGCATCCCTGCACAGAGACTAGATATAGCCAAGTCAATACAGACGATTGAAAGTCAATTCTAGTGAAGCAGAAGTTGAGCTTCCCTCCTTAATGAATAAAAGAGACTTAGAGAGAGGCTTAGATAAGAAATGGCTCAAAATGAAGAGCCTCATTTTTCTATATGCCACTTATGCCTTAATATAAATATTTATTTTCCTTTCTGACTTATACTTCACTCTGTATGACAGTCTCTAGGTCTACCCATGTCTCTGCAAATTACACAATTGTATTCCTTTTCATGGCTGAGTAATATTCCACTGTGTGTGTGTGTGTGTGTGTGTGTGTGTGTGTGTGTGTGTGTACACACCACATACCACATCTTCTTGAACCATTGCTCTGCTGATGGACATTTAAGTTGCTTCTATTTCCTGGCTATTGTAAATAGTGCTGCAATGAACGTTGGTGTGCTTGTATTCTTTTTTTAATTGTGGTTTTCTCTAAGTATATACCTAATAGTGGAATTGCTAGGTCATATGGTAGTTTTAGGTTTAGTTTGTTTAGGAAGCCTGCATACTGTTCTCCATAGTGGCTGTATCAATCTACATTCCCACCAACAGTGTAAGAGGGTTACCTTTGATCCACACCCTTTCTAGCATCTATTGTTTGGTGAGGGCCATTCTGACTGGTGTGAGGGAAATTGGGATTGACATATATACACTCATGTATAAAATAGATAACTAATGAGAACCTACTATATAGGACAGGGAACTCTACTCACGGCTTTGTGGTGACCTAAAAGGTAATGAAATCCAAAAAATAAAAGAACGGATGTTTGTATGCATATGGCTGATTCACTTTGCTCTTCAGCAGATAGTGACATAGTAATGTAAAGCAAATATATTCATAAAACAAAACATGAAGAGCCAAAATGAAAGCTCTCCCTGGGTCAGCACGAAGGTGAGGACAAGGTGTCTTGGCCTCGTCCCTTGAGGAAATCATTGACTTCCTCTGAGCATGGCCAGAGAAAGGCCAGAGCGAAGGACTACAAGGTGAAGCAGGTGAAGGAGCCTGGCTTCTCTGATTCAATACAGGCACCATTTGAACATGAACAATTAAGTCATTTTTTATCACCCACAGCAATTTAAAGTAGTTAAGTCTTTTTTATGGGCAAGGACCACCCCAAACAACCCAATTTGCTAAAAATAGATTACTGAATCCACTCAGGGAAATGATAAAATCAAAATCAAATGTTTAAATTGCAAGAAAATAAAAAAAATAGGTCCATTAATTTAAGTATCTTTAAAATTTTTGATGTTCAACACTTACCACATAAAACAAGAGTTCTAAGCAAAATCTCAAAGACCTTATTTCTTTCATAGCAATTTTCTACTAACTGTATGAGGTTCTGGTTTTTGTTTTAGGTATTTTGCATTTTTATTTTCTCTAATATACCTTCAGAGAGATGTTCAAATTTCTTCTAAGATTCCATACTGTGTCAATATGCCATTAAGAAACCACATGTAGATTTGTAAACTATAATCCTACTTTGCGATAATTGACATATTTTCAGAGAAAATTATTAACAAGTTCTTTAAAAAAAGTACCTTAGTTGATTCTGATTCTTCAACCAGGGTATTGATTTGATTTTATCCTTCTCACTGGCTCTTTTTTTTTAATTAAACCTAAATGTATTCTTTCCAAAAACATTCCCTACAAGCTGTGAAACATTTTAAAGATCACGTTCTAAATTTAAACAAATTTAAATAAACGAGAAAGTTTAATTTCATATGCAGAATATTTGTGACAAGCTCTAAATTGTTGCTTGGTTGTTCCTCAGATTAATTTTCCCCGTTATATCTGCATACTTTGTGTTTCATGGGAAAAAAAGATAACATGACAAATTTGATTTTATTTTTGTTTTTATTTTTGTCCTGAATTAAGGGAAATTTGATATGAGTGCTGTCTACCAGTTGTATGCTTATTTTCACATTAACACTATCATAAAAAAAAGGACTCAAATCATAGTGAGAAGTTCAAATGGTTCAACAATTACTGTGGATTGCTGGTAACTGCCAGTGACTGGCACACCCATTTTACAGGTTTAGTAAAATTTAATAGACAGTAATCCCTGCACTGCTAATTTTGTTCTAAGAAGCAGTTGAGAATATAAGCAGACTTTAAATATCAAATTAGCTTAAGTATGACAGCATATGTGTAAAACCAATATAAAACCTTACCATAAAATCTGAGGAATATAAAGCCTATCCCAAACAGAGAACTAGGAGTAGCCCTCATAAAATCATTACAGGAAAACTTATATGAATATTATGTCTGCACCATGAGCATATCTAACTTGTAGATACCCAAACTAAAAATGCCTTCATATCATCAGGATAGTCTAAGTTGTTTCCAAAGATCAAGTTCTGCTTATTAGATCATTTTACTTGTCTGTTTCCTGATCAAGTTCTAGCCATGAAAAACAATATTGAAGCCTTGTTGAATTAAACATTGTCAGATGCTGTCAACATTTCACAATGGCATAAAATGCTAGTCATGAAAATTAAGATGTCTCTGTTGCACTGAATATCTGTTCTTTACTCAGGGGAATATTCATCTTTTAATTCACTTCAGTTGCTCAGTTGTGTCCAATTCTGTGACCACATGAACTGCAGCATGCCAGGCCTCCCTGTCTATCACCAACTCCTGGAGTTTACCCAAGCTCATGTCCATTGAGTTGGTGATGCCATCCAACCATTTCATCCTCTGTCATCCCCTTCTCCTCCTGCCCTCAATCTTTCCCAGCATCAGGGTCTTTTCAAAAGAGTCAGTTCTTTGCATCAGGTGGTCAAAGTATTGCAGCTTCAGCTTCAACATCAGTCCTTCCAATGAACATCCAAGACTGATCTCCATTAGGATGGACTGGTAGGATCTCCTTGAAGTCCAAGGGACTCTTAAGAGTCTTCTCCAACACCACAGTTGAAAAGCATCAATTCTTAGGTGCTCAGCCTTCTTTGTAGTCCAACTCTCACATCGACACATGACTACTGGAAAAAACATAGCCTTGACTAGATGGACTTTTACTGGCAAAGTAATGTCTCTGCTTTTTAATATACTGTCTAGGTGGGTCATAATTTCCTTCCAAGGAGTGAGTGTCTTTTAATTTCATCACTGCGATCAACATCTGCAGTGATTTTGGAGCCCAGAAAAATAAGTCAGCCACTGTTTCCACGGTTTCCCCATCTATTTGTCATGAATGATGGGACCAGATGCCATGATCTTTTTTTTTTTTTTAATTAAGAAGAGGTGGCAGGAATACACAGACTATACAAAAAAAAAAATCTTCATGATCCAGATAACCATGATGGTGCTATCACTCACCTAGAGCCAGACATCCTGATATGCAAAGTCAAGTGGATATTAGGAAGCATCACTACTACCAAAGCTAGTGGAGGTGATGGAATGATAGATGAGTTAATTCAAGTCCCAAACAGGATCCTGTGAAAGTGCTGCACTCTATATGCCAACAAATTTGGAAAGCTCAGCAGTGGCCACAGAACTGGAAAAGGTCAGTTTTCATTCCAATCCCAAAGAAAAAAAAATGCCAAAGAATGTTCAAACTACCACATAATTGTACTCATCTAACACACCAGCAGAGTAATGCTCAAAATTCTCCAAGCCAGACTTCAACAGTATGTGAACCGTGAACTTCCAAATGTTCAAGTGGGATTTAGAAAAGGCAGAGAAATAGAGATCAAACTGCCAACACCTGCTGGATCATCAATAAAGCAAGAGGGTTCCAGAAAAAAATCTATTTCTGCTTTATTGACTATGCCAAAGCCTTTGACTGTGTGGATCACGATAAACTGTGGAAAATTCTGAAAGAGATGGGAATACCAGACCACCTGACCTGCCTCTTGAGAAACCTATATGCAAGTCAGGAAGCAACAGTTAGAACTGGACATGGAACAACAGATTGGTTCCAATTCTGGAAAAGAGTACATCAAGCCTGTATATTGTCATCTTGCTTATTTAACTTATATGCAGACTACATCATGCAAAATGTCAGGCTGGATGAAGCTTGAGCTGGAATCAAGATTGCTGGGAGAAATATAAATAACCTCAGATATGCAGAGGACTCCACACTCATGTCAGAAACTGAAGAAGAATTAAAGAGCCTCTTGAACATTTAGAAATGGACATGGACAACAGACTGGTCCTAAATAGGAAAAGGAGCACATCACATCAAGGCTGTATATTGTCACACTGCTTATTTAACTTCTATGCGGAGTACATCATGAGAAACACGGGGCTGGGAGAAGCACGAGCTGGAATCAAGATTTACAGGAGGAATATCAATAACCTCAGATATGCTGATGACACCACCCTTATGGCAGAAAGTGAAGAGGAACTAAAAAGCCTCTTGATGAAAGTGAAAGAGGAGAGTGAAAAAGTTGGCTTAAAGCTCAACATTCAGAAAATGATCATAGCATCTGGTCTCATCACTTCATGGGAAATAGATGGGGAAACAGTGTCAGAGTTTATAATTTTTGGGGCTCCAAAATCACTACAGATGGTGGTTGCAGTCATTAAATTAAAAGATGCTTACTCCTTGGAAGGAAGGTTATGACCAACATAGATAGCATATTAAAAAGCAGAGACATTACTTTGCCAACAAAGGTCTACCTAGTCAAGGCTATGACTTTTCCAGTAGTCATGTATGGATGTGAGAGTTGGATGATGAAGAAAGCTGAGCACTGAAGAATTGATGCTTTTGAACTGTGGTGTTGGAGAAGACTCTTGAGAGTCCCCTGGATTGCAAGAGGATCCAACCAGTCCATCCTAAAGGAGATCTGTCCTGGGTGTTCTTTGGAAGGGCTGATATTGAAATTGAAACTTCAATACTTTGGCCACTTCATGAGAAGAGTTGAGTCATTGGAAAAGACCCTAGTGCTGAGAAGGATTAGGGGCAGGAGGAGAAGGGGGCAGCAGAGGATTAGATGGCTGGGTGGCATCACTGACTGGATGGACCTGGGTTTGGTAGACTCCGGTTGTTGGTTATGAACAGGAAGGCCTGGCGTGCTGCGATTCATGGGGTCACAAAGAGTCAGACATTACTGAGCGACTGAACTGAAATGAACTGGTGAAAGTGAAAGAGGAGAGTGAAAAAGATGGCTCAAAGCTTAGCATTCAGAAAACTAAGATCATGGCATCTGGTCCCATCATTTCATGGCAAATAGATCAGGAAACAAAACAGTAAGAGATTTTATTTTTTAGGGTTTCAAAATCTCTGCAGATGGTGACTGCAGCCATGAAACTAAAAGACTCTTGCTCCTTGGAAGGAAAGTTTTGACCAATCGAGACAGCATATTAAAAAGCAGTGACACTACTTTGTCGACAAAGTCCATCTAGGCAAAGCTATGGTTTTTCCAGTAGTCATGCACAGATGTGAGAGTTTGACTATAAAGGAAGCTGAGTGCCGAAGAACTGATTTTTTTTTGAACTGTGGTATTCAAGAAGACTCAAGAGTCTCTTAGACTACAAGGAGATACAACCAGTCCATCCTAAAGGAAATCAGTCCTGAATATTCATTGGAAGGACTGAAGTTGATGTTCCAATACTTTGGCCACCTGATGTGAACAACTGATTAATTGGAAAAGACCCTGATGCTTGGAAAAATTGAAGGCAGGAGGAGAAGGGGACGACAGAGAATTAGATGGTTGGATGGCATCACCGACTCCATGGTCATGGGTTTGAACAAGCTCTGAGAGTTGGTGATGTACATGGAAGCCTGGCATGCTGTAGTCCATGGAGTCAATAGTGACTGAAATGATACTGATACTGAGAGAGAGTTGAAGCAGTATTATTTTCTGAAATTTTAATCACCTTCCTTATAATATTTATTCTCTGTTAGTCTTTGACTTGCATAACTTTTGGTTCCCTGATTGTTTGATTCCATCTTTCCTAGGAACTCCCTCTAAGACTGCAGATAAGTGATATGGTCCTGATTTCAAGTTTGGTTTCTAGATAGGATTCATCCAAGTGCCACTTGTCCAGTATAAGTATTATTATATCCAAGCTGTTTACAGAACTAACCATTTTGAAGCACTTTTTGGTTCACTCTTTACCTGAGATTTTAGATTTTATTTGTTCTCACTGAAGAGGATTCTCTAAAAAGCACAGATAGATCTTTAATAAAGGCATCAGTTTTGAGGAAAGAATTTACCACTCAAACTTGTTTGATTTAATCCCACCTTGATTAACCAGAGGTTAATCAGAGTAAAGCAGGGAACCTCTAGGAACTTACATGTTTTTCTTAACCCTGCTTAGAGGTTAAAGATGAGAACATCACTCTTTTTTTTTTTTTTTTTACCATGAAATAAACCACTTCTACTTTAATAAACTAATCTAGTTGCCTGGGTTTGTGCTTGTGTGATCTCTTATGGATCATAGCCTAATTCATCATCATTCCCGTCAGACCATTCTGGAGTGAAAACCATCTCAATAGTTACCTAAACATATTGCCTTGAACTAACTACATCAGCCATGTCTATTGAATAGCATGACTGACGATCAACAGTTGGAAAGTTCATCATGGTATTGATGCACTATAGTTGTGCCTAGGTACAGGGAAGATTTCATATTCCAAACTCACTGTTACTGGGCATACTTGCATTACTCACGGACAGGTGTCAAGGCTGTTTGTTTTGGACAAAAGTCCCTTTTAGTTTTGGAGTTCTGTCTTTGTTCATTAATATATATATTAGTACATACTGGAACAGGCACTATTCTAGGTGCTGGGCTTTAGCAGTGAGTAAAACAGACTTCGTCTGTACCATTGTGATGTTTGTAGTCTGGTGGGAGAGAGACAGACAGTACAGGAGCTGGTGAAGCATGCAACAAAGATGCGTAGATTGGGAAAGGAAAGAGTGTTGGGGGTACTATCTTCTACAGGGAAATCAGATATGACATTTAATTTTTGATAATGAGATTTACAGTTGAAGAATAGATATTTCTAAGAGCTCCTAATGAAATTATCAGTAGTCTTTTAGTGATAGCAAAATCATAGCTCTTTCAGTAAACATTTTTTCTTTCCTTTCTATGACATGTTCTTACTCAGTCTTTGATACTGAAACCTATCAGGTTTTATTTATTTATTTTTTTTAAGCTGAGTCACTTATGGTGCTAGTACATAAAATATGACCTTTATACGTGATAGGTGAAGAACTTTAAAACTGGCAAACTGCTTTTTGAATGTCTTCTATCTGTACTGATTTCAGTAAGTAGATACAAACTTGCCTGGGCTTAACATTGGAAGAGTATACCAAATATTTTAACGTAATTATTTTAGAAGAAGAAATCTGATTGATTATAGTGTCTTGAAACCCCCTCACTGTGTATCTTATGAACAAATTTTTGCCTTGGTTATTTATTTCCAAAACTTATTTGTATGTGATTTTGACATATCAGGACTTATATAGGTTATATGCTAACCCTGGCTTCCCAAGTGGCTCAGTGGTAAAGAATCTGCCTGCCAATGCAGAAGAGGCAGAAAACATGGGTTTAATCTTCAGTCAGGAAAATCACCTGGAGGAGGAAATGGCAACCTACTCTAATATTTTTGCCTGGAAAAAGCTCATGGACAGAGGAACCTGATAGGCTATAGTCCATAGGGTCTCAAAGAGTCAGACATAACTGAATGACTGAGCACACTACACACACATCCTAACCCTACATCTTTCACTCTTGATTCTATAGTACCCCTTATCTTGGATAATCATTTGACACATAGAATGAGTGAAAATGTTAATTCTCATTTTTATCATGGATAACTAACTAACATAGGCTGTTGCTGACTTCCCCTTCTCTGAATGTAATACTGGAGAGACTATATTAATGTGAGTGAATTTGAAGGATTCTGAAACTTAACATAAGAACTGAAATGAGATATGTATGTGGAGGCCAAACATTTTTGATTGCAATGTCAGGTAGAAATGATAAGAGCTGGATTCCTAAGAACAGCAAGAAGCTAGGGGTTAATACTTTGCTTTTGTCCTTTTCCTCATTTCCTGGTGTGAGCCCAATGATAGTCTAGGTTTTGCAGGTAAACATTAGCAATTCAGTATCTGGCAGAGGGATCTGTGGGGTTGAGTGTTCCCTTCTTCTACTTAACTCCAAAGATCACCTGATTAAAATCCAGAAAGACAATTTAAAAAGTTTGATGTTCAGCACAGTTACCTGAGAGAATGTTACACAGTAGAAAAAGATGGACATGGAGGAATGCCAGCCTGTAGTTAAAACCAGAGACTCTGCCCTGAGACTTAAGTTTCCTCAATAATTTTTAAAAGTGATGAAATAAAATTAATGGATGTTTAAAAATAAAAATTTTAAATAAGCATATTTTCAATGTATAAATATGCCTTTGAAATGTTTGGATAATGGAAATACAAAATACGGATAGGAAGGTATTAAAATAATCAACCTCAAATATTACGTGCCAAATTTTAAAATAAAGAAGCCAACAGTTGGTTCAACACAACACTGAATTAGGAAGTAAAATATTAAACTGATAATTCTTTCAGAGGGCATTAGAAGGAAATGACCAAATATAAAATATAAAGTAAAAATATTTAAAAGGTCAAAATATGAGAGTAGACAAACATGAAAAAGAAAAATACTTGGAGGGGAGGGAATATTAAGGAAAACAATTACTTAAAATTTTCTGAAATAAGGAAATAATTGTTCAGTCTCTGGTTCATGTCCAATTATTTGCAGCCCTATGAATTGTAGCACGCCAGGCTTTCCTCTCCTTCAATATCTCCCAGAGATTACTCAAACTCATGTCCATTGAGTCAATGGTACCATCTTACCATCTCATCCTCTGTTGCTCCCTTCTCTTCCTGCCCTCAATCTTTCCCAGCATCAGGATCTTTTCCAATGAGTCAGCTCTTCACATAAGTGGCCAAAGTATTGGAACTTTACCTTCAGTCCTTCCAATGAATATTCAGGACTGATTTCCTTTAGGATTGACTGGTTTGATCACCTTTAGGCCCAAGGGACTCTCAAGAGTCTTTTCCAACACCACAGTGCCAAAGCATTAATTCTTCCATGCTCAGCCTCCTTTATGTTTCAACACTCACATCTGTGCATGACTATCAGAAAAACCATAGCTTTGACGATACAGACCTTTGTCAGAAAAGTGATGTCTTTGCTTTTTAATATGCTGTCTAGATTGGCTGTAGCTTTTCTTCCAAGGAGCAAGCATCTTTTAATTTCATGGTTGCAGTCACCATCCCCAGTGATTTTGGAGTCCAAGAAAATAAAAGCCCAAAAGTTTGTGAGTCATCCAGCCCAGCATATCACATGATGCACTCTGTATATATAAGTTAAATAAGTAAGGTTACAAATATACAGCTTTGATGTACTCCTTTCCCAATTTTGAGCCAGTCTATTGATCCAGGGATAGAGACCGAGAGGAGCTACCCCGTGTCCAAAGTCAGGGGCGGCAGGGAGGAGGCACCTTGTGTCCAAGGCCAAGGGTGGCAGCTGGAAGGGGCACCCCCATGCCAAGGAGACATGGCTGTGCAGCAGCAGGAGGGCCTAGAAGAGCTATCCCATGTTGAAGGTCAGGAAGGGTGGTGGTCACGAGATACCCCTCGTCCAAGGTAAGGAGCATCAGCTGCGCTTTGCTGGAGCAGCTGTGAAGAGATATCCCATACCCAAGGTAAGTGAAACCCAAGTAAGATGATAGGTGTTGAAAGAGGGTATCAGAGGGCAGACACACTGAAACCATACTCACAGAAAATTAGTCAATCTAATCACACTAGGACCACACCCTTGTCTAACTCAATGAAACTAAGCCATGCCTGCGGGGCAACCCAAGATGGGTGGGTCATGGTGGAAAGGTCTGACAGAATGTGGTCCACTGGAGAAGCAAATGGCAAACCACTTCAGTATTCTTACCTTAAGAACCCTGTGAACAGTATGAAAAGGCAAAATGACAAGATACTGAAAGAGGAACTCCTCAGGTCAGTAGGTGCCCAACACACTACTGGAGATGAGTGGAGAAATAACTCCAGAAAGAATGAAGGGATNTGAGTCTGAGTGAACTCTGGATGGAGTTGGTGATGGACAGGAAGGCCTGGCGTGCTGCGATTCATGGGGTCACAAAGAGTTGGACACGACTGAGTAACTGAACTGAACTGAACTGATTGTTCCATGCCCGGTTCTAGCCCACTGTTTCCACTTTTTCCCCTTCTGTTTGCCAAGAAGTGTTGGGACAAGATGCCATGATTTTTGTTTTCTGAATACTGAATTTTTAAGTCAGCTTTTTCACTCTCATCTTTCATTTGCCTCGAGAGGTTTTTTAGTTCCTCTTCACTTTCTGCCATTAAAATGGCATAAAATGGTCTCATATGCATATCTGAGGTTGTTGATATTTCTCCCAACAATCTTGATTCCAGCTTGTGAGTCGTGCAGCCCAGCATTTCACATGATGCACTCTTCATTTAATTTAAATAAGCAGGATGACAAATAAATGGCCTTGATGTACTCCTTTCACAATTTTGAACCAGTCTGTTGATCCATGCCCAGTTCTAACTGTTTCTTCTTGACCTACATACAAGTTTCTTATGCAGCAGGTAAGGTGCTCTGGTATTCCCATCTCTTGAAGAAAATTCCATGGTTTCTTGTGATCCACACAGTCAAAGGCTTTAGTATACTCAATGAAGCAGAAGTTTTTTGGAATTCCCTTGCATTTTTCTGTGATACATTGGATATTATCAATTTTGGTCTCTGCTTCCTCTGCCTTTTCTAAATCTATCTTGAACATCTGGAAGTTCTCAGTTCAAATACTGCTAACACCTATTTTGAAGTATTTTGAGTGTTACCTTGTTAGCATGTAAAATGAATACAGTTGTATGGTAAGTTGAATATTCTTTGGTATTTCTATTCTTTAATGGCATTGTATTGAAAAGGGATCTTTTCCTGTCCTGTGGCCATTTCTGAGTTTTCCAAATTTGCTGGCATATTGAGTGCAGCACTTTCACAGCATCATCTTTTGAGATTTGAAATAGTTCAGCTAGAATTCCATCACCTTCTCTAGCTTTGTTCATAGTAATGCTTCCTAAGGCCCACTTGACTTCACACTCAAGGATGTCTGGCTCTAGGTGAGTGAGCACACCATCATGGTTATCTGGGTCATTAAGATCTTTTTTGTATAGTTCTTTTGTGTATTCTTGCTTCCTTTTCTTAACCTCTTCTGCTTTTGTTAAGTCCTTGCCATTTCTGTCCTTTATTGAGCCCATCTTTGCATGAAATATTCCCTTGGTATCTCTAATTTCCTTGAAGAGATCTCTAGTCTTTCCCACTCTAAGGAAATGAATAGGGTATTAGAACATTTTAAACAAAGCTCATGCACTAAACAAGTCAAAGTATTCACATCTGAATTCAATCACTTGTAAATCTCAGAGCTCAAGAATTATAATTAAAGTTCTGAGAAAGATAGCACATTGACTTAGATATTCGAACAGCATCACTGAATGAAAGACAAAAACAGGAAAGGTTTTCAAAGACTTGAAACAAAAGAGAAATACAGGTGGTTATAACTAGTCATTACAAGGAAAAGTGACAAATTTTACTCTTCCACTTATGAAATAACCATTTATCTTCCTTGTATTTGTTTTCCAAGGCACATAAATGGTACAAACCAGGAATGAAAACTCTAGGATGATGGCTATATGTATGCATGGTGATAGAAGGAAAGGAATTTGGGGCAGAGGACTAGAGGAAAGTGGTAATTTGTTGTGATTCTTGTGGTTTGGTAGAGAAATCAAATAAAAATAAGTATAAAAATGGACATGCTGCTGCTTCTGCTAAGCCGCTTCAGTCATGTCCGACTCTATGCGACCCCACAGACGGCAGCCCACCAGGCTCTGCCATCCCTGAGATTCTCCAGGAAAGAACACTGGAGTGGGTTGCCATTTCCTTCTCCAATGCATGAAAGTGAAAAGTCGAAGTGAAGTCACTCAGTAGTGTCTAACTCTTAGTGACCCCATGGACTGCAGCCTATCAGGCTCCTCCATCCATGGGATTTTCCAGGCAAGAGTACTGGAGTGGGGTGCCATTGCCTTCTCCAAAAAATGGACATAGGAAAAATAATTATAAATACATGACTTAAATAGCTACACATAACTATTGATACAATAAAAATTAATAGATATACTTCCAGTTAAACATAGTGGAGTGATGAAATGTTTGTCTTCTACTGTCTCCTAAAAATATACTTGTATGTGTATTCTCAATCCCTCATTTGTGTCCATCTCTTTGTGATCTTATGGACTATAGCTTTCCAGGCTCATCTGTCCATGGAATTTTCCAGGCAAGAAAACTGGAGTGGGTTGCTATTTCCTCCTCCAAAAATATATATTAAAATAAACTTAAATGAATAGCAGTGGGCAAAAAGAGAATTGGAAGGAAGACAACATTGAAAGGTGTTGAAAGGTGTCAACATAATTATGGAGGGTGAAAGTAAGTCAGAAAGCGGTCACTTACTGAAAGTTGAGGTGCTGAAATTTAAGTGTGGCAAAGGGGAAGACAACAAGGAGATGACTATTTGCCTCCCCCACTCACAATGATCAGGATTCTAGGGCCTGGATACTTCCAGGGAGTTGGTGCCCAAAAGAAGTACACTAAAAAGCTAAAAAAGATTTGTGGAAAATCACAGATAGCTTCCTCCATTGCAGTGGTCAAACAACTACAATTCTCTCACCATGAAAAGACAAAGAAAACTGAAAAGGAGATTCTACAGTCAAAGACTCTAGGCATAGCAAAGGACAATGGATAGGGCATGTTAGTGAAAACAGAGGAATTATAATCAGTGTCTACATTCATGGTAAATAACTGTGGACCCACTTCTTCTACTCATCTTCCAGAAGCTCTCTTTATTGAAGAGAGAAGACTCCTTTGTGGAGAAATTAAATAGTATAAAGAATTTAGTTAGTGGAATTGTCTCCCAAAGGAATGGGTGAGGCATTTTGTCTTATCATAAGACAGTAATGTGCCACCAACTAAAACCTTCAAGTTAGCAAACCATACTATTCACTCAAGATTTTCACTCTCAAATATAAATAAATAGCCATGGGCCTGTATATATCCCAGACAGCATCTTATATCAAAGAAAAATGAATAAAACCAGCTAAAATTTTTTAAAAATATTAAAACTTGCAAGAATACAGTATCCTTAGAGATAGAAGATAATATGCATTTATACAGTAAAAATCATATAGAAAGGAACACTCAGAAAACAAGGAAATGTTCTTGGAATGACAATATGAGAGCAGAAGAAAAAAAGTGGAAAAACTAGGGAATATTCAAAGAGCAAAGAGATGAAAAAATGTGAAAAATAAGAATTTAGAGAATCGATCTAGATAAGTTTGTATCTGGGAAATTATCCAGAAACAATATGAAGAAAGAAAATGGAGAGAAGATAATAATTGATGATATACTAAAGATTGTCACTTTCAACAATACGTAGGATTAAATGTTCTACAACTATTTCTGCTATGAAACAATTTAAGATAGTGGGTGATATATGAATCATATCTCAAGCTGTTATAATTTTGTAATGTTTGAAAACATTTTTTAAAAAAATACAAAGCTGAATCAAGAAAGTTAGCAAACTCCCATCCAGGCAGGAATGGTCCAGGAGCATGAATCCAGTTTAATCTGTGTGTTGAGTTCATAGATGCCCTAAGGGCACTTGCCTCAGGAACTTGAGTTTTAATGGTTGCAGTGAGGAAAAGAAGTAAGACTTAGTGTCTGTGCAAGGTAGAGAATCACAATAATAGCCCTACACAGAGATTAATGAAGGTCTACAATCTCAGTGTCAGAGAAACTAAAAATAATCCATTCTCTAAAGGCAGTTGTTTGACACATTTGCTACAGCTTTGGCACTTGTTTGTAGAATGAAAAGTCACCCCAGAGAATTCCTAACTGTAAGTCACCCTCATGCAAGACTGCTTTAAAGTCCCACTACACAGGTGGTATCAAAAACATCCAAACTTGGAAATCAGTGCACATGTGCTCACAATTAAAATAAAAAAATCACAAAATGCTAGAGTAAAACAGCAGTCTACCTTCCTTTTCCCCAGAAATAAACACTTTTAAGCCTTCAGTCTTTTCTTCTGTTATTTAACTTCCATATTTAGAAAGGATATAAATAAGCAACATATTTACTCTGCAGTTTATTTTTTGTAGATGAGACTCTATTATCTTATTACTATGTAAGAAGAGCATTTTAGTTTTTTGTCTGCCTCCCTGCCCATGAGTATTTGTTAACACACTTATAACATTCACTAGTCCCAGTCACATAATACAGTACAACAATTTTTAAATCCATTTTAGAGTTCTTGAGTTTTGATTATTTTGAAAAAAAGGCAGTTTACATTTGAGCCACAGGGACTATATTTGTAATCAAAGTATGGTTTTTGTCCCCTACTGAAGTAAAGTTTTATCTCATTTTTTCATTAGCTCTTTTTTATGTTCTATGAATCTATCATTAACTTACTCCCACAGGTACAAAACTCCTTCAGTGCTGAAGTATATCAGGTCATAAAACCACCTGCATTTCCAGAGAAACCCTCCCTTAGTGCCCTCAGTTCCCCTGTCTGCTTCACTTGCTTTCTAGCTCTGCTGCCCACTTACAAGCCTGGTTTTTATTTCAGCGATATGCTGAGCACCTTCTTTGCCACCTGTCTGAGTAAGATCCCACGATCCTTGGTCCCCCTGCATTTCTGTTATTACTTTTTAACTAATTAATTCATTTTTGGTTACTCAGTCCTTAATAGTATACTAAGGAAAGTGTGCATTGGATTCTATGTTATAATGTTTGCATGTCTAAAAACATGTTTAATTCTGGAGAGCTAATCAAAGAAAAAAGGACTAGAATGACTAATATGCAAAAAAGGAGGTTTTTAGTCTCATCAGCAATTCAGAGAATCATGTCACAGGGAAGGTGTGAAAAATTCTGTGGTCTGGGGGTAGAGATATTCCAAGATAGTGGATGGTTTGGGGAGTGCTTGGGAACATGCATCAGTGATCAATCTAGTTTCAATAATATACAGATCCAGTGTGTGTTGATTTTCATTCTGATGGATTCAGTTCAGCTCAGTTCACTTCAGTTCAGTCACTCAGTTGTGGCCAACTCTTTGTGACCCCATGAATCGCAGCACGCCAGGCCTCCTTGTCCATCATCAACTCCCAGAGTTCACTCAGATTCACGCCCATCGAGTCAGTGATGCCATCCAGCCATCTCATCCTCGGTCGTCCCCTTCTCCTCCTGCCCCCAATCCCTCCCAGCATCAGAGTCTTTGCCAATGAGTCAACTCTTCACATGAGGTGGCCAAAGTACTGGAGCTTCAGCTTTAGCATCATTCCTTCCAAAGAAATCCCAGGGCCGATCTCCTTCAGAATGGACTGATTGGATCTCCTTGCAGTCCAAGGGACTCTCAAGAGTCTTCTCCAACACCACAGTTCAAAAGCATCAATTCTTCGGTGCTCAGCCTTCTTCACAGTCCAACTCTCACATCCATACATGACTACTGGAAAAACCATAGCCTTGACTAGATGGACCTTAGTTGGCAAAGTAATATCTCTGCTTTTGAATATGCTGTCTAGGTTGGTCAAAACTTTTCTTCCAAGGAGTAAGCGTCTTTTAATTTCATGGCTGCAATCACCATCTGCAGTGATTTTGGAGCCCAGAAAAATAAAGTCTGACACTGTTTCCACTGTTTCCCTGTCATTTCCCATGAAGTGATGGATTACATCTTTAAAAATATTTCATTTTGAGCATTGCCAAGTACAAAGTGTTATGCTATCCATTGTAGTGTCATTTCTTGAGTGTTAAGTAAAAAGAGATAATCTCCTCCCCCTTACCATCAGCCAAGGCTAAATTTAGACTCTTCATAGTAGTGAAAGGAGGTGTAATTGTTTTTATGGAGAAGAATTTTAATAAAAAAAAATACAAGTAACTCAACTTGGATTAGACTCATTATTATAGATGAGGTTCAGAGTGATATGCCAATTAAAACAACATATTTGAAGTATTTAATGTATCAAAAATATTCAACTGTAGAAAATTCATGTATTTTATATGTGTAGATACAAATGTATAAGAGAAAGTACTTCTGGTTTCAAGGCTTTTACACTCTATAAGGAAAGAAAGACTCACTTACAAAGACATTAGAAGGTAAAAGGTGATGAGGACTCTAATAAGGAGACCTGTTGGTATTTGATAGTTGATTACTGCTAGTTGAAAAGCTTCATGGTTAGGACCTTGAGGAATATGATATTAACCATATTTAACATATGGATATCTGAAGTAAATAGTTTACAAAGATTCACAGTGTTTCAAAACCCCAGAGAACAGTCTGAGAGCTTGAAATAGCTGAAATAGAAGAGGAAATGTCCAACTTGTATTTCAGGGCTATTCTTATGGTTTCTAATGTTGACTAGCTTTGTTGACCATCTTCTAAGAAACAATTTATAATATTTAACTCTCCATATGTTTTTCGTGTTCTGAGTAGGTAAGCTGCATAGTTCAATAGAATAAGCACATTTTATATTAACTGCATGTGCAGTTATGTAATTTTACTTAAAAGTTATTTTATCAGAAAATATAAAGATTACTTGCAAATTTATTTGACCTCGTGTATGAAAGCAGCTTCTCTGGTGGTTCAGTGGTAAAGAAATGAAAAGAGTACAGTGAAAGTGTTAGTTGCTCAATCGTGTCTGACTCTTTGTGACCCCATGGACTGTAGCCTGCCAGGCTCCTCTAGTCCATGGAATTCTTCAGGCAAGAGTACTGGAGTGGGTAGCCATTTCTTTCTCCAGGGCATCATCCCAACCCTGGGATTGAACCTGATTCTTGTGTACTGCAGGCAGAATCTTTACCATCTGAGCCACCAGGGAAGCCCAGAACCCACCTCCAATATAGGAGACACAGGTTTGATCCCTGGGTCAGGAAGATCCTCTAGAGACGGAAGTGGCAACCTCCAGTATTCTTGCCTGGGAAATCTTAGGCTCAGAGAAGCCTGTCAGGCTAAAGTCCATGGGGTTACAAAAGAGTTGGACATGATTTAATGACTAAACAGAAACAATATTTATAAAAATGAATAGTTTAATTTTAGTCCCTACTAGTATTTCATTTTATTAAATCAGTTTTGTTTAAAACCACAATAAAATGATTATACTGGTGATTTATGAGTGACTGGAATTATTTCATAAGGTTAGAAATGTTTTACTTTTTACAGTTATTTTTTTTCCATCTTGAGGAGTTTGTACATGAAGCAGCAATTGCAATTCTTGAGGTGAAACTTGCCTTTCAAAGGCCACAGTCATGTATGGGAGAACTTTGTAAAGATGCCACTTGGGTATTTGAGTTGCTGATTGCATTTCAAATGAGAAAAGGAGGATTATAAGGGTACTTCTTGATGCTTGTACTTTCTAACTCACAGCTTTCATATTCAAATGATATTTTACAGGTCATTGAGTTCTTATCTACAAAGACTTTATAGTTGTGGGAATTTTAAGGTTCTGATTACAGGGGAAAAACATGCTTGTGGCATTCATGTGAATATTCTCTCTGCTCCATTGACCAACTTGCAATGATACTATCCATTTGTTCTGCCATAAGATTTTTTCAAATCACTTTCTACTCCTTTTTTCTTTAGATTCATTCTATTGATTGTCTTTTATTTTCATTTGATTGATTTGGATTTAATCCAGAAATGATGAAAAAGTCAGGGGCTCCAAATTCAGTGAAATATGTGTTCAAATCCCAGGTCTGCTATTTATCAGCTATGTCTCTTTAAGCAATTTATTCTGCTTTACTTTTCTTAAAAAATGGGATAAAATGTCATAGAGTTTATTAACAATTAGATGAAATGCCTCATGCAAAATGGCTAACATTGTGTCTGGCTTTCTAAGAAGTATTCAATGATCCCATCCTCTTCCTTCTTAAATAAAGCTACTATTTCAGCTTTTCAGTATACATGCTAAGACCTTAAATTGAGTTGCACCACCTTTGGTGACTTAGATTCCTGATAATTAGTCATGTCCATTGTTTTTTAAATGTGTGAGGTTACAGTTGATTGGTTGTGAGTAATGATAAAGCATTTGGAGTATTATTATTATTATTATTATTTTGGACTGAATGCAAAACTTCTACCTCTCTCTTCATTGTCCTTCTCTAGCTTTGTTTGTAAATTTTTAACAGCATTAATTATCTCACCACTCCATTTTACATAGGTTAAACTACATTGGTTCTTAATTAGATAACCTAATTCTTATGCTAAAATAATCAAAGCTTCTCTGGTAGCTCTCAGCTGGTAAAGAACCCACCTGCAATGCAGGAGACCCTGGCTCTATTCCTGGCTCAGGGAGGTTCACTGGAGAAGGGATATGCTGCCCACTCCAGTATTCATGGGCTTTCCCATGAATTCATGGGATGCTATTCATGGTAGCTCGGATGATAAAGAATTTGCCTGCAATGTAGGAGACCTAGGTTCAATCCCTGGGTTGGGAAGATCCTCTGGAGGAGAGCATAGCAAACCACTCCAGTATTTTTAGTGCTTCCCTGGTAGCTTAGCTGGTGAAGAATCTGCCTGAAATGCAGGAGACCCTAGTTTGATTCCTGGGTCAGGAAGATCCACTGGAGAAGGGATAGGCTAATCGTGATGGCGATGATCAGGGTGATGGTGATGGTGGTGATGGTGATGAACGTGAAGGTGAAGGTGTCAAAGTTGCTCAGTTGTGTCTGACTCTTTGCAACCCCATGGACTGTAGCCTACCAATCTGCTCTGTCCATGGGATTTTCCAGGCAAGAGTGCCTGAGCGGATTGCCATTTCCTTCTCCAAGGGATCTTCCCAACCCAGGGATCGAACCTGGGTCTCCTGCATTGTTGACAGATGCTTTACCGTCTGAGTCACCAGGGAAGTCCTTGCCAGCATTAATTAGCTCACCACTCCTAAACTGATCATGACTTATTATGCTAAGCCATAATAATTAGCTCAAACTAATATATTCAAAAAGAAATAATATTTGAGACAAGTTTAATAAGTATTGATTTTACATTATGATGGGCTTTGCATCAGTTCTTTATTCCTATGTACAACGTGCATATATGTGTGAGAGAAACCGAGAAGTGATAGATGAACCCTGGTTTCTTAAGAGAAAATGAGTCCACGGAAAGGGGTTATGTAAGTAGTCATTTGGGGAGGGAGGAAGGGAAGTCTATTGTTAGATTAAGAGGTAAATTTTGATTTGTCACCAGTTTCTCTAATGTAAATAATTAACTTGAGATATTTCTTTTGAATAAATGCCAGATCCTAATGGATTTTTAAGGCAGTTTTTATGAAATAAAGATCAGCTTTAAGAGAATGCTTTGCTTTTCCTCCTTAACAACCTCAGCATTAAAAGATAAGTTGAAATTCAAATATAATCCTGACAAACTTGAACAATTTGCAGGTCCATAAATAGAGGACTGAGGGAGTTCATCAGTGTATTGTGTGCATCTTCACTTCAGCTAAGAAAATCATCTTTCCAGATAAAAATAATTCTTTTCCTAAAACATCTCCACACATTTTCAACCGTCACTCAGCAAATTATCATTTCAGTTCTTTATATAAGATGATAATACCACTGGCTAAGATAATGACAGTCAATTTCCCACTTAATTTTTTTTAATTGTATTCATTTTTCTTATAATGTCTAATCCTACTCAGTGTGAAATATGCAAGAAAATCCCTGGATTAATGTCTTAATTACAGTGTTGGTTAATGTTGCTAGGTAGATGATTCTTCAGTGTTTTTTTTTTTTTTTAAAGGAGGCTTATTTTTTTTTCCAACTCTCTGAGAAGATAAGCTAATTTTAAATGAATGATCTAGTTTTATGCACCCCTAATTCTGGCAGATGAACTATTTAGGGGGCAGGGATAGAGAGAAGTTCTGTATGACCTTAACAATTTGGACTTCTCTCAACCAGAGTTACTGCAATGCTGAGCCTTGCTGACTTCCCCTCTTGCCAACATTAAAACCCAATGCTGAGGTCCTTGCATAGCACCATTTCTTAGGAGCTCAGATTGATTTCATTTCACCTCTTCCATCAAGAAAAGGACATTGTAATACATCTGCATTTTGCACACAGGTTTGCCTTCATGCTCAAAACTTGTCTTCCAGTATCATCATTAATAAGTACACATCTATATTCATACATATACTTATTAAGAATTATATAGTAATATAATATATATATGATACACATGTAATATTATAATGTATGAAAGTTTATTGTGAGTTATGTGTAACCAGTTGATTCTTACAAAATGGGTTTGATTTATGCTGACTTCTATCTGCAACCAGCTATTGCTGCAACTAATGAATTAATAACATTCAAATATGATGGATAATTTATATTTTCCTTTATGTTGATTAGACCCAAGTGAAATAATAAAGATATATGTAAGAGTTTTACTCATCAGTTCTGATGTATGTGATTTTTTTTTTGTTACATTGGATAATAATTCTTGAATACTAAAGGGATGTTTTCTCTGTCTTTTTTTAATTCACAGTGTGATAGCTGCAGACATGACAAATTTTAATGAGAAATGTCTGTTATTAACATTTTCTCCATTATTTTCTTAAATCTAGACAATCAACACTAAAATTATGAGGGCACTGTTTTCCAATTTTCAGGTTGAAAATATTCCCGCTATGGTCAGTGTGTCTTCCACTAAACTTGGACCTGGACTAATATCGGTAGCTTACTTAGTGTTTCCACCATTTGGACAAAATAGGTGGACATAATTCAAGACCATAGAAGATAGTAAAATATAGTAAAATAATTAAGAAGTGATAAAATCTGTATGTGTTGCTTTTACTTTTAATACATTTTGTTTAATTGTGTTAGATTTTTGATATTCATCTTCATTAATTTCACCTTGAATGGTCACACATGAAGAGTTCTAGATCAGAGACAAATATCTTATTACTTAAATAGTAAAGCTCATCAGATTCCCCCCTTTGCCCCTGGCTCTAGTCCTGGAATGATGTGATAAAAACTAGGTCAAATATGCCACTCTGGTAGCTGAACTGTATTTAAACAAAAAATGAAGAACAATGGATTTTCTCCATTTTTCTATAGAAGAGAGACAGTCATGCTCCTTCTCTCTCAAATAAGAGAGAGAATGAAAAAAACAAAGCAAAAAAAAAAAAAAAAAACCACACACACAAACCCACTTTTGTTTCTTCAGGGCAGCTGGAAAGAGTACTAGGTTCTCCCATTCTGATATCTTACTCTGATCTTTGGAATGTAAATGCATCCTTCCAAGGGTCTGATAAATCCCAGGTGATTGTCTTTTCTGATATAGATATTTCTGGAAAGTTTTGGCTTTAAACCTTGCAAAACCAAAGGTGTTTTTGGCACCTTAGGAGCTTAACCCAATAAATTTGTCTTGGCTATTAATATTTGGCTCTCTTAGGGAGGTAAGAGAAGTTTTATTACCCTTTGGATCAGAGAAATAGAGAGATGGCCACAAACAATTGTCAAGGTATGAGAACACTCTTTTTACCAAAGCGCTAAGAAACTCAGAGAAGTTTTATTTTCCCACAATAAGTTTAAATAATTTATTTTTTTCATAATGGCTGTGCTTAATAACCAATTTGTGAAGTTTTAAGCAATTTAAAAAATTTGTTAAAATTTCACCAATTTTCTCTAAGGGGTCAATATGATCAGTCCAGGTTCCTGGTGCACTATTCATCAATATGGTATACATGTAAGTTTCCACCAGACAAATAATTTGCTGTAAGGTAAAAGATATGGGGGAACAAGCTCTCCCCTGTGGAATTCCTTCAAAGTATCACAAGCCTACTCGTGGTGAAATAGCTTCCCATAGATTCATTCAGCGCTCCATCTGAGAGACACACTTTGTGATGCTGGATTATTTTTCTATAGAACACCATTTATCCCTTAAAACAGGTTGATCTATAGGGTTACTTCTTCCACTGACAAAATATGAGTGGAGGAACTAAGGGGTTCTAAGTCAATGAGACCTCTTCCATATAATACTCAAGAATCTTCAGAAAAGTTTTGCTTCTCTTGACTGCAGCTTTAGATTTTAGACTCCTAGATTTGCAGGTCCCAGTGCCTAAGACAATATTAAGCTAAAACTGTTGACCAACATTTTTTGACTCCTGACACTAATAAGCCAACAGGTACAAAAGAGTTCTGCTCTACTGTCAGGTATTTGTTTCAAATTACCAAGAAAAAATTGGGTGGCTGCTACATTATGAAAATAAAGAGGATTGTGGTAGATTGATAAATGATCCCCCCAAAATGTTCCTTATATCTGGGATGTGTGAATTATGCAAAGGAACTTTGCAGTTGTGATTAAAGGGTATTGAGATGGGGAGATTATGTTGAATTATCTAATTGGGCCCAATGATACAATCACAAAGATCCTCACAAAGATAGAAGGTAGAAACAGATGGACAGAGTCAGATTTGAGGACAGAGGGAAAGAGCTTACAGAAAGAATGTCCTATAAACCTATTTCAGACTTCTGATCACTAGAACTATAACATAATAAATATGTGTTAAGTCACTAAGTTTGTGATAATTTATTACAACAGCAGTTATAATACAAACGTTATAATAATAATTATTATTATAATTAATGATTATAATACAAAGGCTATGTTCAGAAACCTGAGGATTCATTGGGGGAGTTCTTAATAACGGAAGTCAGTGGGAAACTGACAACCTAACAAATACAAGATAACTTGTAACCAATGCGTATTATAATTGGGATTATCTACCAGTTAAAAGTGCTCAACATGATCAGTCCAGCAGTAAGTTAGCTGCAAGAAGAATACAAAATAAGGGGTGAAAGCAAGAAACTATGATTTTCAACTTAGGCCTTATGGTCAGCAACAAAAGTGGAGATTATAGCAGACATGTTATATAGAACATAGGGTACATATAGTATTGTGTGGCCAACTAGCCATGACTCTGGCAATATTTGTTTATTCTATTAGGAGACAGCCATTTCCATTTCTTAGTTATGAAATTCTGTTTTAGTTCCAAACCTTTTAGATGCTAGGAAAAATAGTTGTTTTCTCTGCCAAATTCTGACTTTTAAGGTAGAATATCCCATGAGGATGCCTATTTCCATAATGTTCACTTTGGCTTCTTTACAGTGAAGCTATAGAGAAATGCTGCCCCTGAATCTGCGCGTGTACACATAAGCTGAGTTAGTAGCTTGGATATTTAAAGTTCCTTCTAGTCGGACAAGTAAATAGACTCTTCTTGTTTATCAAGTATGACACATTTTATTAGTATCTAAAAGGGATTTGGGGAATAGGAGAAATTTATACCTCAGAGGGAATGAGATATAATTAAGGAGTATTGTGGAATAAGTCATCTTCTGAGTGACTATAATCAAGCCGATAATATACTCAATTAGACTTTCTTAGGACTGTTCAGGCAAGAAATTCTCCTTGTGACAACCCTTACCTTAGTTGTAAAGCACTGAGCCTACCACTTCAGCTAACCACTCCAGGACACATCATCACATTGTGAGTCATACACATCTCATACCATCTCCATGGTACTCTTGGAGATGCATGCTGAATTCCTAACCAATGGGCTACTGGCTTTCTTTCAGGTGAACTTAAGTTCCTGCATCTCTAGCCCCTTAGTATTTACCATGGCTCTCACGGACTTAATTCTTTATACATTGGAAAATCTCATTTTAATTTATTCTAAAAATGAGCAAAATTAAATACTAGAAATATCTAGGCTTGTAACACACAAGTTGATTTTGGAGAGTGTGATTGTTTTTAGTTGAACAGGATGTGAAGTGAAAGTCGCTTAGTCGTGTATGACTCTTTGCGACCCCATGGACTATGTAGTCCATGAAATTTTCTGGGCCAGAATACTGGAGTGGGTAGCCTTTTCCTTCTCCAGGGGATCTTCCCAACCCAGGGATGGAACCCAGGTCTCCCACATTGCAGGTAGATTCTTTACCAGGTGAGCCACCAGGGAAGCCCAAGAAGACTGGAGTGGGTAGCCTATCCCCTCTCCAGGTGATCTTCCCAACCCAGGAATCAAACCAGGGTCTTCTCCGTTGCAGGTGGATTCTTTACCAGCTGAGCTTTCAGGGAAGCCCTAAACAGGAGGGCATGATATCAATTCCCATTATCTTCCTCACCATTCACTTGAGGGTTGAGATATATTTTCTGTAAAAAGCTGTTGTTCTGTGGACTGAAAACAGTAATAACATATGTAATTATAAATGCGGTTTTCCAAATTAGTACTGTATATAGGTTTGGCTTCCCATGGGGCACTAGTGGTAAAGAACCCACTACCAATTCAGAAGTTAAGAGACATGGGTTCGAATTCTGGGTTGAGAAGTTTCCCTGGAGGAGGAAATGGGAACCCACTCTAGTGTTCTTGCCTGGAAAATCCCATGGACAAAGAAGTCTGGCAGGTTATTGTCCATAGGGTCACAAAGAGTCAGACATGACTGAAGCGACTTAGTACTAGCACTAGTAGGTTGCTAGCAGTTTCTCCATTCTCTCAAGAAAAGTGAAAAGAACAGTGTGAGATTGAAACTGCTATTGTTGCTTGGAACAGGGAGCAGTGCCCTTTACAATGATTTTGCCAGCTGGACAGGCAAAGAATATTGATAACCTTTCTTATCTTGCCATCATAAAAATAATTGACCTTCCTGTGTCTCTGTCCTCTCTACCTTTGTCTCTCTAACAGAAGCATCTTTGCTCCTATCAAGGCCATGCCCTCAAAGTTTGGGCTGTATCTCATCATCAGTTCTCAAATGTTGATCGTGTAATCCCACTCTCCACTCTACATTGTTGAATGATCCTTGTCTCCACTGAATTGGTATCAGTGCTCAAACATATTCTTGATGTTCAGTCCTTTATTATTGTTGTTGTTTTTTTAAATGGTTCTTAATCATAGATCTTCTTCAGCTTCTAAGCTTTTTCTTGTCTTCCATTCACTTCTTGGTAGAATGTTCTTTTATCTGATGGTTTGAGGATTTTCTCATCTCATTCTCCCTTCAGCTTTCCAATCTTTGTATTTTTTATCTATCATTTCAGTGAGAATAACTGTGAAGGTCATCAAGGACTTTTTTTTTACTAAATAAAAAATGTAACTGCTCTTCTCCCTCTCTTTCTTTTCATAATTGAGTTATCAGCAGTCTCTGACACTGTTGTCTGTCCACTTACTTGAAACTTTTTCTTCTCATTGCTTTGAGATAAAAGCACTCTTGTTTTTCTATCGCCTTGACTGTTGTCCCTTTCCATTTCCTTTCTGTTCTTTTCCTCCACTGAAACTCCAGCGTTATAGTGTCACATTTTTCTGACTTGGCACCCCTTCTCTTTTATTTGCATTAATTCTTATTGCATAACTTATTATTATTATTATTTGTTGCATTGAGTGTTCACTGTGATGAGCGGGCTTCTCCAGTTGTGGTGCATAGGCTCAGTAGTTGCAACACACAACCTTAGTTGCCCCAAGGCATGTAGGATCTTAGTTCCCTGACCAGAGATCAAGCCCACACCCCCTGCATTGGCAGGTGGAGTCTTTACCACTGGACCACCAAAGAAATCCCACTACCTGGTTTGTTTTAAAGTCAGAATTTTAAATACTGTGAACTAAAGAATCCAAACTCTGTATACCCATTCTTGCCTTCTTCCACAATTCCAGACTCCTTCCACCAATTCCAATTGTTCCGTCTCTAACTGGGTGACCACTTGGCACCTCAGATTCAATATATTCAAAAAGAACTATGAATTGCTCTCCTTCACTGCACTCTGCTGCTTGTTAGTCTTCTACAACTCCGTAAGTGTTTGTGCTCAGTTGTTAGACTCTAAAATATAGCATTTACACTCCATTTCCTTTTACTCCTCACTCCCACATCATCCCATCCTATAAGACATATCTCAGAACTAGGCTTTTCTCTCCATTTTCAACTAAAAACCACTTTTGCCCAAGTTCCTGTCCTCTCTTGTCTGGTCTCTTTTCATATACTCATAATTTCACCCCTGTTGTCTCCTAAAATCTTCCCACCCAGCCAGTAAAGTGATATTCAATATGGTAATTATAAAGTGCTGTTTTCTGACTAAAACCCTTCAAAAGCCTTCTGTCACTACATACTTATGACTCACTATTTATTAACGGAGTTGGAATCAGAATGTACTGTACTCAGAATGTTCTCTGTACTATTTTACCATGCCATTCAAAATCACTCTTGGAATTTTCCTCTCCCTTTCTGGTTGTTTTCATGAACTAAATTCTGTAGATTTTTCTTGTTACATTCAGGTATTGGTTGGCAACCTTATTTTCTGGTATTAGAAATACCAGATCAGTGAAATATCAAAATTATTCGCTCTATCAAACAATTTAAAGTATATCTCTCTACAGCTTAGGCCCAGTCCAGGTTTTTGAGATGATAGCAGAAAAGAGAAACATGCATTGTAGTGTCTCTTTTCCTTTCTTCATCAACTCCCTGACTTGATAGTTCCTATTGCTGGATCCTCCAGAATCTGATATAGAGGAAAGAAGAATTTAGAAGAAATGGCAGTCTTACATGAATTGTGCTGTTTTACCTGTTGTTGTATCCTTTTGTGAAACACAGCATAAAAGCAAGTTTGTGTGTTTGGGTTTTTGTTTCTTTTATTTTGAGATCCATCATTGTGTTAATACCTCCAACTCTGTCTTTTTTTGGTATGGATCATATTCCAACATTTGATCACTTACAAACTCACCTCTTAGCTCTTCCGTCTGACACTATTTCTGATGTGAGTTATTTCTGATACGATCATATCACAGGGACAGACAGACCTCTTTGGAGAGATCCTACCATCTACTTCCTGTACTATGTTGAAGCCAAAAGATGTGGTAGAGGTAATGGATGAAGGGAAACAGACACTTGATAAACAATGTCTTTCTTTAGTCTATCAACAAATTCTTCCATTGCTTTAATGCGATCTAGAGGTTCGTGATGAAGAAAGAGTTTCAATATGGGTTTTGATCCACCTCTTTGGCAGCTTTATTGTAGGTCAAGCACATCTTGTGGCTGTTGCTGTTGTTTTTCAGTTACTTGGTCCTGTCTGACTCTTTGTGACTCCATGGTCTGCAGCACACCAGGCTTCCCTGTCCTTCACCATCTCCCGGAGCTCATTCAAACTCATGTCCATTGAGTTGGAGATACCATCCAACCATCTCATCCCCTGTTGTCTTCTTCTCTTCCTGCCTTTAATATTTCCCAGCATCAGGGTCTTTTCTAACTTAGGATCAGGTGGCCCATGTATTGGAGCTTCAACATCAGTTCTTCCAATGAATATTCAGGATTGATTTCCTTTAGGGTTGACTGGTTTGCAACCCAAGGGACTTCTTGCAACCCAAGGGACTCTTGAGAGTTTTCTTCAACACCACCATTCAAAAGTATCAATTCCTCGGTGCTCAGCCATCTTTATAGTCCAACTCTCATATCCATACATGACTACTGGAAAAACCATAGCTTTCATTAGATGGACATTTGTTGGCAAAGTAGTGTCTCTGCTTTTTAATGTGCTATCTAGGTTTGACATAGCTTCTCTTCCAAGGAGCAAGCCTCTTTTAATTTCAAGTAATTAAAGGGCCAGGAACTCTCAAGCGTCTTCTCTAACATCACACTTGTAAGTCATCAATTCTTTAGGGCTCAGCCTTTTTTATTGTCCAGTTCTCACATCTGTACATGACTACTGGAAAAATCATAGCTTTGACTAGACGGGCCCTTGTTGGCAAAGTAATGTCTCTGCTTTTTAATATGCTGTCTAGGTTTGTCATAGCTTTTCTTCCAAGGAGCAAGCCTCTTTTAATTTCTTGGCTGCAGTTACCATCTACAGTGATTTAAGGAGCCCAAGAAAATGAAGTCTGTCACTGTTTCCATCGTTTTCCCATCTATTTGCCATGAAGTGGTGGGACCAGATGTCATGATCTTTATTTTTCAAGTGTTGGGTTTTAAGCCTACTTCATCACTCTCTTTTTCACTTTGAATAAACTCTTTATTTCCTCTTCTCTTTCTGCCATAAGGGTGGTGTCAACTGCATATCTGAGGCTATTGATAATTCTCCTGGGAATCTTGATTCCTTCTTGTGGTTCTTGCCTCTTATTGTTTCCATCTTGTAGGAAACATATAAAATCACACACACCAGGAATCATCTCCTTAATGGGTGATTGCATGTATTATCTAGTTTTTTCATCTTGTTCATATAACTTAACAGGATTTGGCTCTTGCCTATCTCTCCTACCACATCTTACAGTACCCTCTCCATCACACTCATGCTCAAACAGCACTGGCTTTACGTCAGAGCCTTAAACAGAAGCTTGTTCTTACATTAAGATGTTTTGTTTGCTATTCCTTCTTTTTGGAATAATCTTTCTCATGATATTTCCATGGAAGAATCCTTTTGGTTTAGTGCTTTGGTTAAATACCCATTTCTCAGAGAAGCATCCCTTGACCTTCCTATCTGAAGTAGCAACAAAGCTACTGTTACAACAAACCTATCACATTTCTGTAGAATATGTCCTTCCCCTTTCTCTCAGGCAACCATTCCACTCCTGTCGTTCTATCTACAAATACCTAACACTTCATTCTTTTTCTCTTATTTTATGTCTTTACTTTTTATTTCTGTGAGAAACAAGAAACATGAGTAAGGATAATACCACATCTTCCTATCACAGCATCTTTCATCTAGTTCCTTCTATCCTTTGGTATTTAGTAGCAAGGGTTGAAGGCCTTCCCTGGTGGCTCAGTGATAAAAATTTGCCTGTGACACAGGAGTCTTGCAGGAGAATCAGTTTCTATGCCTGGATTGGGAAGATCCCCTGGAGAAGGAAATCACAACCTGCGCCAGCAGTCTTGCCTGGGAAATCTCCATGGACAGAGGAGCCTGACGAGCTACAGTCCACGCAGTTGCAAAAGAGTCAGATACAAATGAGCACAACAATGACAACAAAACATAGCGAGGAGATTAGGAATGTTCATGTCCTCTAGGATTGCTGCAAATCATCAGTCAAGAGTTGCATAATAATAAACACTTACACACACACCTGTAATTAAAAACTAAGTATAATTTTAATCATCTATTTTCCCCCATGCCTTCATTAATGATGTTAGTGAGTCTTATTGGGTCTTTTCTGAAATGTGTCTTGTCTGTAACGCTGACCTTTTTTTTTTTTTCTTTCCCACTTGCAGTGCCACCACTAAAATCTGTAGTATTTACCACAAATTATTACCTGATAATTTTTCTTTCATTGTTTTTCCCTTTTCCCCTACCTGCTTCTCATCACTAATGTACAAACCTCATGGGAGCACAGACCTAGCCTGACTTGTTTAATGCTAAATCCTCAATTCTTATAACATTGCCTCTCATGCTATTGGTACATTTAACTCTGTATTGAATAAGCAATTGATTTTCTCCTTTCTCAGAATGACTACAGGAAACACAGTAGTTATTGCTATTGATGAGTTTCATCATCAGATCTCATTAATACTCATTGACATTTTGAGAGATATTTGGTTCTTCATGTGAGTTTTGTAGATCCCCTCATTATTCCTCACATTTATCCTCAAGGTAGTTTTTTTACACAAGACTTTGTCAACCTGTAATTTTGGTGAGCACATGATCTTTATAATGTCTTTGTTCTTCTTACCCTGTTTACTTGATAAACTTGATCTCTGTGCTTTCACTGTGGTTGTCTCACACAAGATCTTTAAACATATTGCATTGACAAAAGTCATTCCATGAAGTGAAAATATATTGAATAATGTTTTACCAGACTGTTCAGTACATTCTTAGTTTTGAGACAAAGTAATAATCATGATTAATAAAAAGACATCAAGAAGGAACAAAAGCAATATGTCTGGAAAAAGTGTATTGTGGCTAATTTATACCATGAATCATCTTGTCTATTTAAATTAATGATTTATATTTCATATGCTCCCAGCCAATTAAATTCCCATAGGCAGGGCTTTATGATTTAACCTAAGTGCTCCTAAAGACAGTTATAAAAACAAGCGAGTATATTTAGTTTAGTTATCCATTGAGAATCTGAATTGTTTTTTAATAAATTATGACCAGCCTACTCAATTTAAAGTCTCCTTTGAGGAAAGATGGATCATCCATAAAAACTTCCTATCAAGTGGACATTTTACCCATCTGACCCAGGAATAGAGAACTGAAAATATCTAAGGGCAGCAGTTAAAAAATGCAACTGAAGCAGTATGCCATGAGACTGAGTCAGGCTTGAAGAGGTCTTAATTAGGCTATTGCAAATTGCAGATAGGAAGGAATAGAGACTATGGCAACTTGTTTTTTTGTATCTGCTCCATGACTGGAGTCTGCTATCTAAAGAGATACATCCTTTTGCAGTTCCTTAGGCAATGGCAACCCACTCCATCACTCTTGCCTGGAGAATCCCATGGATTTAGGAGCCTGGTGGGCTGCAGTCCATGGGGTCGCAAAANGCTTTTTTTCACAGTCCAACTCTCACATCCATACATGACTACTGGAAAAACTATACCCTTGACTAGACAGAACTTTGTTGGCAAAGTAATGTCTCTGCTTTTGAATATGCTATCTAGGTTGCTCATAACTTTCCTTCCAAGAAGTAAGCATCTTTTAATTTCATGGCTGTCATTAAACAGAAATCAGTTCTGTTAATATCTAAATGATTTTTACATATGGCCAAATTTGTGAAATTGTTTAGCAAACAATTATACTTTTCTGTCATTTTTAAATCAAATAAATGATCCAGTTTTATATATTGGATGAAACTTCAGAATATGTTTTGAGATATTTTGAGACTCATTATTGGGGTGAAGTGTTTTACTGGAAACTAGGAGTGGCTTTTATCTATCATGTTTCAAGAAATACCATTAACAATATTTTAAGTTTAAGACACTTTGAATACAAGAGAATAATGAAAGTATGCTGCTTTACAACAATTTTTTAAAAATAAAATTATATACATTAGCTGAAATTAAGAAAAAATTTAGAATGAAGTCATGACTTCCAATGTCACGAACACATTTATTTCAAACTTTTTAGAAAACATGTACCTAAAGTGTTATCCTTAGTATTCTAGGTATAAGATGAGTGAGATAAAATTCCGCCTCAAGAGAGAATAAAGTGATACAAACATCTTACAAATTAGTAGCTCATGAGGCTATGGAAAGTGTTGAGCATGAGCTAAAGATAAAAATAAACAAAAACTCTTGGAATTGATGTGATTGCAGCAACAATATATAATATAAGGTTAACATACAAAAACCAATTGCTTTTATATATACCAGCAATAAACAAGTGGATTTTTTCAATGGGTTTTATAGGCTTTATTCAATGGTTCATAAGTGGGGTGCAATCCCATCTAGCAAATTGAAAGGTGCTTGGATGAGCTGTGCAAAATGCAAGACCTTTAAAGGCAGACAGGATGGAATGAGGGAGTTAATAATAAAGAGTGGACTGTATGTGACAAGGTCACCTTCCATTAGGGATGTCAGGGGTCTATCAGTCAGACTATCAGTCTGATGTAGACCAGGTAATTTTTTAAGACTCCTCTCCTGGGAGAGGTTAAAACAATAATTAAGCTAGATAAAAAGTCTCGATTTGGTAACATGGTTCAGTTCAGTCACTCAGTCGTGTCCAACTCTTTGTGACCCCATGGACTACAGCATACCAGGCCTCCCTGTCCATCACCAACTCCCAGAGTTTACCCAAATTCATGTCCACTGAGTCGGTGATGCCATCCAGCCATCTCATCCTCTATTGTCCCCTTCTCTCCTGCCCTCAATCTTTCCCAGCATCAAGGTCTTTACAAATTAGACAGCTCTTTCCACCAGGTGGCCAAAGTATTGGAATTTCAGCTTCAACATCAGACCTTCCAGTGAATAACAAGGACTTATCTCCTTTAGGATGGACTGGATGGATCTCCTAGAAGTCCAAGGGACTCTCAAGAGTCTTCTCCAATATCACAGTTCAAAAGCATCATTCTTCAGTGCTCAGCTTTCTTTATAGTCCAACTCTAATATGCATACATGACTACTGGAAAAACCATAGCCTTGACTAGACAGACCTTTGTTGGCAAAGTAACGTTTCTACTTTTTAATATGCTATTTAGGTTGGTCATAACTTTCCTTCCAAGGAGTAACTATCTTTTAATTTCATGGCTGCAGTCACCATCTACAGTGATTTTGGGGCCCAAAGAAATAAAGTCTGTCACTGTCTCCACTGTTTCTCCATCTACTTGCCATGAAGTGATGGGACCAGATGCCATGATCTNTACTTTTTAATATGCTATTTAGGTTGGTCATAACTTTCCTTCCAAGGAGTAACTATCTTTTAATTTCATGGCTGCAGTCACCATCTACAGTGATTTTGGGGCCCAAAGAAATAAAGTCTGTCACTGTCTCCACTGTTTCTCCATCTACTTGCCATGAAGTGATGGGACCAGATGCCATGATCTTAGTTTTCTGAATGTTGAGCTTTAAGCCAGCGTTTTCACTGTACTTTTTCACTTTTGTCAAGAGGTTCTTTAGTTCTTCTTCACTTTCTGCCATAAGGGTAGTGTCATCTGCATATTTGAGGTAATTAATATTTCTCCCAGCAATCTTGATTCCAACTTGTGCTTCATCCAGCCCAGTATTTCTCATGATGTACTCTGCGTATAAATTAAATAAATAAGCAGGGTAACAATATACAGCCTTGATGTACTCCTTTTCCTATTTGGAACCAGTCTGTTGTTCCATGTCCAGTTCTAACTGTTGCTTCCTTACCTGCATACAGGTTTCTCAAGAATCAGGTGAGGAGGTCTGGTAGTCTCATCACTTGAAGAATTTTTCACAGTTTATTGTGATCCACACAGTCAAAAGCTTTGGCATAATAAAGAAGAAATAGATGTTTTTTCTGGAATTCTCTTGCTTTTTTGATGACCCAGTGGATGTTGGCAATTTGATCTCTGGTTCCTCTGCCTTTTCTAAAACCAGCTTGAACATCTGGAAACTCACAGTTCACATATAGCTGAAGCCTGTCTTGGAGAATTTTGAGTATTACTTTACTAGCATGTGAGATGAGTGCAATTGTGCGGTAGTTTGAGCATTCTTTAGCATTGCCTTTTCTTGGGATTGGAATGAAAACTGACCTTTTCTAGTTCTGTGGCCACTGCTGAGTTTTCCAAATTTGCTGGCATATTGAGTATAGCACTTTCCCAGCATTATCTTTCAGGATTTGAAATAGCTCAACTGGAATTTCATCACCTCCACTAGCTATGTTCATAGTGATGCTTCCTAAGGCCCACTTGACTTCACAATCTAGGATGTCTGGCTCTAGGTGAGTGATCATACCATCATGATTATCTGGGTCATGAAAATCTTTTCTGTACAGTTCTGTGTATTCTTGCCACCTCTTCTTAATATCTTCTGCTTCTGTTAGTTCCATACCATTTCTGTCCTTTATTGAGACCATCTTTGTTTGAAAGTTTCCCTTGGTATCTCTAATTTTCTTGACGAGATCTCTAGTCTTTCCTATTCTGTTCTTTTCCTCTATTTCTTTGTACTGATCACTGAGGAATGCTTTTATCTCTCCTTGCAAGTCTGCTTTCAGATGGGTATATCTTTCCTTTTCTCCTTTGCTTTTGGATTCTTTTCTTTTCACAGCTATTTGTAAGGCCTCCCCAGACAACCATTTTGCTTTCTTTGCATTTCTTTTTCTTGAGGATGGTTTTGATCCCTGTCTCCTCTACAATGTCATGAACCTCTGTCCATAGTTCATCAGGGACTCTGTCTATCAGATCTAGTCCCTTAAATCTATTTCTCACTTTCATTGTATAATCATAAGGGATTTGATCTAGGTCATACCTGAATGGTCCTGTGGTTTTCCCCACTTTCTTCAATTTAAGTCTGAATTTAGGAATCCCTGGTGGCTCAGATGATAAAGCCTCTCTCTGCAATACAGGAGACCCAGGTTTGATCCCTGGGTCAGGAAGATCCCCTAGAGAAGAAAATGGCAACCCACTCCAGTACTCTTGCCTGAAAATTCCATAGACTGTGGAGCCTGGTAGGCTATAGTCCATGGGGGTCACAAAGAGTTGGACATAACTAAATGACTTCACTTGGTGACATAGGCATAATACAAAAATCATTCTGTTTTGAAGCTGTTGTCTCTTTTTTAAAGGTCCCCCCCTAATTAGACTCTCAGCTTAGGTGTGAGATGTTATCAAAATCTAAGGCAATACAGATGGCAGTGTATGTACATCAATGCTACTCACTCAATTTGTCTCACCCTCTCCTTCCCCAGTCATGTCGACAAGTCATTTCTCTATGTCTGTGTCTCTAATTCTGCCCTGCAGATAGGTTCACTTACCATTTTTCTAGATGCCATATATTGGTCATTGTTGCTTTCTAGTCACTAAGTTGGATTGTAGTCATCCCATGGACTGTAGCCTACCAGCATCCTCCATTCTTGGGATTTCCCAGGTAAGAATGCCAGAGTGGGTTGACATTTCCTTCTTCAATATATGCATCAATATACAATATTTATTTTTCTTTTCTTTCTTTCATTTTACTTCACTTGTGTAACAGGCTCTAGATTCATCCACCTCAATTAAACTGACTCATATTCATTCCTTTTTATGACTCAGTAATTGCCATTGTATATATGTACCACAACTTCTTTATCCTTTCATCATTCAATGGACATTTAGGATGCTAGTAGGAAGCTGCTGTATAACACAGGGAGCCCAGACCAGCAGTTTATGATGACCTAGAGTGATGGAATTGGTGTGGGCTGGGAGGGAGACTCAAGAGGGAAAGAACATATATATATATACACACACACAGAGAGACATATATATATATATATATATAACTATATATATATATATATATAGTTATGACTGATTTACACTGTTTTATAGCAGAAACCAATACATTTTAAAGCAATTATCCTCCAATTAAAAATAAATAAATTTAAATGTAAAAAGACAAAAAAACAAGGCATTAGCACCACTTCCTTCTACAACTGTAAAATTCTTGAAGTTTTTCTGATGCTTTGTGTGGTATCACAGGTCATGGCATTTTTGCCAAATTTCTGTGACATTCAAAACCCTTTAGGTTTACATTTTTAAAGTCAGTCACTCTCTTTCTTGCTTTCCTGACATTCCAGTCTTAAGGAGATCCTTTACTCGGTGGTTAGTGGCTACAGATATGAATTCAAAGCTTTTGAGAAAATACAGTGCACCAGGGAGACTATTACAATCATTACAAGGAGGATAATTTTCAATGCCTGGAGAGCACTTCACAGCCATTGTCCCCAAGACCCAGACCAATTAAAACCAAATAAGTCAAAAGAGATTGTTTTGAAGAAGTCACTTTTTAAAGCCAAGTGGCTTATTCAGTCATCTTATGTAGCTGAGTTTCAACTTCATTAGAAGTGTTAATCCAGGTGCAGCAAGTAGTGTTGGTCATAGCACAGACACTTCCTTGCTCAATGAAAAGATAATTAAGAGCTATCTTATTATCAAGAACAACCTTGGCAAGAGACTGTAGGGGATTTTGTTAGGCAGCTACAGCTTTAGCAGCAGATTCTGTGGTATCTTCAAGGGTTAAATAGAAGTTCCTGATCATAGCCTCATTTGCATTTACTTCTAACCTGGGGAGTGGTAATCTCTCAAAGAAAGTTTTTATTTTTTTGAAATATAGTTGATGTACAATATCATATTAGGTACAGGTTTACAACATAGTGGTTCAAAATTTATATGTGTTACAAACTGATCAACATGATAAGTCTAGTAACATCTGTCATATAACATATTATTGATTATATCCCTTATGCTGTACATTACATCCTCATGATTTATTTATTTTATAACTGGAATGTTTTACCTTTTAATTCTCTTCACCTATTTTGCCCAATCTCCCTGCCTCTTCCTTCTTGACAACTGCCAGAATGTTCTTTGTATCTGTGAGGCGTTTATTCTGTTTTGTTTGCTCATTTGTTTGTTTTATTGTGTTCCACATATACATGAAATATTCTGGTCTTTGCCTTTTTCTGTATGGCTTATTTCGCTCAGCATAATAACTTCTAGATATATCCACTTTGTTGCAAATGGCAAGATTTCATTTTTTTCTGTTTCTGAGTAACATTCAATTATATATATATATATATATATATATATATAAAACACATCCTCCATTATATATATATGTACCATTTATATATATATATACCATTTATATATATATATACCATATATATATAAGATGTGTATAAGAGACAGCTCTATGTCTGTGTCTCTAATTCTGCCCTGCAGATAGGTTCACTTACCATTTTTCTAGATGCCATATATTGGTCATTGTTGCTTTCTAGTCACTAAGTTGGATTGTAGTCATCCCATGGACTGTAGCCTACCAGCATCCTCCATTCTTGGGATTTCCCAGGTAAGAATGCCAGAGTGGGTTGACATTTCCTTCTTCAATATATGCATCAATATACAATATTTATTTTTCTTTTCTTTCTTTCATTTTACTTCACTTGTGTAACAGGCTCTAGATTCATCCACCTCAATTAAACTGACTCATATTCATTCCTTTTTATGACTCAGTAATTGCCATTGTATATATGTACCACAACTTCTTTATCCTTTCATCATTCAATGGACATTTAGGATGCTAGTAGGAAGCTGCTGTATAACACAGGGAGCCCAGACCAGCAGTTTATGATGACCTAGAGTGATGGAATTGGTGTGGGCTGGGAGGGAGACTCAAGAGGGAAAGAACATATATATATATACACACACACAGAGAGACATATATATATATATATATA
>SJYA01001946.1:244720-262226 GCA_006410615.1 Neotragus moschatus | reverse complement strand
TGGACACTTAGGTTGCTTCCATATCTTGATTACTGTAAATAATAGCAATAAACATAGAAATGCATATTTCTTTTTAAATTAGTGTTTTTGCTTTCTTCCAAAATACCTAAAAGTGGTATTTCTGGATTGTCTGGTAGTTCTAACTTTTAATTTTTTGAGTAAACTTCATACTATTTTCCATAGTGGCTTCACTGATTTACATCCCCACCATTATATAACGGTTCTATAATCATCTTTTTGTGCCAACACTTTCTTCATTCCTTCCTTCCTTTCTTCCTGTCTTTCTTTCTTTTATAATTGCTCTTCTGATAAGCATGAGATAATATCTCATTGTGATTTTGATTTGCCTTTCTCTGATTTTTAGTGTTATTTAGTATCTTTTAATGTGTCTGTTGGCTATCTGTATGTCTTACTTGCAATCTGTATGTCTTCCTTGCAAAAAAAAAAAAAAATAGTCTATTCAGGGCTTCTATCCTGATTGGATTTTTTCTTTTCTTTTTTTTTTAATGTTTGGACGTTTTAAAGATGTCAAGTGGTTTGAATTCATGTTATATTTTAGATATTAACCTCTTATGTATGTTTTGTAAATATCATCTCCTATTCATTAGGATGCCTTTTGAATTTTTTTAATGATTTCTTTCACTATGAAAAAGCTATATTTAGCAGAGTATAGCTCCATATATATTTATTTATTTTTTTAATTTATTTTAAAATTCTATTTTATTTTATTATTTTTTTAATTTTTAATTTTTTATTTTTTTCCATCTCAGGTGTACATGAGTTCCCAATCTTGAACCCCCCCAGCTCCATATATTTAATTTTACTTTTATTGCCCTCACATGAGGACACAGTTGCAAAAAATGCTGCCAAGACCAGTGCCTGTATTTCTTCTGGAAGTTTAATGGTTTCAGGTCTTACATTTAAGCCTTCAATATATTTTGCATTTATTTTTTTAAATCATGTAAGAAAATGGTCCATTTTCATTTTCTCTCATGTAGCTGTCCAGTTTTGCAACACTCATTGACAAGACTTTTTCCACTGTATATTCTTAGTTCTTTTGTCACAAACTAATTGACCATACAAATAGGGTTTTATTTCTGGGTTTTCTAATATACTCTATTGAACTATATATCTGTTTCTGTGCCAGTACCATACTGTTTTAATTACTCTAGCTTTTTACTATAGTTTGAAGTATAGTTTGAAATATAGTTGGTGAGCATGACTTTGCTCTGGCTTTGTTCTTCTTCATTAAGATGGCCCTGACTGTTCACAGTCTTTTCTGTTTCTATACAAATTTTAGGATGATTTGTTTCAGTTCTTTGAAAAGTGCCATTGTTATTTTGGTAGGGGTTTCATTGAATCTGTAGATGGTTTTGTGTAGTGTGGACATTTTAACAATATGAATTCTTCCAGCCCATGTGCATGGTCTGCTTTTTCTATTTTTATTTTTGTCATCTTCAAGTTCTTCTATCAGTGTCTTATAGTTTTCAGAGTACAGACCTTTTACCTCCTTAGTTAAAGAAACCTAGTTTTGAATCATGAATTCTTCTTGGTAATTTCTATTTGAGTTTGTGGTCTAGAATTGGAAAGGTGACAGCCATGGAGACTAGTAAAATTTTAAGAGTCTGTAGAGCAGGAAATGGCAGCCCACTCCAGTGTTCTTGCCTGGAGAATCCCAGGGATGGGGAAGGCTGGTGGGCTGCCGTCTATGGGGTCGCACAGAGTCGGACACGACTGAAGCGACTTAGCAGCAGCAGCAGCAGAGCACATGGGTGGTTTTATTTCTGGTTACTCACGCATTGTGTCCTTTTCTTTTCTTTGTGCAGAGTCTGAACAAAGGGTTTCCAGAGTTTGGGGTTGTTAACCAGAAAGGGAAATGGACACCCTGGTCTGACATATTAAAGAAGGGGCTGAGTTTGCTCCAGAGTAAATGAGGCATAGGAAATCAGGGAGAAATTGATGGGCAAAACTACCAACATTGTGTCAGGTCTAGCAGTTGTTTGGAGATTGGATTATCCCCCTTTGTAATAGCCTGAGATATCATTGTCTTTCCAGGCAGGCTCAAAGCAAAAGGTGTACAAAAGAGTTATAAAGATATTTGTGGTATAAGAATTAATAAAAGAACTGTTGGAGAGGGAAAAAAAAAATGAAAAAAAAAAAAATATATGTACTGACCTGGCATTGTATAAGGAAGCAGTCTGCCTTGATATCAGTTTCTTGCCTTCCAAGTCAAACTGATTTTTCAGGTTTCTAGCTGATATACAGTTCTTAGAGTTTAAAGGAGCCCTTTTTAAGTAGGAGATGTGGACCCAAGGTTAAAGTCTCTGATCTTTGGCTCCCGTCTAGGCAGTAAGGAAGACTTGATTTAGTGCTGTTAGGGAGTTTGTAATTTCTTTGCTCTGTCTCGCTGCAGCAAGCAAAAATTTGAAGCAATGAATGGATTGGTGTTACAACTCAGTTTTATTGGGCAGGCAAAGGAAAATACACCCTCAAGCGGGTGTATTTGGGCGGGCCGCCGCAAAAGATGCTAAGGGAAGAGAAGCCCAACCACTCAATTTTGGCTCCTCTTTTTATATGTTTTTTTCTCCTCCCTCGAGTCTGCCCTATGTAAATTGGGCCAGCCAGGATGGCTGTTTGTTGTACCTGAGGTTCTCACTCCAGTCCTCAGACCTTCCTTTGTTCTATTTTCCTGGGCTTTTCCCTTCTTTGTCTTTTGGCCACCACTATTCTGAACTCCTTTTCCCTATTCTAACTACCAAATATTCCCCCCTCAAGAGATGGGAGGCCCAATTCATTGGGAATAGGGGTGTCAAGTTCTCTGGCTACTTCCTGCTGAACTGGGAAGGCAAGGGCCATTGGGCCTCCCCCTCTTGCTAGCCTCTAGCCTATGAATTCTAATAGCAGTGTCCATCTCAGGGTGAGTGATATTTCCCATGGTCGGCTGTAGTTTTATATATCGTTGTTGAACTGGCACTGTATGTTGTAGCTTGTTGACCTGGGCAGAGACAAAATGGGTTAGAAAATTGATAATACACAGAGAAATCATAGTTCAATTCAGTTCAGTTCAATCACTCAAACGTGTCCAACTCTTTGCGAACAATGAATCGATGCATCCAAGGCCTCCCTGTCCATCACCAACTCCCGGAGTTCACTCAGACTCACTTCCATCAAGTCAGTGATGCCATCCAGCCATCTCATTCTCTGTCGCCCCTTTTTCCTCTTGCCCCAAATCCGTCCCAGCATCAAAGTCTTTTCCATTGAGTCAACTCTTTGCATGAGGTGGCCAAAGTACTGGAGTTTCAGCTTTAGCATCATTCCTTCCAAAGAAATCCAGGGCTGATCTTTTAGAATGGACTGAGTGGATCTCCTTGCAGTCCAAGGGACTCTCAGGAGTCTTCTCCAACATCACAGTTCAAAAGCATCAATTCTTTGGTGCTCAGCTTTCTCCACAGTCCAACTCTCACATCCATACATGACTACTGGAAAAACCATAGCCTTGACTAGATAGACCTTTGTTGGCAAAGGAATGTCTCTGCTTTTGAATATGCTATCTAGGTTGGTCATAACTTTCCTTCCAAGGAGTAAGCATCTTTTAATTTCTTGGCTGCAATCATCATCTGCAGTGATTTTGGAGCCCCCCAAAATAAAGTCTGACACTGTTTCCACTGTTTCCCCATCTATTTGCCATGAAGTGATGGGACCAGATGCCATGATCTTCGTTTTCTGAATGTTGAGCTTNCCTTCCAAGGAGTAAGCATCTTTTAATTTCTTGGCTGCAATCATCATCTGCAGTGATTTTGGAGCCCCCCAAAATAAAGTCTGACACTGTTTCCACTGTTTCCCCATCTATTTGCCATGAAGTGATGGGACCAGATGCCATGATCTTCGTTTTCTGAATGTTGAGCTTTAAGCCAACTTTTTCATGCTCCTCTTTCACTTTCATCAAGAGGCTTTTTAGTTCCTCTTCATTTTCTGCCATAAAGGTGATGTCATCTGCATATTTGAGGTTATTGAGATTTCTCCCGGTAATCTTGATTCCAGCTTGTGCTTCTTCCAGCCCAGTGTTTCGCATGATGTACTCTGCATATAAGTTAAATAAGCAGGGTGACAATATACAGCCTTGACATACTCCTTTTCTTATTTGGAACCAGTCTGTAGTTCCATATCCAGTTCTAACTGTTGCTTCCTTACCTGCATATAGGTTTCTCAAGAGGTAGGTCAGGTGGTCTGGTATTCCCATCTCTTGAAGCATCAATATGGTGATTAACAGGGATTAGTAGGGGCATTAGGCAGCTCCAAATTCACCATAGACAGGAGAAGTATCCCCCAAAGAGAGATTTTAGCCACCCTGAGAACTCTCTAGCTCATTCTTTGAGATCCTGTAGGATCTGAATGTTTTTCTTGAAGTCTGTGAGACTTTCTTTAACCTATCTGGAGATATTTACCCGGAAACAACACGACTCACTCAAAATGGTTCAAATCCCTCCTTGTTCAGGGATCAGGAGATCTATCACCTGTTTGTTTTGAAGTGTAACCCCTGCCAAGCTGCATTGGCTCTTCAGAGACATCCTGAGAAATCTTATCCTTAGAAACTTAGTTTTGGAGGTGCTCATTAGAATGGCACTCATTTATAGTCATGAACAAGTATCTGAGATCTCCCAGGGCCTCACAGGTGTTTTGACTGTCCTCCTCTGTTTTCGTCTATGGCTTGACTCATGAGTAGTGAATCCAGGAATAATGTCCTGGTACTTTGACTACTGTGGGGGTAGAAAATATTACAGGACAGGGGCCCTTCCGTGTGGAATGGAGGTGAGCCTTTGGGAACGCATCTTTCCAGACATTAATTAAGACTTGTGTCCCTGGAGCTTACAGTGGTAGCTCTTTAGAATCTTAGGTCCTGGTTGACAACCCACAAGTATATGTCCTGTTGGAATTGCCTATTAGCTATGGTATAAGACAGGAGGGTCTGAGCCTCTGGATCTAGGAAGAGGTCATTGACATATACAAAAGATCTCCCATATATCATCTCATAAGGACAAAGACCAAACTGTTCCTTATATGGGCAATATGGATGTGGAGGAGAGCTATTGGTAAAGCTTCCTTCCATCCCAGGGAGGTCTCCTCCATTATCTTTTTTTATGCTGATTTTAAGAATTGATTGGATCTTTCTACCTTTCCTGGAGACTGAGGCCTCCAGGCACAAAGGAGATAATAAGTAATGCCCAATGCTTTAGAGACCCCTTGGGTGGCCTTAGAAGTAAATGATGGCCCGTTGTCACTTTGTGATGACCTGGGCAGACCAAATCTCAGAATGATTTCATGGAGCAGTATTTTACCACCTCCTCAGCCTTCTTAGTCCAGGTGGGAAAGCCTTCAATCCATCCTGTGAATGTATCTATCATGACTAATAGGTATTTATACCCTTGAGAAACTGGCATCTGGATGAGGTCCATCTGCCATTCTTCTCCCAGGTAGGTCCCACGTCACTGGACTGGCTGGACAAGCTGGGGCCTTTGAGCTCCTTAAGAGTTTTTTAATTGGCAAGTGGGACACTGCCTTAGAGTCATTTGGAGGCCTGTTCTTCTAAAGGACCTTTCTAGTAATCTTTGGAAGGCCTTTTCCCCTAAATGAGTGGTGGCATGTAAGGAGTTAGCCAACATCCATTGGAAGTTCCCAGGAAGAAGAAGGAGTCCCTCCTTGTGGAACCACCCCATATGATCTTCTTGAAAGCCCTCACTCTTAGCTTTAAGGGTCTCACCTTCAGTATATGAAGGAGTTTTTTGGCAAATTAGTCTGTGGAACTCAGGTGGCAGCCCCTATTAGGTCATTGTTTTGTAATGCTGCTCTTTTAGCTGCCTGATCGGCTGCTTGCTTCACTCATGCCACTTCTGTGCTCCCTTTTTGGTGTCCTTCACAGTGGGAGATTGAAACCTCAGTGGGCAGATGGACTGCTTCCAAGAGCCTAAGGATTTGATCACCATATTTGATTGGGGACCCTCGGGTGGTCAAGTGGCCTCTTTCTTTCCAAATAGCAGCATGTGCATGTACCACCAGAAAGTCATACTTGGGGTCAGTGTGAGTGGTTATGTTTCTTCCTTTTCCCAGCTGTAAAGTTCAAGTCAGGGCTATGAGCTCAGCTAATTAGGCTGAAACACCTGGTGGCAAAGATTTAGCTATGGTCTCAAAATTGGAGACCACTGCATATCCAGCTTTTCTTTTTCCATCTAAGACAAAGCTGCTTCCATCATTGTACCAGATTTTGTCAGGATTGGTCAGAGGATCTTCTGACAACACCTCTTGGGGTTTTGTCCAGTGGTCCAAGGTTTCTAGGTCAAGAGTGAAAGGGGAGAGAGCCCTTAGAGGTAGGCAGGAGGGTGGCTGGGTTAAGAACCTCACAAGGGGATATAGTCATGCCTGTTTGTTCCATCATCACTATTTGATATCTGAGGATCTTTGATCAGACATCCATAAATCACTTCTCCCATTCAAGAACTGTTTCACCTGGTGGTTGGTAAAAATAGTTAGTTTGCCCCCAACGGAGAGTTTTAAAGCATGTTCTAACAGGATTGCAATAGCTGCAAAATTTCAAAGGAAGGGAAAGATCTCTTCCTAATAAAGGAGTAGGACACTCAGGGACCACCAGAAACTGGTGGGAAAATATGTGTCCATCCCAGCAACAAAGAAGTGCTCAGGCTCATCTTTTTGTAATTGTTTTTCCTGTAGCACCCACAATTGTACAGGTTTGGGAGGAGAAGGCTCCGGGGTAGGCGGTCAGGACAGAGAAAGTAGTCCTTGTTCGTACCAAAAATTTCTCAGACTACCTGCTATATCCAGTTGCACACTTGGCTACTGCCCCATGATGGTTATCTGTGACAGGTTAACTGGCTGGAGCAATCCACTTCAGTCCTGTTGAACCATAGTGAGGGAAGGCTTGGTATTTGACCTTGAGGCTTTTGGGTCCCCAGGACAGAATTCTGCCCAGTGTTCCAGCTGATGGCATTTTAGGAGACTTGTCACAGTTTTGACACTCTTTGTCCCAATGACCCGCCTGTTATAGATTAGGCATTTCCCTCATCCCTGTGCTTTAAGGACTTGGGGTTTGCCATAGGGTTTCCCTGGAGGGAAGCCATCATCTAGCCATGCCTTGCTCTTTCCTTTTCTCCCTTTTCTGGGCCTTGGCTCCCCTCTATTGTTCTCTGTTACAAAAGGTAGTGGTGGCTGTCTGGACCATCTCATCTAAAGAGGAAGCAGGGTCCTGATGCTGTAGCTGTTGTAACTTTATCCTTATGTCTGATGCACACTGAGACAGGCATTTGTCCTTTAAAATCATCTGTCCCTCATAAGAGCCTGAGTCCAGATCGGCAAACTTTTGGAGGGCCTCTTTCAAGAAAGGCAATGGGGTTCCTATTGAGCTCTTGAGTTATTGCTGAGACTGTACATAGTCCCACAGCTAATGGGATTCCTTCTATTTCCATGGGTGGGCTCCCTTAGGGGTGAGTCTTTCTGAAGCTTATCCTACCCAGTACTTTTGCAACCTGAGAACCAGGCATCCCTGGTTCAGGGTGCAGATCCCCAGGCAGGCTGAGGCATGACAGCCTCCTGGAGATAGAATCCCTGGGCAGATCGAGGCAGAGCAGCATCCTGAGAATTGGTCCCTGGGCAGTTCAAGGCGTGTTGACCTCCTGGGATTCCTGGACTGGCAGATTCCCAAGCAGGCTGAGGCATGACAACCTCTCAAAGACCAGATCCTTAGGTAGGTCGAGGAAGGTCAACCTCCTCGGATTCCAAGCTGGAGTTGGGTGTCCCTAAGCTCTCCAGCATGACTAGTTCTAGGTAGTATTAAGGGATGGTAATCTTAACTCATTGTTGGCTTGGATTGTAAAGCAATCCAAGCCTGTGTCCTGAGACTGGGAACCTGGCAAAATAGCCATAAGCCTTATCCTCTTATTGCTCTAAGGGAATGTAAGTTACTGATTTCCTCCTCTAGTCCTCCATAAGAGCAGTTTAGGGTGTTTCCAATGGTAAACATTTCATTGTCATAGACCCAATTTAGGTAATAACAGAAGTAATGATAAAGGAATGGGTTATCTCATTTGTTAGGGACATTAGAGTATTTTAATAATAGGCAGAGGGGAGCAATGTTGCCTACAGAGGGGGCAGGGTCTTGGTTGTAGGAGTAAGTGGCTTAAGAAAAAAACTGATAAGAGGCAACAAACCAGATGTTTCATAAAAGTGGAGTGGAGATTTGCTCAGGGGTATGTTTGTAACTTTAGGAGAAGGATGGTAAGAGTTTGGCCCCAAATGGCCTGCAATGCTAACTCCCAAAGTGGCAAACATTGTCCCTGGAAGCCCAATTGCCCTTAAACGGATGCCACCAACAGATGGACTTCTAGCAGGCATTGTGTGCCTGTAACCCACCCTAGCAGGTCCACTGAGAAATACTGTTGTTGCACATGTTGTAGGAAACATGGAAGATGAAGGCCTGAATATCTAGAGGGATTGGATATTACACAGCATTTCTCTCCCAAGGGCCAGGGGCTTTCTGGTTGTCCCTCCAGAAGATTGTAGAGGCCATATTGTAGGCCTAGAGTGGGCTCAGGAAAAGAGCATGAAACAGGAGGGAAGGGGGCAGGGCACAACTTTTGAAAGAAAGACATAGCCCGAGTGCATAACATAAATTAAAATCAAATGGGTCCAAAGTGACAAGTCACTGAACACTGGGAAAGACTAGAAATTTCTTCAAGAAGATTAGAGATACCAAGGGAACCTTTCATGCAAAAATGGGGAACAATAAAAGAAATGTTATGGACCTTATAGAAGTAGAAGATATTAAGAAGAGGTGACAAGAATACACAGAAGAACTGTACAAAAAAGGTTTTCATGACCCAGATAACCACAATGGTGTGATCACTCACCTAGAGCTGGACATCCTGAAATGTGAAGTTGAGAGAGCCTTAGAAATCATCACTATGAACAAAGCTAGTGGAGGTGATGAAATTCCAGTTGAGCTATTCAAATCCTAAAAATGATGCTGTGAAAGTGCTGCACTCTACATGCCAGCAAATTTGGAAAACTCAGCAGTGGCCACAGGACTGGAAAAGATCAGTTTTCATTCCAATTGCAAAGAAAGGTAATGCCAAAGAATGTTCAAACTACCGCAAATTTGCTTTCATCTCACATGCTAGCAAAGTAATGCTCAAAATTCTCCAAGCCAGACTTCAACAGTATGTTGAACTTCCAGAGTGTCAAGGTGGATTTAGAAAAGGCAGAGGAACCAGAGGTCAAATTACCAACATCTGTTAGATCATCGAGAAGCAAGAGAATTCAGGAAAAACATCTATTTCTGCTTTATTGACTATGCCAAAGCCTTTGACTGTGTGGGTCACAAAAATCTGTGGAAATTCCTCAAGAAAGGGAATACCAGACTACCTGACCTGCCTCCTGAGAAACCTGTTTGCAGGTCAGAAGCAACAGAGGACTGGACATGGAAAAACAGCCTGATTCCAAATCAGGAAAGGAGTATGTCAAGTCTGTATATTGTCACCCTGCTTATTTAATTTATAGGCAGAGTACATCATGAGGAACGCTTGGCTGGATGAAGCACAAGCTGGAATCAAGACTGCCGGGAAAATATCAATAACCTCAGATATGCAGATGTTACCACCTTTATGGCAAAAAGTGAAGAAGAACTAAAGAGTCTTGATGAAAGTGAAAGAGGAGAGTGGAAATGTTGGCTTAAAACTCAGCATCCAGAAAACTAAGATCATGGAATCCAGTCTCATATTAAAAAGCAGAGACATTACTTTGCCAAAAAAGGTTCATCTAGTCCAAGCTATGGTTTTTTCCAGTAGTCATGTATGGATGTGAAAGTCAGACTATAAAGAAAGCTGACCGCAAAGAATGGATTCTTTTGGACTGTAACGTTGGAGAAGACTCTGAAAGTCCCTTGGACTACAAGGAGATCCAACCAGTCCATCCTAAAGGAATGGTCCATATTAAAGGAATATTCATTCCTGAATATTCATTGGAAGGACTGATGCTGAAGCTGAAACTCCAGTTCTTTGGCCACCTGATGCGAATAATTGACTCATTGGAAAAGACCCTGATGCTGGGAAAGATTAAATGCATGCAGAGGAGGGGATAACAGAAGATGAGATAGTTGGATGGCATCACCAACTCTATTGACATGAATTTGAGTAAGCTCCAGGAATTGGTGATTGACAAGGACACCTGTTTTGCTGCAGTCCATGGTGTCACAGAGTCAGACATGACTGAGCAACTGAACTGAACTAAAGATGACAAGTCAAATTCAAATAACCTTGATCCTCAGTCTGCAAGCTAAATGATATGCCCAGAGGTGCCAGGACAATTCCAAGTCACCATCAAAAGACTGAGGAATGGGTGGTTTCCAATTGTTGGAATGGTCCTCCCACTCATTAGCTTATGAAATCACCTGCTTCACATAAACTAAGCACACCACATTCCATGGCTACCAAACTTCCCTCTGTGATGGCCCACACTCTCGGAGTGTGCCCCTCTCTGAATCCACACAAATCCACCTCTTGCCTATCGCTGTGTTCTCACTGAATTTTTTTTGCAATAAGACATCAGGAGTCTGAGTTTCATTGTGCCCTAAAACCAGGAACGGTGTGTTTTTAGTTCAGTTCAGTTCAGTTCAGTCACTCAGTCATGTCCAACTCTTTGTGACCCCATGAATCTCAGCATGCCAGGCCTCCTTGTCCATCACCAACTCCTTGAATTTACTCAAACTCATGTCCATCTAGTCGGTGATACCATCCAGCCATCTTATCCTCTGTCATCCTCTTCTAATCCTGCCCTCAATCCCTCCCAACATCAGGGTCTATTCCAATGAGTCAACTCTTTGCATGAGGTGGCCAAAGTAGTGGAGTTTCAGTTTCAGCATCAGTCCTTCCAATGAACACCCAGGACTGATCTCCTTTAGAATGGACTGGTTGGATCTCCTTGCAGTCCAAGGAACTCTCAAGAGTCTTCTCCAACACCACAGTTCAAAAGCATCAATTTGTTGGTGCTTTCTGAGACTGAGCTGTGTGAGGTTTCTCTGAGTTTCTTTTTGCTGTCCTGGTTTCCAGCATGTTGGGCTTCTTTTCACTTCCATTGTGCTGGGTTTTCTTTGCTTTCAACTTCCACCATGGGAGCTTTCACCAAGTTGGGCTTCTGCTATGCTTGACCTCCACATTATGGGGGCCAAGCCGAGGTTATTTCAGCCAGGTTAAATCCAAGAAATAGCAGCATAGCTTTTGGGGGCATTCATAATTTCCTTGGTTCTGTCCCACTGCAGCAAAAAATTGAAGCAATGGATGGATCAGTGTTACAGCTCAGTTTTATTTAGCAAGGAAAAGAAAGTACGTCCTGGAGGCATGAGGGCAGGCTGATCCAAAAGATACAAAAAGAAGAGAAGCATTGCATGCGGCTCAATTTTGGCTCCTGTTTTTATGTTTCTCTCCTCCCCGAGCCTACCGTATGTAAATTGGGCTAGCCAGGAGGGCTGTTTGTTTTACCTGATGTTCTCACTCCAGTCTTCAGACCTTCCTTTGTTCTATTTTCCTGGGCTATTTTTTCCCTTCTTTGTCTTTTAGCCACTGTCACTCTGAACTCCTTTTCCATTCTAACTACTTAACAGTCCCTTCCAAAAAAGAAAAGCAAGGGCAATCTATGTTCTTAAAAGTGGAGGAAAATTAGAAATGTTAATTTGAAGAGTTGTAGCCAGAGATTTAAGGAAATGAGGAATTCAGAGTCTAGTCCAGTTTATAGGTATACAACAAAACCTCAGACAGTTAACAGAATTAGAATCCATATATACAAAGGCACAAACATAATTTGTTTTCTGTTTACAGTTACCCCCATTTTTTTTAGAAATAAAGATAATTATAGTAAAAGTAGTCTGCTTTTGTTAATAATGGCCTGATTATTTAGAGCAGGAATAGTGATTAATGACATAAGCTTTCTTTACAAAAATAGTTTTGCTTTTTCATAGAAATTTCATAAAAACTTGCTTAGAATTTTTCATAAAAAAATCTCAGATCAAACTTTAAAAATAAATGGAGGCCTGGAAACCGAGCCAAAGAGTCACCATCAAATTTTACTTTCAGTACCTATAGTTAGGGTAAATTCTTCTTTTCTCAAGGTCCCCCAAAACTATCTTTAAGTTCCTGAACCAGCCAGGAAGTCACCTTCCTTACTCACCTGGTAATGGTGCCAAGAACCATGTAAGCAGTTCCAGGCCAGTTTTGCCGAGCAGTTCCTTAAAGCTGTCTTGTATCTGAGTCTATGTACATGTCTCTCAAGTATGATATTCCATGCAAAGTGTTGGTTATTTAGCCAATGTTTCCAACTGTGTCTTGTCATCAGGAGAACAGATTCTTATTGAACTTCTGCAAATAAATAATTATATTGCTACAAAGAGAACACACAAGACTTTCTGAATCCTGGAGGAATCATATATAGAGAAAAAGTAAATGTTTCATCTTTGTTTACAAAGATATACTTTACCTAATTGCTGTAAGTCACAGATAACTGAAGGAAAAAGGTTTCCTTAACTCTGGAAAAACAAAACATTGAGGAACCAGTAATGTTTCAAGAGAACATCATAAAAGAAGGAGTATTCAAATAAAGGAGGATGGAGGGTAACAGTAAGAGTTACATCAGTCTTAGAGTCTTTCATTTTAATTGCCTTTTATAATTTAAAATTTTTATTAGCTTTTTGCTTTTTGCAATGAATCTTTCAGGGATGCCTTTTGGAGACTTCTGCATGACAATTAAAATATGTATCCAGTTCAGTTTGATTTGGGAACCCTCACTTTTAAACATACTTTTAAAATGATCTTGTCTAATTGGAATGTTCCTCATAATGACCATTGTAATTCTAGGCTGTAATTCGCCTGAGGGCTGGCAGCAGTTTGTCAAGACCTTAGCCTCAAATGGAGTTTAACCCATGTTCTGTCCACCCAAATCTAGCTGCAAGTGGGATGCAACCCACATCTCTGTCTGTTTACGTTTTGGAGTTCCAACCTGACATTTACCAAGTCAGGTTCTCAGGACACAGATTTTAGTAACATTTTAACATTTTTTTAGATATCTACAACTTCTGGGACCATAGTTCTTAAGCACAAAATAAAAGAGTGCCAGAACTTGTGACTGATTCCTTGAAACTTAATAATTCCTTTTTTTTTTTTTTTTTTAGCAAAGTCTTGGGTCTCTCAGAGACAAATTAATGCTTAAGAGAACTGTGCCTCTTGGTAGGGGATTGAGTGGTATTTTACAGCATAATTTATCGCATGGTAATTTTCTGGAGCTTAGCAGATGACCTAGTGTCATCTAGTGTCATTCTAACATGTTCTGTGACCAACTTAACATATTTTAGTGTGAGATGGTAAGTTTTATTAAGTTCTTGATCCATGTGCCCATCAATTTTCCAGCTTTTGGCTCCTGAGATTCTCATTAGGAATAGTATTCACTTCATGTGTACACGAATGTTACCAAACCAAATTTGGGTCTCTTCCCACATGTGTAGTAAAACCAACTTGTTGAAATTGGGCTGTGGTGAAGGAAAGCACAGTGTTTATTGCAGGGCAGCAGAGTCCAGGGAGGCTTGTGCTCAAAACACCCAAACTCCCAGATGTGTTTCCGTAAAGCATTTTTAAAGGCAAAGTGAAGGAGGGACATCCCAGAGTTTGTGATCAGCTCATGCACAAATCTCTGACTGGTTGTAGGTGAGGTGAGAGGGAAGTGCCACAAGGGTTAAACATCATCAGTCCTTAGGCTCCAGTAGATCTAGGGGCTATATGCTTATGATCATCTAGTAGTTAGTTTTTTTTCCATTTGCTGGTGGTTTTAGCATCTATAAAATGACTCAGAGAATATGCATCAGATACTATTATCAGTATCCTCTAGAAAGAAGCTAAAACAAAGGAAGTGGGAGAGGAGTCTGTCCCAATAAGGGCCCACTTTAACACACTAGAAGTAATCAAAGAGATGTTACTGCTAACTGGCCAAAGGAAGGCCTTGTGTACCATCAGCAATTCCTAGTGTGTAACCGGGAACTAGGGAAAAGACTGAACTAGCAGACCTCAACAAATGAGGACTATGAAACTTGTTTCAGTGAAATGAAGAACTATGAACTGAACCATCAGAACTTCCCAATGTGAAATCTGAAGACTGAACAAAAAGCTAGGGATTAAAATTAAATGAGGAACTATAAACAACCAAGGTCTAGATGGAACTGTCTATTAGTTCAAATTGACCTGCTGAGTCCAGGACACAATAGCCAATTAGATCAGGAGTTAGCTACAAAAAAGTAGAGCTCAAAACTGAGAGAAACTCACTTTCGGCCCTCAGAAATAACACCTATGCTTCTTGTTCACAGTCATCAGAAGTTTTCTTTGTATCCTTTCACTGCCACCAAATCTTTTAGAAAACAAAATTCAACTGATTAAATTTTAAAAATCTTGTTGACTTTATTCAGTGATTATAAATGAGGCAGCATCTCATCTAGTAAATATAAAGGAGCTCCTGAAACAGTGGAATTTGAAATTAAAAACTAAGTGTCTTTACATATTTGCAGTCCATGCAAAAATGGGTCATATACCTATATGCAAAAGTCTTACGAAATAACAGGGAAAAACCTATATAACCTAGGGTTTGGTGATATTTTTTTAGTTATAACTTACCAAAAGGCATCATCCATGGAAAAAAAAGATTAATGAACTGAAATTCATCAAGATTACAAACATATAATTTAGTGCAAACCCTATCAAAATGCCAAAGACATTTTTCACAGATGATAGCAAATAGTTTAAACATTTTATATGGAAACAGTGAAACCAATCTTGAGAAAGAAGAACAAAGCTAGAGATACACTCTCTGATTTCAAACTATAGTGCAAAGCTACAGTAATCAATGCAATATAGTACTGGCACAAAAATAAACACATAGATCAATGAAATATAATAGAAAGTCCATCAGTTAATCCAAATTTATATGAACAATTAATCTGTGACAAAGAAGGCAAGATTATACAATGGGGAAAACAGAGCATTTTCAGTAAGTGCTGTTGGGAAAACTGAACTGCTACTTGCAAAATAATCAAAGTGGAATACTGTCTCATATCATGAGCAAAAATAAATTAAAAATTAGTTAAAGACTTAAATGTAACACTCCTAGGCAATATGCTCTTTGACACTGATCTTAAAATTTTATTTTTTTGTATCTGTGTCCTCAGACAAAAGAAACAAAAGCAGAAATAAACAAATAAGACTATATCAAACTAAAAACCATCAAAAATTAAAAAGATTATTTACTAAATGGGAGAAGATATTTGTAAACAATATATTCTATAAGAGGTTAAGATCCAAAATATATAAAGAACTCACACAACTCAACATCAAAAACAAACATCATAATTAAAGATAAGCAGAGGACCTGAATAGACATTATTCCAAAGAAGATGCAGATGATCAACACACACATGAAAAACTCCCAATGTCACTATCAGAGAAATATAAATATCACAATGAGATGCTATCTCTTTCCTGTGAAAATCCTTATCATCAAAATACAAAAGAAGGAAGTGTTGACAAGGAGATGGAGAAAAGGGAGTGCTCACACATTGTTGATGAAAATGTAAAATTGGTCTAGTTACCATGGAAAATATATGGCACTTCTTCAAAAAATTAAAAATTGAACTGCAATATGATTCATCTATTTCACTTCTGGGAATATACCAAAGGAAAATAAAAACACTAATTTTTAAAGATATTTGAAGATCAGTCAAAGTTCACTGTAATATTATTCATAATAGCTAAGACATGGAAGTAACCTAAGTATTCATCAATGGATAATTGGATAAAGACAATATGGTGTATATATAAAATGAAATATTACTCAACCATAAAAAAGAAAGAAAACTTGCCATTTGGACAATACATGTTTCTAGAGGGTATTCTATTAAGTGAAAAAAAGAGAAGTTACAGAAAATAAAAAGTCATAGACTGAAAGAAAATATTTGCAAAAGAAGTTATCTGATAAAGGGCTATTATCTAAAATATACATGAGATTGTTAAACTCAAAAAATTAGAAAGCAATTCAGTTTAAAAAAATGAACCAAAAATCTGGACAGATACCTCAGCAAAGAGAATATACAAATAATAAATAAGCACACAAAAATATGATCTATCTTATATGTCATCAAGGGCTGGAATGGGAAGAGATGGATAGGTGAAGCATGAAAGATATTTGGGGTGTGAATGTTCTCTATATACTATGTGATAGATACACACCATGACACAAATGTCCAAACCCATAGAAAGTACAACACCAAAAGTGAACCCTAATGTAAACTATAGATTTTGGGTGATAATGACTTGTCAGTATAGGTAACTCCATTGTAACAAAGGTACTATTCTGGTGGGGCATGTTGATAATGAGAGAAACTGTATCTTATGGGGGCAAATGTATATGGGAAACTCTGTACTTTCTGCTCAATTTTGCTAAAGCTAAACCTGCTCTAAAAACTAAAGTCTGTATGCAAAAAAAGAAAGAAAGAAAGAAAGAAAAACTTGTTTAAGTTTCAAATTGAAATTTTTATATAATTTTTAAAGCTTTTTGGAGGAATTATGTGGGCTAACTAGTTTTTCAAGTAAAAATTTTAATTCTTTTTTTTTTAAATACAAAATGAATGCATGCTGATTGTTAGCAAATTTAAGCACTTTATAGAAAAATATAAAGAGCAGTTTATAAAAGCTGTTCTTAGCTTTTTCTCAATTATCCACCTGAGTTTTAAGTTAGATAGTGTAGATAATGTTATTCATTCAATTCTGTCGAACTTTTTGTGATCCCATAAACTGTTGGCTGCCAGGACTCCTTTGTACATGGAATTCTCCAGGCAGAAATACTGAAGTGGATTGCTATTCCCTTCTCAAGGGGATCTTCCCAACCCAGAGATCAAATATGAGTCTCCTGCATCGCAGGCAGATTCTTTAATATCTGAGCTAACAGGGATGTCCCTAAGTTAAGTTTGGGTCATTAAAATTTTGCTGTGCTTTTTACAAGTCATCTCATATTCACTTATAAGCATTGCATTATTTATTAGAATGTATAATAAAAAAACAAAGATCTTATTTATTTTATTTTACATTTTTTATTGCCTATACAGAGCACTTCCTAGAATGTAGTAATTCTTCAGGAAACGTTTATTGAATTATACGTGAATATATGTATGTGTATATGTGCGTGTGTGTTTGGACAGGCAGGTAGCTAGGTGTGTATGTATTAAAAGGAAAAAAGTTACAATCATAGTTTATATATTTTAATGTAATGGGATTGGTATCATCAAACAGTATGTTTGGTATGTTGAAACCTTCTTTCATATTTACATATTAAACAATCTTCCTTGATCTAAATAGCTAACTGGAATCTAATTATACCTAATGTGCTGACCCTATCGCTAAAAGATAGAGTTTTGGGTTAT
>SJYA01001946.1:84864-244197 GCA_006410615.1 Neotragus moschatus | reverse complement strand
ATATATATATAATATATGTATATTGTATATATATATTGTATATATATATATTTTGTATATATTGTATATATATATATATACAATATATATATATATAGCATGGTTTTAGGATTGCTAGATATCAAAGAATACTTGTGTTTTTCATTTTTGTTAGTTTTGGACAAGTTCCAATCCAAAAACTTGAAATGAATTGTGTGGAAGAATTAAAGGCTATATTAAACTTATATTTATAAAATTGGGTCCTTGTCAGAAAGTTGTGACAATTTTAAAAAGTCAGCATTTGAATTATTACTTACTGTAAAGTTTGTTTTATTTAATGGTGATTTAGCAAATGGGAAAACTAATTCCAAATTTTACTAATTAGAAACTGTGGCATCTTTTTGTGTTACTGAGTGTAGGCTTGTACTACTTGTGACATTACAGGCCAGTAAATCAGGAGACAAAGTTGTTGGAACAAGGAATAGTGACTTTATTTGGGAAACTAGCAGGAGAACGTGTTGGACTAGCATCCCAGAAAACCAATTTACTGGAGTTAGAATTCGAGCTTCTTTTATGCTAAAAGGGACGTGGTATTGCTGGTTGTTGAAAACTTCTCCGTGTTGGAATCCCTTGTCCTTGCAGCTGTGCACATAGATCAACTCATGATGTTTCTATAAACCTCCAACAAGATAGATATTGTTTGCTGTTCTACAACTTTTTAATCTCCATGTGAATGGATAAGTGTTAAACTTTTGAAGGTCACAGTCTTGAGAATGAGATATCCTCAATATCTCAGGCAATAGGCAAAAAAAAATTATTTTTAGATTTTTAAAAGAACTTTTTATTTTATATTGGCATATAGCCAATTAACAATCTTGTGAAAATTTCAGGTGGTGAGCCAAGGGATTCAGCTGTGCATATACATGTATCCATGATCCCCCAAACTCACCATAGACAACATTGTTAACTTGTAGCAACAGCAATAGGTAAATGAAACAGATCCAGTATGGAGTCAGATTTGTTCTTCCCTATTTAATTTGCAGTGTGTAAAAATGACAGACTATTACACCTTTTATAGGAAATGCTAATAATGTGTTAATTCAATCACAGTATCCTTTCTGGTCACATTTTTTCATTCATTTACTTGGTAACATAATAAATATTAGTTCAGTTCAGTTCAGTCGTGTCCAACTCTTTGTGACCCTATGAATTGCAGCATGGCAAGCCTCCCTGTCCATCACCAATTCCCGGGTTCACACAAACTCATGTGCATAGAGTCTGTGATGCCATCCAGCCATCTCATCCTCTGTCATCCTCTTCTCCTCTTGCCCCCAATCCCTCCCAGCATCNTTGGAAGTGGTCAAACTGGAGATGGCAAGAGTAAAAGTTGACATTCTAGGAATCAGCAAACTAAAATGGACTGGAATGGGTGAATTTAACTCAGATGACCATTATATCTACTACTGTGGGCAGAAATCTCTTAGAAGAAATGGAGTAGCCATCATGGTCAACAAGAGTCTGAAATCTCAAAAACCACAGAATGATCTCTGTTCCTTTCCACGTCAAGCCATTCGATATCACAGTGATCCAAGCCTATGTCCCAACCAGTAATTCTGAAGTAGATGAATTTGAACGATTCTATGAAGACCTAAAAGACCTTTAGAACTAACAACCAAAAAAGATGTCCTTTTCATTATAGGAGACTGGAATGCAAAAGTAGAAAGTCAAGAAACACCTGGGATAACAGGAAAATTTGGGCTTGGAATATGGAGTGAAGCAGGGCAAAGACTAATTGAGTTTTGACAAGAGAACGTTCTGGTCATAGCAAAAATCCACTTTCAACAACACAAGAGAAGACTCTGTACATGGACATCACCAGATGGCCAACACCAAAATCAGATTGATTATATTCTTTGCAGCCGAAGATGGAGAAGCTCTATACAGTCAGCAAAAACAAGACCGGGATCTGACTATGGCTCAGATCTTGAACTCCTTATTGTCAAATTCAGACTTAATTGAAGAAAGTAGGGAAAACCACTAGGCCATTCAGGTATGACCTAGATGAAATCCCTTATGACTATACAGTGGAAATGAGAAATAGATTTAAGGGACTAGATCTGATACACAGAGTGGCTGATGAACAATGGACGGAGGCTCGTGACATTGTACAGGAGACAGGGATCAAGACAATCCCCATGCAAAATAAATGCAAAAAAGCAAAATGGCTTTCTGGGGAGGCCTTACAGATAGCTGTGAAATGAAGAGAAGTGAAAAGCAAAGGAGAAAAGGAAAGATATTCCCATTTGAATGCAGAGTTCCAAAGAATAGCAAGGAGAGATAAGAAAGCCTTCTTCAGTGATCAATGCAAAGAAATAGAGGAAAACAACAGAATGGGAAAGACTAGAGATCTCTTCAAGAAAATTAGAGATACCAAGCAAACATTTTTGCAAAGATGGGCTCAATAAAGGGGAAATGGTGTGGACCTTAGCGAATCAGAAAATATTAAGAAGGTGGCAAGAATACACAGAAGAACTGTACAAAAAAGATCTTCATAACCCAGATAATAAATATTAAGGTCCTCTTATTTGCTGATTACTTACATAGATCTAAGTCTTACAATCCCTGAAATTGGGGACTTAATGGTCTTGTGGAAAGGTAATATAAATGACATTTGTAATAGTGAAATATTTGCTATATTTTGATTATGTGAAGCTTACAATGAGAACACAGATTGATCACTTAATTACATATACAGTGACAAAGTAACAGTCAAAACATGCAAGCTGACATCTGAAGTGAGACGTAGTTGAGTAGAGACTGTTAAGACTAGACACTCAAGCAAAAGAAGAACACTGTATAAAGTTTTTAGGGAATTTGTCCAAGAACTTAAGGAAAAAATGTAATGTGTCTAGAGCATTGAACAAATTAGTGTTTTTTTTTTTTTCATTTTTTCTTCTCAAGCATGCTGCAAGTTTAAGCTTATGTCTTTGAAAAATAAGATATTCTCTTGCTACATTTTTAGTATATTCCAAGTTTACTGTAAAGCAAATTATTTACAAATTATTATTTTTTTCTTTCAGGATAGGTTTTTATGGAAACTTTTCCCTGAGTGGTACTTAAATTTCAAAGAAATTTTTCTTCAGATGCTTAGGACTCTTCTGGCAACTGTAACTTAAAAACATTTTGGCAGCCGCATTGCTAGTTTTGAAGTGAATTAACACTTGTTTATAATTTATAAGTCATGAATATATAACCCTAACTTTTAGTTAGATCCATAAGGTTCATAAAATAGCTGACAAAAGTGTAGAGAATAAATAATGGTTGTTATCTAAATTTATAGACTGTCAAACTCAAGGCTTACAAAAATGTTATTAGCTCTGATAAATTATACTTGAAGTAAAATGTCATTATGTATTTGGAAACTCTCCATTTAATAAATCATTATATGCCAGAGATGAATTCATACTGTAAGAATATCAACTATTAACATGGTAGAATTTAAATTTCTCTTTTACTCTAACTGAATTCTTTTTGTGAGACATCTGAGTTAACCAATAAAGAATACATAAAGGAATTTATGTATTTTTTTCCCCTAGTGTTGGACAGAATTAGATCCTCTGAAATTTGCAGCCAGACTCTTTAATCTTCTAACACATAATCCTGGCAGCTTTCTGCAACTCTCAATTTAGTTAGACTTCCAAAAATGGTTTCTATTTGACATATGTACAAGTTTTTGTTCTAAAGTAATGATCCTCTTATAGAACACATAGCATTTCAAGTTTGAAAATATTTCATAATTAAACTTTGCAGCTTTAATGAATAAACTAGCACCTGACTGTGCCAATAATATCAGTTGAAAATGTGATTTATTTTTTTATAAAATGATAGGTATTGGTGGACTCTTTATTCTTGAAGAGGTGCATGAATGCAAAAGACAAATAAAAAACAAAAGCAAGAGTACAGCAGTTTTCACTGCTTTTCAAAAGTTTGAATGTGATGAAATGACCAGAAAAACAAACTGTGTATAGCAATTTGTACTTAGTGGAATTTTCAGGTGTGTAGTTTTCTTTGACTGTCTGACTGCATCCTATAATTTTCTTTAGTTTCACTTTTATAATTTAGGTTTAAACTTTGTAATTTATTTTCCGAAGTCTTTCTATGCAATAATGTACAATCTCACATCTGAAAGCTACTTTATTTCATTTTGATTTTTATAAACTTCTTTTTCCTAGTAATCATTCAATGGCGCTTAGTTTCATTCAGCTAGAGAAGGCTGTGGTCCATGTGATCAGTTTGATCAGTTTTCTGTGATTGTGGTATTCATTCTGTCTGCCCTCTGACAGATAAGGATAAGAGGCTTCAATCTCAAAGAAAGGCAGTGCCAAAGAATGTTCAAACATTCTTTGCACAATGAGCACAATTGTACTCATCTCATATGCTAGTAAAGTAATGCTCAAAATTCTCCAAGCCAGGCTTCAACAGTACATGAACTGTGAACTTCTAGATATTGAAGGTGGATATAGAAAATGCAGAGGAACCAGAGATCAAGTTGCCAACATCCGTTGGGTCATTGAAAAAGCGAAAGAATACCAGAAAAACATCTACTTCTGCTTTATTGATTATGCCAAAGGCTTCAAATGTGTAGATCACGACAAACTGTGGAAAATTCTTCAAGAGATGGGAGTACCTGACCACCTGACCTGCCCCTGAGAAATCTGTACGCAGGTCAAGAAGTAACATTTAAAAATGGACATGGAAAAACAGACTGATTCTGAATTGGGAAAGGAGTTCATCTAGGCTGTATATTGTCACTTTGCTTATTTAACTTATAGGTAGAGTACTTCATGCAAAATTCAGGGCTGGATGAAGCACAAGCTGGAATCAAGACTGCTAGGAGAAATATAAATAACCTCAGATACACAGAGGATATCACCTTTATGGCATAAAGTGAAGAAGAACTAAAGAGCTTCTTGTTGAAAGTGGAAGAATTGAAAAAGCTGGTTTAAAACTCAACATTCAAAAAACAAAGATCATGGCATCCAGTCCCATCACTTCATGGTGAATAGATGAGGAAACAATGAAAATGTGACAGACTTTATTTTGGGGGGCTCCAAAATCACTGCAGATGGTGGCTGCAGCCATGAAAATAAAAGATGCTTGCTGCTTGGAAGAAAAGTTTTGACCAACCTAGACAGCATATTAAAAAGCAGAGATATTACTTTGCTGAAAAAAGATCTGTCTAGTCAAAGCAATGGTTTTTCCAGTAGTCATGTATGGATGTGAAAGTTGGACTGTAAAGGAAACTGAGCACCAAAGAATGATGCTTTTGAACTGTGGTGTTGGAGAAGACTCTTGAGAGTCCCTTGGACTGCAAGGAGATCAAACCAGTCAATCCTAAAGGAAATCAGTCCTGAATATTCATTGGAAGGACTGATACTGAAGCTCCAATGCTTTGACCACCTGATGTGAAGAATTGACTCCTTGGAAAGGCCCTGATGATTGGAAAGACTGAAGGCACAAGGAGAAGGGAACTGCAGAGGATGAGATGGATGTGAGTTTGAGCAAGCTCTGGGAGTTGGTGATGGACAGGGAAGCCTGGAGCACTGTAGTCCATGGGGTCACAGTCAGACACAACTGAGCGACTGAAGTGACTGAATCATTCAGTGAATGTAAGTCATAGAACATGACAAAATTTATATCCAGTCTGTTTGAAGGTGATTGTTTTTTGAGAATCAAACTTTGTGAAGTAATTATTTTGTCTAAACTCATCAGAAACTTAGAAAGAAAAAAAATATATAAAATTTATGGAACAGTTTGATATAATGTGAAAATTATTCTGAAATAAGCAAAGTGGGTGAAAATCCTTTGAAATGCCTCACAATTGGAACTAAAAGTCACATACAAGTCACACATCTTAACCTAATTCTTAATCTTTAAATAAATAAAACCCTCTTTTCTGTGTGAGCAGAGGTTATCTCTGTGAATATTTATAGAATCATGCTCCCTATATAGATGTAATATTTACCTCTATGCCAATCAGAATTGAAACAAAGTTTGGAAATAGGTCATTATATCAGTATAAACCTATTTCTCTATGGATGGTGTGTGTATGTTTAAAACCTCTCTGATACAGTATTTTTGACATTTAAAGGTAAGAAAATTTGTGTGGACTTAAAAATCACAAAAAAAGTGATGTCAAGAATCCCTAATGAATATATTTACCTAAATTGCACATGAAGAATAAGATACTTATAGTGTAAGTAATCAAGTAATCTTGGAAACAATTAAAGTCATAATTTAATTTGCAAATTACTTTTACTTTAGTACCAGGGGTGGGCTTCCCAGGTGGCACCAGTGGCAAAGACTCTGCCTGAGAATTCAGGAGACTCAAGAGATAGGCTTTCTATCCCTGAGTCTAACACAGGGGTTCTATTCCCTGGATGAGGAAATGGCAACCCTCTTCAATATTCTTGCCTGGAAAATTCCATGGACAAAGGAGCCTGACAGGATACAGTCCATGGGGTTGCAAAGAATCAGATACAACTGGGCACAAATTTACAGTATTTACAAGGAATAAAAAGGGACCGTCCATCAATACTCTATACAGATGATTCCTGTGGTTTCCAAATTTAGAATACTTGAAGAATGATTGATACAGATAGTTACCTTTTCTTAAAAATAGGTGTAAATGTAGTAGAATATGTTAATTTGTAAAAGAATTCAGCATATATGTTTATTATAGATATACTGTAGTATTAATTTTCTGTGGCCACTGTAAAAAATTACTATAGACTTGACTTAAAACAACAAAAATTCATTCTCTCACTGTTCTGGAAGCCAGAACTCTAAAATAAATGTCACACTGCCTGTAATCAAGCTTTCAGTCAGGCTGTTCTCCCTCTGGAGATTCTAGGAGGTAATCTCTTCCTTGTCTTCAGCTCTGAAGGCCACTCGTATTGCTTGACTTAGCACATAATTCCAGTCTCTGCCCCTGGGATCATGTTGCCTTCAGTTTGTGTCAACTATCCCTCTGCTTTCCTCTTATAAAGACTCTGTTATTATCAGGGCACACCCTGAAAATCCAAGATAATCTCAAGATCCTTAACTCAATGATACCAGCAAAGACACTTTTTCCTTTTAAGGTAAAATTTACAGGTTCTCATGGCTAGGGCTGGTGTCTTAGGGTGGCTCTTATTCAGGCAACAATGGTCATGACCACTGTAAGATCCCCATGATTGTTGGCCCAGAAATGTTCATTGAACTAGTAGTTCATGGATTTAAAATGTGTTCATTGTCAATCTTTCAATTTCTTGGGGAGACCTTGGCCTTTTTGTTACTAACAAAGACCAGGGAGATCTAGAAGGAGAAAACTGCCCAAATATTTATAATCCCTGACTATCTCACCCCCAAAAATAAACTCTGCTCTCTTACAGGACAGAGTCACTCCCAACTGGAATTACAAACTAACAGAGCAGGAGAAACCAAAGTCTGTGAAACAAAGTTTATTTGACTCCAGGAAAATCCAGTGGGAGGAACATAGGATTCAAAGATGTCAGCCTGCAAATTCAAAACCATTTTTCTGATTTACAAGGCAAATTCTTTAGATTTTATGCTAACATTCCCACCCCCACTCCCCACTTTCTATGCTCTTTATTTAGGTAATATAATAAATATTTTATGTCCTATAACAAACGTAATGGGAAGCAAAGAATAAAATATTTGCAGAACAAAGGGAAAATTAGTAGCCTAATCCAGTTAAATAAACTGTTTATAATAGTTGAATCCTAATCCCCAAATTTTATTAGTAGCATTTAAGTGTGAAGGAACACTTTTGCAAAATACTAGGGGCAATTGTTTAAATTAAAGCAGTAAAAAGTGATAAAACAGTGAATCTGGAGAAAATAGGTAAATGATTTTGTTATTATATTTTACATTTTTCTTCCAGATAGTGAAAAAGAAACAACAATGCAAAACCCTATCGTTGTATTCATTATCTGCAAATGCCTCTGACTTTAAACATACAAAAGCTTTATTTAAGAGTGATGATAGGGAAATAAAGGAAAGCATGCTATGAAAAGATGATTGTCTTGCCTTGGAGCAAGCTTAAAAATTTATAACATATGCTTCACTGAAATGTTTAAGAATTTCTAAAAGCAGACTGAATTTTTTTTAACAAATAAACCTCACTTTCCAGGATAGGATATACTGAAAACCAATTAACTTATCTGTTTTAAAATGTAAAGCTAATGATAAGAACAGTGTGTGGTATTTGAGACACTGCGTATCCTTGTAGCAATCCAGAACATTTCCATAGCAAAATTTTCCTCTTTTGTGGCAGTTAGGACTAAAATCCAGACCCAGTGAATTATACTTTTAATTGCATTGAGTCATTCCAAATAAACTAAGGTACCAGTTTCAAAATTTGATTTTAGATAGTATGAGAAGGATATATTTTAATGTATGCCTATTTTCTTGGTGTGCCACAACAATGTCCACTATGGCAGTATGTGAACTAGTTTCCATGGTACATTGAAATGGGCCAAAGCTTTAGATACAGACTTATTTAGACATATTTTATTACATCTTGGATATATCCCAAGTAACTGGGGGTTAGAAATCAATTCCTTATTCCTTATAGTTCATTGCTTCCTTATTTCTTTAGCAAAGTGCAAGAAATAGCAAACATTTGGCAGTTAGAAAATCCAACTTCAAGTTATTTAAACAATAACAAAATTTATAAACTCACATTAAAAAAATTCCAAATTGTGATGGATCCAAAATTGATAAACTCAATGGCTCAAAGACATTTTCAGTTATCCACATTGTTTAAATTTTTACACTTTGCTACCTCTGAAGTTTCAACTGTGTTTCTGAAACAGTTATTGGTTCAGGTTGGCTGTAGTTACTTCAGAGCATATGATCAGACAATATTGAAAGGTAAAAGAGGCTGTTGCTTTCAATATCCACCTCTATCTGTCTGTCTCACTTTCCTCCTCCTTTACCCATTTCAAAAAGCATCCTAGTAGACCCTGATTTAAGTCTTATTGCCCAGTATTTAATAACATAACTTTTGGTAAACTCATCTCTAGTAAAGTGAATGAAATTGCCACAGTTGGTTTAAATTAAACATCTATGGCTGTTTGGATAACAGAAATTAGTAAAAGTTTCCCATCCCCCCCCCCCAAAAAAAATGGCCACGCATTGATTGGAAATTCTTGCAAAATATCTAAGAAAACAAAGTACATAACAAATGCTATTATTAAAATTTCAGTTGTATATAAGAACTGCAAGGAAATTTGAGTTATTCATGATCAATTTTCACGGCAAATGAAAAATTAGCTGATGGCTTTTTGATAAGCTGGTTCATTGTTATTCTACGTCACATTCTCCTCAATGTAGAGCTCTTGTAAGCATTGTCTTTTCGAGTAGGAAGGCAAAGTAAAACCTATCTGACATATCTTGTTCATAATGTTTTCATGGCCAAGCAACTAGAAAACCAATGTAACTGACTGTAGTTTAATTGAACTTTTGGTTTGAAACTTTCTATCGCAAATTAACACACAAAATTCTATTGCATTATGCCAAGACTTGTCTAGTTTTTCACCTGTAGTTACCAGGATAAACAATTAATAAACACATATTCGGTATTGAGAAAAAAACATTTTTTTAGTTTACATTTTTCATAATACATCACTGCTGTGCATATTTATAATTATTTATAGTGTTTGGTTTATGTGAAAAATTAGCTTATGCCTACAATTCCATTGGGTAGAGAATTCTAATACAGTCAAGAAAGTGTCAGATCCAACTATTTGTGGGACTAAAGACAATTCTTGCAAATTGATTGAGAAGTGATTTTTGGATTAATGTCTCTTCATAACAGATGTCAGTACTGCTTTATCTTATTACAGTGTATTTTAGGATATTCATATCAGGATACATTTGTTTCTGCTATGCTCTGCTGAAACATATCCTGATATAAACAAAAATGAGCCGGTAACTAGAAGTAAGTTCTAAAAAATCATTGCTATCTGACATTATTTTATATACCTCACTTTTTTATTTTGGTAAAATTATTTCTTAAAATGAATGGAAATGAAAAGAGAAAATCTTTAGCTGAAATCAGGAAAATGAAAAGCTAATCTACAGCATTGCTGTTTTCTTAACAAATTATGACATTACAATGCTCATTTTGCATTATATGAATAAACATAAAATATATAAAAATACTCAAGGGAAAAAATAAAGTAGTTTTACTGAGTATCTGTAGTGTTGGAGAAGACTCTTGAGAGTCTCTTGGATTGCAAGGAGATCCAAACAGTCCACCCTAAAGGAAATCAGTCCTGAATATTCATTGGAAGGATTGATGCTGAATCTGAAAGTCCAGTACTTTGACCACCTGATGTGAAGAACTGACTCATTTGAAAAGACCCTGATGCTGGGAAAGATTGAAGGCAGGAGGAGATGGTTAGATGGCATCACCGACTCAATGGACATGAGTTTGAGTAAGCTCCGGGAGTTGGTGATGGACAGGGAGGCCTGGCGTGCTGCAATCCATTGACTGAGTCAGACATGACTGAGCAATATAAGAGCTTTCATGTTGGTTCATATTTTATTTGACCAGTATAGCAGTTAAGATGCCCAGTGTGAAGAGCTGTGTATATTATGTGATAGTTACTCAGTCATGTCAGACTCCTGTGGCCCCATAAACTGTAGCCTGCCAGGCTCCTCTGTCCATGGGATTTCCCAGGCAAGAATACTGGGGTGGGTTGCCATTTCCTTCTCCAAGGGATCTTCCCAAACTAGGGATCTAAGCCAGGTCTCCTACATTGTAGGCAGACTCTTTACTGTCTGAGCCACCAGGAGATAGGGACTATATATATTAGACTATCTTGCAAGTGAAAGATGTGCAGTTTTTAAAATCTCTTGCCTCATAGGAATCCTTTCTTTCTATAGTATGTGAGAGAATCTTGTGCACAACCTCCTTGACTGGTCCATAAGTGGAATTCAAAAATTATATATATCTTGTGAATAGTATTTATTGGTGTATTTTCATATTTATGTGCCTCAAAGGAGCAAAAGATAGACTGACAACATGACTTTCAATATTAACAATGGATACCATAAAATAGCGGAATGCTATTTTTAGTGTGCTAAAGAAAGAAAGAAAACAACCAAAAGTCAAAGCTTTTCACAACTTAAGATTAAAACAAAAATAGTTTCAGAATAAAATCATTTGCCCAAGCAGAGTCTCACTAAAGAAATTCTAAAGCACATGCTGGTGATATAAACACATCCACTGAGCTGTAAGATGCAAGAAGGAAAGAAGAGCAAAGAAAGTTGCACATATGAGATATACATATATATATATAACCAAATATTGACTGTGTACAATATTATTTATAATAATCATATAGAGTTTGGGTTGAAATAAATGAAGTAACATTAAAATCAGAATAATGGATAAGCCTGACACTTCATGAATATATATATAATGTTAAATATTTTCAGTCACCTGAATTGTATAGAAAAAAGAAAAAAAACTATTTCATAACTTTAAATTCATATAAATTGAACATGCAAATTATATTATTTTGGATAATCTCAGAAACACTTTTTTAAAAGAACATTGGTGAATGACTTTTCTTCTGGTATTGTTTGATTTCCGATCTCTTTCTTGTCCATATCTTGTTCTATTAAGTATTGCAGGGCAGATGATATCTGTAGACTCCTTTGCCATTTTCCAAGTTCCTTTATCAGTCAACTTTCTGCTGGGTTCAGCCGATGGAAGGTACTAACAGGAACTTGAGGACAGGAGGATGAGGAAAGCCTTGGTATTTCTCTTTCACTCTGACCCAGGCAATATATTTGGAAGTAGCTGAATCGCCTTCATGCTGTCAAAACTTTTTAGAGTAGCCCAATGAGTTCCTGCTTCTACTGGATAACCCTAGCCCCTGGGCTCCAGTAATGCTGTCTCCTAGATTTGCACTCCTAGACTAGGTGTACTAAATTCTGGTTTGTCATACTTTCCACTTTTCAGCCATCATTTGGGTAACAAATTTTCTTTTTTTTAATATAAATTTATTTTAATTGGAGACTAATTACTTTACAATATTGTATTGATTTTGCCATACATTGATATGAATCTGCCACAGGTATACATGTGTTCCCCATCCTGAACCCCCCTCTCACCTCCCTCCCTATATCATCCTTCTGGTAAATCTTCTAAATTAATTTTACCTTGAGAAAAATAGAAAGATTATTTTCTATATCCAAGTTGAATTGAAACTAACAAAATTAAGATATTAGAATGATAAAAAAAGAATTAAATGGCATTTCTTTTTAAAAATATATTTATTTTAATTGGAGGTTAATTACTTTACAATATTGTATTGGTTTTGCCACACATCAACATGAATCCACCACAGGTATACACATGTTCCCCATCCTGAACCCTCTTCCCTCCTCCCTCCCCATACCATCCCTCTGGGTCATCCCAGTGCACCAGCCCCAAGCATGCAGTATCATGCATCGAACCTGAAATGGCAATTCATTTCATATGTGATATTATACATGTTGCAATGCCATTCTCCCAAATCATCCCACCCTCTCCCTCTCCAACAGAGTCCAAAAGACTGTTCTATACGTCTGTGTCTCTTTTGCTGTCTCGCATACAGGGTTATCGTTACCATCTTTCTAAATTCCATATATATGTGTTAGTATACTGTATTAATGTTTTTCTTTCTAGCTTACTTGACTCTGTATAATAGGCTCAAAGTTCATCCACCTCATTAGAACTGANCCCTCTCCCTCTCCAACAGAGTCCAAAAGACTGTTCTATACGTCTGTGTCTCTTTTGCTGTCTCGCATACAGGGTTATCGTTACCATCTTTCTAAATTCCATATATATGTGTTAGTATACTGTATTAATGTTTTTCTTTCTGGCTTACTTGACTCTGTATAATAGGCTCCAGTTTCGTCCACCTCATTAGAACTGATTCAAATATATTCTTTTTAATGGCTGAGTAATACTCCATTGTGTATATGTACCACAGCTTTCTTATCCATTCATCTGCTGATGGACATCTAGGTTGCTTCCATGTCCTGGCTATTATAAACAGTGCTGGATGAACATTGGGGTCTGTTCAATAATTGATAAATAGTTCTAGCTAATGATATAATTTATGCAATTAAAATTATATGTAATTCTGGACAAATATTTAATAAAACTATATTATGGTATGGTCGAATACCAAAAAATAGAAACTGAAGGACATTTTGCCTTTGAAAGAATAAAAGCACACAAAATAAGATTTACCTCTGGGTTGCTTTTACCTGAGAGCATCCCTGAGTCTGAACAACATGGGTAAGGCAGTCTTAAAGAGATAGAGTTTAGGGCTATGGAATCAGCTAGAAATTAAGGAAAGAAATCCTGCAAAAGATTTCCAGCAGGGGGACCCACCAAATATTTGTTTAAATTCCTTTCAAATTGTTGGTTGAACACTGAGTTGCATATGTGTTCAGGGAGATACCAATGCATCCAGAAGAAAGGGACAGATGGAAAGCTGAAAAGACAGAGCAGATATATCAGTCTTTGAAAGTGAAAGTGAAATAGAGGTTGACTTTTGAGCCAAATAAGTTATATGGACAGCACTCAATGGACATGAGTTTGAGCAAACTCTCAGAGATAGTGAAGGAAGGGAGGTCTGGTGTGCTGCAGTCCGTGGGGTCACAGAATCAGACATTCCTTAGCAACTGAAGAAGAACATAAACATCCCAGCATTACACAAATTGACTCTAACAAAGGTAATATCAAACCTCCACAGGGTCTAAGTGATCAGCCAATAATTTGACTGCTTGCTATTTCAAGAGTGAATGCTAGTAAATGACTCGTACCATACTCCAAAGTCTTTGTAACATGCATTCCTCAATATTCCATATAAAACTTAAAAATTACTTGATTTACAGGCAGGAGCTGTAGATTATACCAAATGAGACTTTTGCTGCATCCTTTGGTGAAAATATTTCTCCTTTGGCAATCAGGACATGAAACTCTATAGGGTCATTTTTACTTCTTCCCCTTGGTTTGCAAACCTATGTGTTTTTCCAATTGGAAATACTACCATAGAAAGTTCTTTGGCTCAATGTGTATATTACTTCCTGGCAATGATATCCCAACTGAGTTGGTGCTTCAATTTTATCTTTAATAGGCTATTCCAATGCTCTACTAGGACAACGGATTTAAGGTGAAGTGACAGAGTATCCTATGCTCATTGGCTCACTTCATACCTCCTTCATACTCCTATTATATGTCCCTCAGTTGCACGAGGGAACTCCCATGGTGGCTCAGATGGTAAAGAATCCACCTGCAATACAGGAGACATGAGTTTGATCCTTGAGTCAGGAAGATCCCCTGGAGAAGGGAATGGCTCCTCGCTCCAATATTCTTGCCTTGAGAATTCCATGGACAGAGGAGACTGGTGGACTACAGTCCAGGTTAGATGTGAGGTATGTGATTTTATATGAGATCCCATACAATCTGAGCAAACACTTTTTTAATTTGCAGAGTCATGCTGATTGAGGCTTTGTAGACAAAAACGGTAAACCCATACTATTTCCTTACGAAAAAATTTCTGTTCGGTCTCATCTCCTTACCCCAAACCACTTCACTTTGATCTTCTGAACTTTTCTTTCTTAGGTCCCTGACCACCTGCAAAGCCATTTGCTACTGCACAGGATGCCATCTATAATTCAACTCTGAACACTTTCCCTCCAAACCTAGTAGATAGCCATTGGAAAGGTATATTATTTGTCAGTTTGTTATTAGATACTTTAGAGCCATACGATTACTGTATTGGTAAGTTTACCTTTTTCTTTTTTTATTTTTATCCTAAATGTTATGAATTCTCAGACACTTTAGTAAGTAATTTAATAGGAAAAGGAAAATGCCAACAGATAAATTTGGTAGTCCCTCTTTTCCTATGGTTAAGAGTTGAGTTCCCTTCTCAAAGAAAGGTTTGAGCTGATCATTATTATTACATATACATGACATAAATTATATTTCCTTTTAGTTTGAGAATTGGTGGTGGTAAAATACTTTTTCCACATTGGGATTTAAATAAGCACTCATCACAAAATGAATTGAGAGGTAAAATAATGATAGATTTCATTTTATCCATGGATGATTTTCCATGTGTACAAGAAACAAACTATATTTACCTAATTAATAAATTAGTAAAGTTAAGGAAATCTATGAAAACATATCAGTCAAGGGGACAAGTTAGGCCAAAGCACACAGAAGCCCAGGGCAGCTATCAGAAGCGTAATGACATGTGAGACCTACAGACCATATTAAAGGGGCAAGGGTAGACACTTAATGAGGCTGCCAAGGAACCAGCTGCTGCTTGGTGGCACTGAGGTTCCCAGCTTGGCATCTGGGACAGAATTGGCCATATAAAGGGGAAAATGATTTTAATGTGGTAGAGCAAATGGCACATTTCCATCACTGCATAGTCACTTTGAAAAGATGATTTTTTGAAAGGCTGCTTGCCATCCGTGTGAGAAGAGATGCTAATAAAATTATGTCAGTGCTTCAGAAAATATTTCTACAGATAAAAAATCAGAATGAATTACAATATTGGGTTGGCCAAAAAGATTCTTCAGACTTTTTCTGTAAGATGTTATAGAAAAAAAACCCAAACAACCTTTGGGTTCACCCAATATTTTCATTAATGACATTTTAAAAAGCTCTCAATGTTTGTTTTAGTCCATAGGATATGTGTGTGTGTGTGTGTGTAGAAAGAGATGAGAAGTTTAAATCCATTCATAACACTAAAGCAAATTTCTAAGTACTGTGAAAGTTACCATCATCAGTTCAGTTCCGTTCAGTTACTCAGTTGAGACTGACTCTTTGAGAGCCCATGGACTGCAGCACACCAGGCCTCCTTGTCCATCAACAGCTCCTAGAGCTTGCTCAAACTCATTTCCATCGAGCTGGTAATGCCATTCAACCATCTCATCCTCTGTTGTCCCCTTCTCCTCCTGGCTTCAATCTTTCCCAGCATCATGGTCTTTTCCAATGAGTCAGTTCTTTGCATCATTTGACCAAAGTATTAGAGCTTTAGCTTCAGTATCAGTCCTTCCAATGAATATTCAGGACTGATTTCCTTTAGGATTGCCTGATTTGATCTTCTTGCAGTCCAAGTTATCATCATCAGTTCAGTTCAGTTCATTTTAGTTGCTCAGTTGTGTCCGACTCTTTGCGACCCCATGAACCACAGCACACCAGGCCTCCCTGTCCATCACCAACACCCGGAGTTCACTCAGATTCATGTCCATCCAGTCAGTCTCCTGCCCCCAATCCTTCCCAGCATCAGAGTCTTTTCGAATGAGTCAACTCTTCGCATGAGGTGGCCAAAGTACTGGAGTTTCAGCTTTTGCATCATTTCTTTCAAAGAAACCCCAAGGTTAATCTCCTTCAGAATGGACTGGCTGGATCTCCTTGCAGTCCAAGGGACTCTCAAGAGTCTTTTCCAACCCCACAGTTCAAAAGTATTGATTCTTTGGTGCTCAGCCTTCTTTACAATCCAACTCTCACATCCATACATGACTACTAGAAAAACCATAGCCTTGACTAGATGGACCGTAGTCAGCAAAGTAATGTCTCTGCTTTTGAATATGCTATCTAGGTTGGTCATAACTTTTCTTCCAAGGAGTAAGCGTCTTTTGATTTCGTGGCTGCAGTCACCATCTGCAGTGATTTTGGAGCCCCCCAAAATAAAGTCTGACACTGTTTCCACTGTTTCCCCATCTATTTCCCATGAAGTGATAGGACCGGATGCCACAATCTTTGTTTTCTGAATGTTGAGCCTTAAGCCAACTTTTTCACTCTCCTCTTTCATTTCCATCGAGTGGTCACTATCAAATATAATCTGATTTTAATGTTGTCCTTGGTTAAGAAGCCAAATGTATTTCCTGTATTTTGAACAAGGAAATGCAAATTAGAATGGAAATCAAAAATCTTGCATATTTTTCTGATTTAGTATCTCATATTGATTATTCAACCTCTTGATATTTAATTTCATATTTCTTAAAACTGGAATAAAATGGCAAGTTCTTCTTACTTCATAAGCATCCATCAAGTGCTTAAGAAAGTACCTGTATCAGTTCAGTTCAGTTCAGTTCACTCACTCAATCATGTCTGACTCTGCGATCCCATGAATCGCAGCATGCCAGGCCTCCCTGTCCATCATCAACTCCTGGAGTTCACTCAGACTAATGTCAATCAAGTCAGTGATGCCATCCAGCCATCTCATCCTCTGTCATCCCCTTCTCCTCCTACTTCCAATCCCTCCTAGTATCAGGGTCTTTTCCAATGAGTCAACTTTTCACATATAGCCAAAGTATTAGAGTTTCAGCTTCAACATCAGTCCTTCCAGTGAGCACCCAGGACTGATCTCCTTTAAGATGGACTGGTTGGATCTCCTTGCAGTCCAAGGGACTCTCAAGAGTCTTCTCCAACACCACAGTTCAAAAGCATCAAGTAGCTGTATAGCACTTACCTAAAACAAAGGAAATTATTGTTGGTTAATCCTCACAATTGGCTTAGGATGTAGACAGATCAACATATGTTCATCATTTTCAGGCCTAAGCCTAGAAAGCTTACTTGTCTTGTTTAATATTATATATTAATCATTGGGTCACTGTTCCTTTCCCTTGGTTCTTGGTGTGTACAGGATATTGTTTGCCCTCCAAGGGTCTCTGTTTCCCCCAGTCCTGTGGGAGTTCTGTAGTCAAATCCCACTGTCCTTCAAAAGTGAGGGCTAAAGAGGAGAATGAAAAAAACTGTCTTAAAACTCAGCATTCAAAAAACTAAGATCATGGCATTTGGTCCCGTTACTTCATGACAAATAGGTGGAGAAAAAGTGTAAACAGTGAGAGATTTTATTTGCTTGGGCTTCAAAATCAATGTGGATTGTGATTGAATCCACAAAATTAAAAGATGCTTGCTTCTGGAAAGAAAAGCTATGGCAAATATAGGCAGTATATTAAAAAGCAGAAATATCACTTTGCTGACAAAGGTCCATATAGTCAAAGCTATGGTTTTTCCAATAGTCATGTATGGATGTGAGATTTGGAACAATAAGAAGGCTGAGTACTGAAGAATTGATGCTTTTGAATTATGGTACTGGAGAAGACTCTTGAGAGTCCTTTAGAGATCAAGATGATCAAAGCAGTCAATCTTAAAGGAAATCAACCCTGAATATTCAGTGGAAGGGCTGGTGCTGAGGCTAAAGCTACAATACTTTGGCCATCTGATGTGAAGAGCTGATTTATTGGGGAAAAAACCCTGACCCTGGCAGAAATTGAGGGCAGGAAGAGAAGGGGGCAACAGAGGATAAGATGGTTGGATGGCATCTCTGACTCAATGGACATGAGTTTGAGCATACTCTAAGAGATAATGAAGGACAGAGAAGCAAGTCTTGCTATAGTTCACGGGGCTCACGAGAAGTCGAACGTGACTTAGTGACTGAATAACAACAAGAACGGATGAATAGCAAGATTGGTAACTGTAGGATTAGAATAGACAATGTTCTGAACTAGAGACATGAGAAGGACAATTGATTCTAAAAGTGAGTTATGTTGTCAAGTTCAGGGAGGTCACTTAAAACAAAGGAAGCAAGCATACAGAAGAAATATAAATAGTTGAGGGGACACATTTGTGGATCAAGCATCTAGAGCCAAGATCCTAGATTGGGCAGTACATATAAGATATTTCAGCATTCCATGAAGGACAACTGGACAAAAGGAGTGTTAATCTATAAAACATAACTTGAAATGATTCCCATTCAAAGCTGGAACAATTTCAGCAACATATTTAAATAAAAAGTATTTGCTTTTTCTCTTTATATGAAAACCAACCAAAAAACTGACCATGCCTTTTATGATACACTTGTGAAATCTGCATGTGCTTTACTTCTAATAAGCCACCTACACATTTCTGTAGTTAATGTAGAAATAGTGCCATAATGCATGAGTCACTCATTAGAGTGCTAAACAAGTCATATCCAGTATGCGTTTCCTGGAAACAAAAATCCAAACTGTTTTCATTTGAAATGTGTTAAAAAAAAAAAAAAACTTTAAATATCACAATGCAGGACTTATATTCTAGGTAGTGAAAATATATCAAGAGATTTTTCAGAGGCTATATTCCAAATCAGAATATGAATTTAATGTGTCAATTTCTAAATAAGTGGAAGAAACATATTAAATAAGAAGCACAAATGTTAGGAAAGAAAAGTAAATTTGATTAAGCTGTCTTTCATATTCAGCAGTTCCTTAGCTCCATTTCTGAAAATTAGTAATACAGAAACTCAAACGTGTATGTAGAAAGTTATGCATTCAAATTTATGACAACACTATAAATAACAGAGAAAAATAAAATGCATTGTAGTATTTAAATTATACGTGTAAGTGAATAGTACATATATACTATATATGTGGTGGGCCATGTATCTCACTGTTGTACTTCATAAAGGTTATCCAAAAGTACTGATATTATATGGAAAGCAAGCACATGTGATAGGGAGATCACAAGATTTTGACCTAGTCACTTGTTGAGCCTCAAAGTGTATAAAAGAACAGCTATTTAGGGCCTAGTGGTTAGCTCAGGTATCTGATCCTTCCTCATGTACACTTTTAATGAGTCTATCTCAGCCCGCTGATCTCAGCTATGATCATCTCAGGCATTATAATAAATGTTCTATGAACTGTAGGAAAATGATTATGAGTCTCAATTCTGTTCTCTCTCAGGTATCTTCTTGATGCCAAATTTTGTATTTTAAAAAGTTTCCTTACCTCTTCACAGTAGAAGGTATCTGGATGTGCCAGCTGTAGTTGGGTCAAAAACTTGTCTTGTTATAGACACATAAAAGGAAACATAATTGGCAAATATATTGATTGACATTCTGATCCTCAAATTTATTAGGAGCATATTTTTTCTTTTTGTGTAACTTGAGTAACAATCAATCAGAAATATGAGAGATACCCTGTGGACAGAAGAGTGTCCCACTTTATTTTTTTTTAATAATAAGTTCCCAGTAAGCATGCTAACCCACTCCAGTACTCTTGCTTGGAAAATCCCATGGACAGAGGAGCCTGGTAGACTGCAGTCCATGAGGTCGCTAAGGGTCTGACGACTGAGTGACTTCCCTTTCATTTTTCACTTTCATGCATTGGAGAAGGAAATGACAACCCGCTCCAGTGTTCTTGCCTGGAGAATCCCAGGGACGAAGGAGCCTTGTGGGCTACCGTCTATGGGGTCACACAGAGTCGGACACGACTGAAGTGACTTAGCAGCAGCAGCAAGCATGCTAAAACTCCTATTTTATATTATTTAAAACTAAGATTAAGCTAATTTATTATTCAATTTTTCTTCTAAGTGATATTGATAGTGATGCACAAAACAGATTTGAAAGAGAAAGTTGAACTAATACGTAATCTATAGATATAAAGGAAGTTAATATTTTAATTTCAGCTTAAATATACATCATGGTTTGCTGCTAAGACACTGCAGTCGTGTCCGACTCTGTGCGAACCCATAGACGGCAGCCCACCAGGCTCTGCCGTCCAGGGATTCTCCAGACAAGAGCGCTGGAATAGGTTGCCGTTGCCTTCTCCAATGAATGAAAGTGAAAATAGAAAGTGAAGTCGCTCAGTCGTGTTTGACTTTTAGCGACCCCGTGGACCTCAGCCTACGAGGCTCCTCTGTCCATGGGATTTTCCAGGCAAGAGTACTGGAGTGGGTTGCCATTGATTTAAAATGCAGAGTGAATGTAAAAAATTTATATAAATTAAACCATACACCATAAATTTTTTACATTCACTCTGCATTTTACATCTGTTATTGAGCCATTCAAAGTGTTGATAGACTCTGGAGTAGGAGAGACATCATTCAGAACCAATTATCCCATATACTGTTATACATGTATTATTTCCAAATAACATAAGCTCAGTTAAAAGGAAAAAAAACACATTTTGATTAGGTCAAATGTTTGATATTGTATCACATAGAAAAAATGAACGTCGCTGAACTATAAGTATTAAGACCCTTACCATCAGTGAAACATGAAGAAATAAAGATGTGTATTTTTAAAAATAGTGTTTATTATTTATATACACAAATTTTGGAGAAAAATCTATTCAGTGGTATAGTAATCATTATTAGAATTTTATATAGATGTCTTTTTAGAAAATTGTTTTTTAATAGGAGGCATGTTTACCTATACAACTGATGAAAAGTGTTTCATTCATTAAAATTAATAATAACAAATATGCTCATTTACTCATTGAAAGTGCATAATCAGGTTGATGAATGCTATAAATTAAATAGTTTACAAAATTAAGAGTTTGTGGTGATGTCAGATGTAAGTAATGAATGAATGGATAGGACTGATCAATTTCACTGTGGGATATTGCTTGAGGGACAGAATAATTTCAGTTTTGCAGAGAATACCTCAGATTTGTGCCAAACCATGTATTCTGTCTTTGATCATACTATACATAAAAGATAAAAACACATATTTGAATTTTTGAAATCATACATTTTTCAGGTAAATTAGTTAAAAATTGTTTATTTTCCTTGTAAAATTTCAGATTTGATATAAGGAAAATACCAAAAAGTAAATTAAAAAATGGGGGGGGGGAATAAAACATAAGATTTAATTCTCACAGGTTAGAATGAGTGGTTAAGCTAACAGGAGACTAAGACAAATCCTTACACACTAGAAACCATGGAAAAACATGAATCCAGAGAGCTAGGAACAGAGCACATCTGTCAATCCCTGGTGGCTTAGAATTTGTGGTTTTATTAATGTGCTTTGCAAGAAGCTATTTCATGAAGCTGGAACTTATGGAAGGCAACACATTCATTGGAGAAAATCTAGATAAATCACACTTAGAGAAGGTATTTAGATTCTTGCCTGCTATAGTTGTGAAGCTGAAGTAGATGGGGGTGGGGGTATGAAAACTCCCTGAGAATTGTTACCACAATGCTGCCTTCCATAGAGAAGCTGAATCACCATCTATGTGGTATAAAAAGGCTCAGTTAAAAAACTTTTGCACTCTTCACCACATGGCCAAAGGAGAGGGAAAAGCTCTTGGATGAATTATTTTAAAATATGAAATCAAATAACTCCCATGATATAGTTACAAGAGACATGAATTCACATTTTTAGAAAATGGAAATATATGTCACCATGAATAAGAATATTTTTTAGAGCCACAACAAAGAATTTTGAATTTGTATTTACATTACACCAAGTATATAATATGAATATGTTTAATACATTTATATAAGCAAAAGAAGGAATTTAAAAGTTGAATAAGTTTTCAACAAACTTATTACTGACCACAATTCAATAAATTTATAAAAACACTATAGTAAAAAATAAATTTAATAAACGGGCCAGACAATTAGAAAATTGAGAATGAAAAGACACAGAATGGAGCAGACAGATAAAGAAATAAGACACTATGTAAGAGGTTCAGATATATGAAGGAGAGACATTTAAAACATCAATATGCATGTAATTAATTATTAGAATGAGCTTTTTAAGAAAAAGTAAGATCAGGTTGATGGAATAAAGATTAAAATATTGTAGAACTGATAAAGACATCAAACCTTACATTTATGAGGCCAGCAAGCCTTACCATTATACAAATGACACATACTCAGAAAAACACATTTTGACACATCACTGAAAAGTCAAAATCAACCTTCTCCTCCCCAAAAATCTTAACAGCATTAATAGCTTTTACAGGAATAAAAATGAAAGCCTGACATTATTAACGATTCAGTGGAAGATCATATTACTGTTTACAAGTCTTGCCAAGAATGGGGCTTCCCTGGTGACTCAGTGGTAAAGATGCCTGCCAATGCAGGAGAAGCAGGTTCCATCCCTGGATTGGAAAGAGCCCCTGGAGCAGGAAATGGCAACTCATTCCAGTACTCTTGCTTGGGAAATCCCATGGACAGAGTAGCCTGGTAGGCTACAGCCCATGGGGTCACTAAAGCGTTGGACATGATTCAGCGACCAAACAGCAACTTGCCAATAATATCTACTATGTATCTAATTCAGTCATAAAATTATAGTTAACACAGAAGACAGAGGGATATATTAAACTATAACAGTGATACAAGGGGGAAAAAAACACTTAAAACTACTTGCTTTCATTAACAGTTTGAATTCTACTGACATTAAAATAATGTAAATAAATTTTAATTATAAATTTCTTAATGTATAAAGCTAAAATGTAAAGACTATATACAATCATGCCTAGTTTTATTGCTTTTAACTTTTTTGTGCTTCACAGATACTGTGTTTTTTAAAAATTGAAGATTTGTGGCAACTCTGCATCAGGCAAGACTATTGGCACCATTTTCCCAACAGCATTATATTTAAATTAAGGTAAGAACATTGTTCTTTTAGACATAATGCTATTGCACACTTCACAGACTATAGTGTAAACGTAACTTTTATAGGTACTGCTATGTTGCTTCAGTGTGTCCGACTCTGTGCGAACCCATGGATGGCAGCCCACCAGGCTCCCCCGTCCCTGGGATTCTCCAGGCAAGAACACTCGAGTGGGTTGCCATTTCCCTCTCCACTGCATGAAAGTGAAAAGCAAAAGTGAAGTTGCTCAGTCGTGTCCAATTCCTAGCGACCCCATGGACTGCAGCCCACCAGGCTCCTCCATCTATGGGATTTTCCAGGCAAGAGTACTGGAGTGGGTCGCCATATAGGTACTAGGTGATCAAAAAATTCATATGATGTACTTTATTGCAATAATTACTTTATTGTGGTGATCTGAAACAAAACATGCAGTATCTTTGAAGTATGATTTTACCCAGAACAAGATTTGAAGGCAGTAAATTATTTAGTTGTTAATAAATACTCATTGATCACCTATGTTCAATATGTATGCTAAGTACTAGATTTAAAAGATGAGTAAGTCATGGACTTTTTCATAGTTATCTCCCACCCTGATAGGAGATCCAGATGACTGAAACAGAATATGAAAAATTCTGTAAGATGTGGTCTTGGTACAATCGAGACCAATTGATTCTCAGTTGAGAATTTTTGTAAGGGAAATAAATCAGGGTGATCTTTTTGAATCTAAATATCAACAGATAATTGTAAACCTTTCCAGAAAATGACTGAGGGTAGTGTCTGCCAGGTTGAAAGGTAAAAATATGTTCAAGACACAATAAGTGAAACATTGAGTCATGTGGGGGGAGGTATCTTTGGTGAATGGCATGACAATAATCCAATAAACATTCAGGAATACATGCTGGTAGTGAAACAGAGTGTAGTCAGATCAAGTTAGATATTAATAGTATTTCTAGACTATGGAAAGAGTTTGAACTTGATTTCTTCAACTTGTAACCAATGATGCAGGACTAGATTTACCTCTGAGACCTAAAGTTCTGTGTCTTGCATCACTTCCTGGAATTGAAAGTAATTTCTGATCTGTGACTTCAGAGTGAGCAACTCTTTCATGTTATCTAAGTAAGGTGCCCCAAGTCTCACTTCTGCTAATTGGACCAATGCTCCAGGAGGCTCTTTCTGTGCTTCATGGGCAGGAAAACAGGAATCCTAACTCATCAGTGTCTCTCTGCCTTACTTCTGGGGCTTTCCTTCATTTAAAAGTTCTGGCTTTGCAACTGACTAGGTGATGCCATTGCAAGACTTTCAAATATCATATAATTTGATGAATCCCTCATACTTGATCACTGTGCTTGCTTTCTAGTATTTCTGTTTGAACTTCTACCTTCTTTATCTCAATACCCAAATATCATATATATGTGTTAATACACTATAATTGCTTTTCCGTTTCTGACTTACTTTGCTCTGTATGGAATCTAGAAAAAAATGGTACCGATGAACCTATTTGCAGGGCAGGAATAGAGGCATAGATATAGAGAATGGACTTGTGGACACAGGGTGGGGAAGGAGAGGGAGGGGCTGAATTGAGAGAGTAGCAATGAAACATATAATACCATGTGTTATTAATAAATAGCTAGTGGAAAGCTGCTATATAGCACTGGGGGTTCAGCTCAGTGCTCTGTGATGGGGTAGAATGGGAGGGTGGGAAGGAGGCTCAAGAAGAAGGATATATATATATATATATATATATATATATAGCTAATTCATGATGTTGTACACCAGAAACTAACACAACATTGTAAAGCAATTATATTCTAATTTTTAAAAATACCCCAAATACCACATTTAAAATGGTTTCTTCCTCACTATCATATCTGCTATTCCTTTCTTCACCCTACTTTTAACTTGTCAAAGGAGGCCAAAATTTTGGTTGACTATAATCAAATATATCAAACAGCTTTCAGACATTTATACAGTCCTTTTCTTTACCTGTGACCTTTGTCCCATTGTTTTTGCCTGGTTCTGTAAGTGAGATGATTTAATGACTTGATTCTTAGTAGCATACAGGGATCTACAAACTGTATTTTGCATTCCATTCCCATCATCTATTTCACTACAATGTTTCTGAAAATAGGAAATCATTTATACTTCTTTATCCATACCATAAACTAAAGTACCACTGATTATTTTTATCAGTTATTCAATTAAGTTAAACTACTTCATTTCCTATCTCTTTTTCAGAGAAAAATTGCTTTTGATTAGAATACTATCAGGTGTGGAAATATGCGACATTGCCATCAACATGCCTCTTTAACGTACTTTAATAACATTTAAATATGATCAGAGAATTGCATCACATTTTTCATATTACTGTTACCTATATTTCACTTTTGACTTGTGAAAGAGCCAAAGACTGATAGTAGACTGATTTGTGCATTATAACAATTGTTACCAGATGTAAGAGCTAAAGCATTTTCAGCTTAGAAATTAAAATTCCTGGAAGATTGCAAAGCTTTCTTTTCTAAGCATTAGAATTACCTTTCCATTTCAAATAAGGGAAATGACTTTGACCCCATTCTAACACTTATTACCAACAACATTTCAGAAAACAGATTAGTCAAAATACACTTTTGTCTTCATTAGTATTCTCCTGTATCATGGACTAACTAATTATTTCTATTACTCATCATCATTACTAAATAGATCATATTCGGAAGCTTCATGACAGTTTTTAGGCATGGTTTTGCTTTAATTGCTGTGGAGAAAAGGAAATTTTATTATATAATGATATTATCTTTCAGTCAGCAAAATAAATTGGATATCCACTGTGTGAATAAAACAGGGCAGACATGTTTGGGAGGATATAAGGGAAGAAAATGGCATTTTCCTTCTCTTTCCTGAAGTTCATAAGATATTTGGAAAGGCAGAGTACAGTCAAGTGAAATGGACTTCTGAGTTCCTAAAGAGATTGCAAAGAAGTACTCTGCAGCATATACAGCTTCTTATGGAAAGAGAGTATTTTCTTTTTTTATTGAAGGATAATTGCTTTATAGAATTTTGTTTTCGTCAGATCACAACCTGAATCAGACATAGGTATACATATATCCCCTCCCTTCCACCCCTCTGATACAGAGCCTCTGTTTGAATTTCTCAGCCATATAGAAAATTCTGGTTGGCTCTCTATTTTACATACCATAATGGGAGTTTTCATGTTACTCTTTCCATATATCTCACCCTATCCTTCCCTCCCCATGTCCACAAGTCTACTCTCTATGTCATGTTTCTCCATTGCTTCCCTGAAAAATAAACTCTTCAGTACCATTTATCTAGATTCCATATATATGCATTCAGTTCAGTTCACTTTAGTGGCTCAGTCATGTCTGACTCTTTGCGACCCCATGAATCTCAGCATACCAGGCCTCCCTGTCCATCACCAACTCCTGGAGTTTACTCAAACTAATGTACATTGAGTTGGTGATGTCATCCATCCATCCATCCATCTCATCCTCTGTTGTCCCCTTCGCCTTCCACCCCCAATCCCTCCTAGCATCAGGGTCTTTTCCAATGAGTCAAATTTTTGCATGAGGTGGCCAAAGAATTGGAGTTTCAGCATCAGCATTAGTCTTTCCAATGAACACCCAAGACTGATCTTCTTTAGAATGGACTGGTTGGATCTCCTTGCAGTCCAAGGGACTCTCNCCTAGTGTGATTAGATTGACTAGTTTTCTGTGAGTATGGTTTAAGTGTGTCTGCCCTCTGATGCCCTCTTACAACACCTACCATCTTCCTTGGGTTTCCCTTACCTTGGGCATGGGGTATCTCTTCACGGCTGCTCCAGCAAAGTGCAGCTGCTGCTGCTTACCTTGGATGAGGGGCATCTCCACACCACTGCCCTTCCTGACCTTCAACGTGGGATAGCTTTTCTAGGCCCTCCTGCGCCCACGCAGCCACAGCTCCTTGGACGTTGGGTTGCTCTTCCCGGCCGCCACCCCTGGGCTCAGGTGCGGGGTGGCTCCTCCTGGCCATCGCCCCTGGCCTCAGACTCGGGGTTGCTCTTCCTGGCCATCGCCCCTGGCCTTGGACGCAGGGTGGCTCCCCCTGGCCGCCACCTCTGACCTTTGATGTGGAGTGGCTCCCCCTGCCGCTGCCTCTGACCTCGGACACGGGGTGGCTCCTATTGGCTGCCTGCATTTAAGTGCGCCACTAGCACCAGCCGCCTGCACTTAAGTGTATACTTATATAAAATACTCAAAATGTGATCAATGTAAACACATTCCTAAGTATAGTAAACTTCTTCAAGAATTCCAAAGAGGTGCTAGCAGTCCTCTGGTCAGCTGGTTAACTAGAAAGAGAGGGAGGAACAGGAAGAAAGGAGGTGAGTAGAACACATCCTGGAGGCAACTTCCAAGCATCAAATCCTATCTGCCTGATGAGTAACGAGATATTGGTCCCCTGGGTAAACATCCAGAGAAGAGAACCTCTAGTCAGGCATCTAGTTTTTGCTTACATTGGCCTTAATAGACATACACTTAGCCAATGACTCCTCTTTCCAGCAGGGTTATAAACATCACCTTAAAGATGTTCGTTCAACTTTCTTCTTATTAAGAAGGAAAAGTTGTCCAATCACCATTCCTCTTCAGCAGGGTTGCCTATGTTCACTGCAATCTTGCTGGGTGATTGTCTCAATATGACAGAATACACACCTGGCTTCAGATGCGATGCTTATGCATGGACAGAAGCTGAGAAGTAATGCGTTTTATGGTTTTCAGTGACACTGAATCCACTGTGAGGACTCAACACGACAATTAATGTTCTCTGGTTACTTGTTTATTTCCTTAAAATTGACCAGGTTGATATTTAAAGAAAATAGATTTCTTAAGTATGATATCAGGAATCATTAGGATTACTTTATAAATGCAATTATCTAACTTTATTGATTGCTCCTTGGAAGAAATGCTATGACAAACCTAGACAGCGTATTAAAAAGCAAAGACATTACTTTGCCAACAAAGGTCTGTCTAGTAAAAGCTATGGTTTTCCCAGTAGTCATGTGTAGATGTGAGAATTGAACTATAAAGAAAGCTGAGCACCAAAGAATTGATGCTTTTGAACTGTGGTGTTGGAGAAGATTTTTGAGAGTCTCTTGGGCTGCAAGGAGGTCCAACCAGTCTATCATAAAGGAGATCAGTCCTGACCAAAAGGTCTGATACTGAAGCTGAAACTCCAGTACTTTGGCCATCTGATGTGAAGAGCTGACTCATTAGAAAAGACCTTGATGCTGGGAAACATTGAAGGTAGGAGGAGAAGGGGATGACAGAGGATGAGATGGCTGGATGGCATCACCAACTCAATGGACATGAGTGTGAGCAGGCTCTGAGAGTTGGTGGCGGACAGGGAGGCCTGGTGTGCTGCAGTCCATGAGGTGGCAAAAAGTCGGGCAGCAACTGAGTGACTGAACTGAACTTTACTGAATTTTTCTGTAGATCCACTGTTGGTTCCTTTGATTAGATGCAATACTGGAAAGCCCCTCTTTTTCAAAAGCTGTTTNGCAGGCTCTGAGAGTTGGTGGCGGACAGGGAGGCCTGGTGTGCTGCAGTCCATGAGGTGGCAAAAAGTCGGGCAGCAACTGAGTGACTGAACTGAACTTTACTGAATTTTTCTGTAGATCCACTGTTGGTTCCTTTGATTAGATGCAATACTGGAAAGCCCCTCTTTTTCAAAAGCTGTTTCCTTGCTGCACAAAAAAGACTGCATGGTTGAACCAAACTTTGAAGTGGTATTTGCTTCAATTTCCAGGTGGATGGACAGTTTGAATACTCAGTATCTCCCCTCATCAGTATTCCCATCAATCTCTCATCATTTTTCCTGTGGCTGTATCCTGTGTTTTAATTACCCAGTTTTCTGTTGACCTCCCACCCAGTTATTTGATCTAAAATGTCCATTGTTTTGTTTTTATTCATTTGCTAAATCATGTTCAACTCTTTGAGACCACATGGACTACAGCCCACCAGGCTCCTCTGTCCATGGTATTTTCCAGGCAGAAATACTGGAGTGGATTGCCACCGCCTTCTCCAGGGGATCTTCCAACCCTAGGGATTGAATCCAGGTCTCTTGCATTGCAGGCAGATTCTTTACCATCTGATCATGGGGAGTTCAGTTCAGTTGCTCAGTCGTGTCCAACTCTTTGTGACCCCATGAATCGCAGCACGCCAGGCCTCCNGGATTGGAATGAAAACTGATCTTTTCCAGTCTTGTGGCCACTGCTGAGTTTTCCAAATGTGCTGGCATGTAGAGTGCAGCACTTTCACAGCATCATCTTTCAGGATTTGAAACAGCTCAACTGGAATTCCTTCACCTCCACTAGCTTTGTTCATAGTGATGCTTTCTAACACCCACTTGAGTTCACAATCCAGGATATCTGGCTCTAGGTGAGTGATCCCACCATTGTGATTATCTGGGTCGTGAAGATTTTTTTAATATAGTTCTTCTGTGTATTATTGCCACCTCTTCTTAATATCTTCTGCTTCTGTTATGTTCATACCATTTCTGTCCTTTGCATTAGAACACAATAGTTATCTTTCTCTTTCTGGCTTACTTCACTCTGTTTGATAGTTTCTAGGTTCATCCCTCTCATTAGAACTGACTTAAAGGTGGTCCTTCTTATGGCTGAGTAATATTCCATTGTGTATATGTACCAAAACTTCTTTTCCTTTATCTGTTGATGGACATCTAAGTTGCTTTCATATTCTAGCTATTGCAGTGTTGCAATGAACAATGGGATATATATGTCATTTTCAATTTTGGTTTCCTCAGGGTATATGCCTAGGAGTGGGATTGCTGGATAATATGGTTTTTTTTATTCCTAGTTTTTTAAGGAAACTCCATACCGTCTTCCATGCTGCTGCTGCTGTCACTTCAGTCGTGTCTGACTCTGTGCAACCCCATAGACAGTAGCCCACCAGGCTCCCCTGTCCCTGGGATTCTCCAGGCATTTCCTTCTCCAATGCATGAAAGTGAAAAGTGAAAGTCAAGTCGCTCAGTCGTGTCTGACCCTTAGCCACCCGATGGACTGTAGCCTTCCAGGCTCCTTCATCCATTGGATTTTCCAGGCAACAGTACCTGAGTGAGGTCCCATTGCCTTCTCCAACCATCTTCCATAGGGCTGTATCAATTTACATTCCCACCAACAGTACAAGAGCACTTCCTTTTCTCCGCACCCTCTCCAGTATTTATTGTTTGTAGACTTTTTGATGATGACCATTCTGATTGATGTGAGGTGATATCTCATTGTAGTTTTGATTTGCATTTCTCTAATAATGAGTGATGTTGAACATCTTTTCATGTGTTTGTTAGCCATCTGTATGTCTTATTTAGAGAAATGTCTGTTTAGGTATTTTCCCCACTTTTTTGATTAGGTTATGTGTTTTTCTGGTATTGAGTTGCATGAGCTGCTTGCATATTTTGGAAATTAATCCTTTGTCAGTTGTTTCATTTGTTATTATTTTCTCCCGTTCTGAGGGTTGTCTTTTCACTTTGCCTATAGTTTCCTTTGCTGTACAAAAGCTTTTAAGTTTAATCAGGTCCCACTATTTACATTTGTCTTTATTTCCATTACTTTAGGTAGTGGGTCATAGAGGATCTTGCTTGGACTTATGTCATCAAGTGTTCTGCCTAAGTTTTCCTCTAAGAGTTTTATGGCTTCTGGTCTTACATTTAGGTCTTTAATCCATTTTTAGTTTATCTTTGTGTATGGTGTTAGGAAGTGTTTTAATTTCATTCTTTTACATGTAGCTGTCCAGTTTTCCCAGCACCACGTATTGAAGAGGCTGCCTTTGCCCCATTGTATATTCTTGCCTACTTTGTCAAATATAAGGTACCCTTAGGTACATGGGTTTATTTCTGGGCTTTCTGTCTTTTTCCATTGGTCTATGGGTTTGTTTTGTTCCAGTGCCCTACTGTTTTGATGACTGAAGCTTTGTAGTATAATCTGAAGTTAGGAAGATTGATTCCTCCAGCTCCATTCTTCTTTCTCAAGAAGGCTTTGGCTATTCAGGATCTTTTGTGTTTCCATATGAACTGTGAAATTTTTTGTTCTAGTTCTGTGAAAAGTGTAATTGGTAATTTGATAGGGATCACATTGAATCTGTAGATTGCATTGATAGTACAGTCATTTTCACAATATTTGTTCTTCCTACCCAGGAACATGGAGTATCTCTCTATCTGTTTATGTTGTCTTTTATTTCTTTTGTTAGTGTATTATAATTTTCTGTGTATAATTCTTTTGTCTCCTTAGCTAAGTTTATTCCTAGATATTTGTTTTTGTTGCAGTGGTGAATGGGATTAATTCCTTAATTTCTCTTTGTGATTTTTCATTGTTAGTATAGTATATAGAAATGCAAGTGATTTCTGTGTATTGGTTTTGTATCCTGCAACTTTGCTAAATTCTGATACTATCCTTATGGTTTTCTATGTACAGTATTATGTCATCTGCAAACAGTGAGAGCTTTACTTCTATTTTGATCTGAATTCCTTTTAATTCTTTTTCTTCTCTGATTGCTGTAGCTAGGACTTCCAGAAATATGTTGAATAATAGTGATGAAAGTGGACACCCTCGTCTTGCTCCTGGGCTTAGGGGGAATGCTTTCAGTTTTTCACCACTGAGAGTAATATTTGTTGTAGGCTTATTGTATGTGGCCTTTACTATGTTGAGGTAGATTCCTTCTATACCCATATTTTGAAGAATTTTACTCATAAATGAGTGCTTAAATTTGTCAAAGGCTTTTTCTACATCTATTGAGATTATCAAATGGCTTTTATCTTTCAATTTGTTGACATAATGTAGTGTATCACATTGATCGATTTGTGTGTGTTGAAGAATTCTTGCATTCCTGGAATAAATCCAACTTGATCACGGTGTATGAGCTTTGTGATGTGTTGCTGGTTTCTGTTTGCTAAAATTTTGTTGAGAATTTCTCACATCTATGTTCATCAGTGATACTGGCCTGCAGTTTTCTTTTTTTGTGTGTGTTGTCTTCGTCTGGTTTTGGTATCAGGGTGATGGTGACCTCATAGAATGAGTTTGGAAGTGTTCCTTTCTCTGCAATTTTTTTGAAAGAGTTTTAGAAGAATAGGCATTAACTCTTCTCTAAATGTTTGATAGAATTTTCCTGTGAAGCCACCTGGTCCTGGGATTTTGTTTTTTGGAAGATTTCTGATTACAGTTTAAATTTCAGTGCTTGTAATTGTGTTGTTCATAATTTCTATTTCTTCCTGGTCCAGTTTTGGAAGATTAAACTTTTCTAAGAATCTGTCTATTTCATCCAAGTTATCCATTTTATTGTCATTTGGCTATTAATAATAGACTCTTATAATCCTTTGTATTTCTGCATTGTCTGTTGTAACCTCTCCTTTTTCATTTCTAATTTTGTTGATTTGATTCTTCCTTTCTCTCTCTCTTTTTTTTTTTTTCCCTTGATGAGTCTGGTTAAAGGTTTGTCAATTTTGCTTATCTTCTCAAAGAACTAGTTTTTAGATTTGTTAATCTTTACTATTGTTTCTTTCTTTTTCATTTATTTCTGCTAGGATCTTTATGATTTCTTTCCTTCTACTAATTTTGGAGTTTTTTATTCTTTTTCTAGTTGTTTTGCATGTAAAGTTAAGTTATCTATTCAATGTTTTTCTTGTTTCTTGAGGTACAATTGTATTGCTATAAACTTCCCTCTTAGAACTGCTTTTGCTGCATCCCACAGTATTTCAATTGTGTTTTCATTGTCATTTGCTTCTAGAAGTTTTTTGATTTCCCTTTTGACTTCTTCATTAACCTGTTGGTTATTTAGAATTGTATTGTTTAATCTCCATGTGTTTGTGTTTCTTACAGTTTTTTTTTTTTTTTCCTTGTAATTGATGTGTAATCTCATAGTGCTGTGCTTGGAGAAGATGCTTGACAGATTTTAATTTTTTTAATTTTACTGAGGTTTGATTTGTGACTCAAGATGTGGTCTGTCCTGGAGAATGTTCCATGTGCACTTTAATAAGGTGTATTCTTCTGCATTTGGACTGAATGTGCTGAAGTTATCAATGATATCCATCTCATTTAAAATATCATTTAAGACTTATGTTTCCTTATTAATTTTCTGTTTTGATGATCTGTCCATTAGTATGAGTGGGGTATTACAGTCTCTTACTATTATTGTGTTACTGTCAATTTCTCCTTTTATGTCTGTTACATAAGACTGTTTGTCTTATGTATTGAGGTGCTCCTATGTTGGGTGCATAGATATTTACAATTGTGATGTCTTCCTTTTGGATTGATCCCTTGATCATTATATAGTGTCCATCCTTATCTCTTGTAATCTTTAAGTTCTATTTTTTTTCTGATATGAGTATTGCTACTCCAGCTTTCTTTTGCTTCCCATTTTCATGGAATATATTTTTCTATCCTCTCAATTTGTCTATATGTGTCATGAGGTCTGAAGTGTGTTTCTTGTAGACAGCATAAATATGGGTCTTGTTTTTGTACCCATTCAGCTAGTCTGTGTCTTTTTGTGGAAGCATTTAATCCATTGCATTTAAAGTAATTATTGATATATATATATGTGTGTGTTCCTATTGCCATTTTCTTAATTGTTTGGCATTGATTTTGTTGATCTTTTTCCTTCTCTTGTATTTCTTGCCTGTATAAGCCCCTTTAACATTTGTTGTAAAGCTAGTTTGGTGATACTGAATTCCCCTAATGTTTGCCTGACAGAAATAAAAGCTTTTTATTTCTCCATCAGTTTTGAATGAGATTCTTTCTGAGTACAGTAATCTTGGTTGTAGATTTTTCCCTTTCAGTACTTTAAAGATATCTTGCCATTCCCTTCTGGCCTGCAGAGTTTCTGCTGAAAGATTAGCTGTTAGGCATATGGGGTTTGCCTTGTATGTTACTTGTTGCTTTTCCCTTGATGCTTTTATTATTCTTTCTTTGTGATTATTCTTTGTTAGTTTGATTAGTATGTGTCTGGGTGTATTTCTCTTTGGGTTTATCCTATATAGGATTCTTTGTGCCTCATGGACTTGATTGACTATTTCCTTTTCCATCCTGGGAAATTTTCAACTATAATCTCTTCAAAAATTTTCTCATATACTTTCTTTTTCTCTTCTTCTGGAACCCCTATAATTCAAATTTTGGTGCATTTGATATTGTCCCAGAGCTCTCTGAAACTATCCTCAGTTCTTTTCATACGTTTTACTTTATTCTGCTCTTCAGAAGTTATTTTCACCCTTTTATCTTCCAGCTCACTGATTTTTTCTTCAGCTTCAGGTATTCTGCTATTAATTCCTTCCATAGAATTTTTAATTTCAGTAATTGTGGCATTTGTCTATGTATATTTATTCTTTGATTCTTCTAGATCTTTGTTAGTTGATTCTTTAATTTTCTCAATTTTGTTTACAAGGTTTTGATCATCTTTACTACCATTATTTTGAATTCTTTTTCAGGTGGTTTGTCTATTTTTTCTTCATTTATTTGGACTTCTGTGTTTCTAATTTGTTTCTTCATTTGTGTAGTATTTCTCTGCCTTTTCATTATTTCTCTGCCTTTCACTTATTGTGGTGAGGTCTCCTTTTCCCAGGCTTCAGGCTTGAATTCTTTCTTCCTTTTGGTTTCTGCCCTCCTAAGATTGGTCTAGTGGTTTGTGTAAGCTTTGCATAGGGTGAGATTTGTGCTGGGTTTTTTGTTTGTTTTTCCTCTGATGGGCAAGGCTGAGTGAGGTGGTAATCTTGTCTGCTTATGATTGGGTTTCTATTTTTTTGTTTATTTGTTTGTTGTTTAGATGAGGCACCCTGCACAGAGTGCTACTGGTGATTGGGTTATGCCAGGTCTTGTATTCAAGTGGTTTCCTTAGTGTGAATTCTGTTGAGATTTCCCAGTGTTAGTTCTCTGATATTCTGGGGTCTTGGAGTCTGTGCTCCTACTCCAAAGGCTCTGGCCTTGCTCTCTGGTCATGAACAAAGATTCCACCAGTGGTGTATTTATAGCATTAAGTGAGATTAAAACAAATACCCCAAATTGAGAAACCAGAGATGAACTCCAGACAAATGGCAATTATAAAATCAGGCAAATAATAATGAAAATAATGGAATACACACACACTCACACACACACACACACACACACACACACACACACATATATATATACATCCATAAGCAAAGTCGAAGCAGTTCAACTATAATAAAGCACAGTAGATTGACCCAGCGAACAAAGGAAATAAATAATTATATTTACCAGTTAAGAATAAAAGTCACTAAGGCACAAACCAGAAAAGAAAACTGAAGCAAAGTGCCAAGTGGGGGATAAAGCAATGAAAACAAAACTAACAAATATGTTGAGAGGAAAGGAAAGAAAATAAAGAAAGAAAGAATAGATATGCAAAGTTAAATAGAGGTAGATGAAGAAGATTTATATACATTAAAAATTAACTGCAAGGGGAAAAGAGCAGTAGGAAAGGCAAACAAAGGAGTAAATGTAGGAAAAATATAATAGGTTAAAAACTAAAATTGTAAAAAAGAGACAAGAAAAAAAGGAAGAAGAAAGAAAAAAAAAAAAGGAAAACTCCAGAGAAATGCAAAAGCCCAACGTAGAGGCAGAAGTTTATAACAACAATAAAAAAAGTGACTAAATATACATATATACATATACGCCCAAATGCAAAATCAAAACAATCCAACAAAAATAAAGTACAATAGTTTGATCCAATGAACAAAGGAAACCAAAACTTATATCTACCAGTTTAGAACAAAACTAACTAAAGCACAAACTGGGAAAACACACACACACACACACACACACACACACACACACACCTAAAGCAAGGTGTCAATTGGGGAATAAAGCAATGAAAATAAAACTAACAACTATGTTGAGAGTAAAGAAAAGAAAAAACAGATATGCAAAGTTAAATAGAGGTAGAAAAAGCAGATTTATGTACATTAAAGATTAACTGCAAGGGGAAAAGAACAATAGGAAAAGCAAACAAAGGAATAAAGGTAGAAAAATAATAATAGGTTTACCAATTAAACTTAAAGAAAGAAAAGAAAAGAAAAGAAAAAAAACACACAAATGGAAAACTCCACAGAGCGGCAAAAGCCCAATCTAGAGGCAGAGGTTTATAAAAACAATAAAAAATATGACCGAGGAAAAAAAAAGCTCAAAAGCTTAATTGGACTCATAGTATCATTAAAATCAACAACTACAACAGAAGAGGGGGAAGGGGAAAAAAGAAAGGAAAAAACATTCAAAAGAATCTATAGAACAAGTCAAAACACAAGAATGATAAATAATTTCCCTTAGTCACTGGAGTTAATGTCCTTTCCCTCACTCGGAGTCACAGTCCACCTCACTTCCCTAGGTTGCCCTCCAACACTGTGCTGATCTCTGGACCTGCTGTGAGGTAGCTGAGATTCTAATCTGGTCCTATGTGTTCTTGCCTCCAATGTCCACAGCTATCAGAACTAGTGTGTTTTCTTTTGTGGGAGCTCTCAATGACCTTTTATATATTCCATAGACACAAAGTCAGTCTAGTTGATCATGTGGATTTAATCTGCAGCTTGCACAGCTGGTGGAAAGGTTTTGAGTCTTCTTCCTTAGCCACAATGCCCTGGGTTTCAACTGTGGTTTTATTTCCACCTCTACATGTGGGTTGCCCACTGGGGATTCCTCCTGAGGTTGTCCTGGAGGACTTGGGTTTGCCCCTCTGAGGGTGAGGTGTGGAGGTGGTGCAGTTGCTTGGGTTGCAGGGGTTCTGGCAGCACCAGGTACTCAGGGGAGTTGGCAGCTAAGGCAGCAGGAAATATAGTGCTCTAGAATGGTATGACAATAAGTATTGGCCAATACGCTCCAGTACTCTTGCCTAGAGAACCCCCCTGACAGAGAAGCCTGGCAGGTCACAGTCTACAGGGTCACAAAATGTTGGACACTATCAAAGTGACCCTGTGTACATAGACGTGAGACTTTTCTTTTTGCCTCTGGCAGCTCTTCCCCCATTAGAGTTGAGTGTGGAGGTGGCGCAGCTGCTTGGCTTGCAGGGACCTTGGCAGCACAAAGTGTGTGGGGACACAGACTGCCTCTGCCCCAGGAGTTATGACCCTATCAGGGTCTTTTTTAGAGCCTCTTGTAGCTGGCAATCAGAAGGCCTCTTTGGTCAGCCTTTCTCGATAGCTCTGCCCTTTCAGGCACTTAGAGGGCTCCCTTGCCTGGGGTCCTACTCTGTTGTTCAGAGCATCAGGCACATAGAGGGCCTTTGTGATGGCTCCACGCCCTACACGTGACTCAGCAGTATTGCCTTGCTTCCACGCTGCCCAGCTATCCCACTACAATCTCCTCCCTCACATGCCCTCCATCCATCTCTCCACAGTCAACAGCAGCCCTTGCCCTGGAATTGCTCTACAGTCTATAAACTCCAGCTCCCAGCTGCTGTGCCTTCCAGGGGACCAGCATTCCTGTCAGGTATGCATGGCTATAGCAAGGATTGTCTGATTTTCATTCCATTTAGACTGCTGCAGATCAGCTGTTTCACTCTCAGCCTTAAATGTTTCTGCTCTGACTCAGATGGTTGCCTTAATGTGGGGATTGGATGTCTGCTTCAGTTCTCCCACTTGCTAACTGCAGGTCCAGTCCTACTAACACTCCTGTTTCTTCCCCTAGTTCCTTTGACCTACCAAGTTTTGCGTTATTCTGTATATTCTTTTCCACTGCTCAGGTACTCCTGTCCGCTCTCAGCTGGTGTTTTTCATGTACTTCTATGTCTGAAGCTGTATCTATGGAGAAAGATGTATTCCACATCCACCTACTCCTTTGCCATCTTGCTCTCCCCTGCAAAGAGATTCTTGATGAAATACAAAGATCAATTATTTTGTTTTTAAAGGATACAATTATTAGATTAAATAACATTGATAAACTGTAAACCTAATTAGATATTTCTTTAAATGCATGTAGCCACAGGTTTGTGTCCAAAGTTTCCAATATTCATGATTATATTTTAGAGGGAGGGATTTTATAAAAGGAGCCTAGATGAAATTATGGAATGGGAAAATTCAAAGAAAGTTGCTATTGAAATCAGGATGGAATTTGAGGACTGTCCCTGACACCCAATAGCCATGTTCAGACAGTTTGTTGCCATTCCAACTTTTTGTTTCATTCTCTGAAAAGTGAATTTGGTCATTTAGAACTTCTAACTGTAATGAGCTTATAAGTGATACTCATTTTAAAATCTTAACACAGTGCAGAAGTTAAATACATCATAGCTCATTTTATTTTTCTGGTGAAATACAGGGAAATACTGAAATGTAAACTAATATTTGAAAACAACAGTATTTGCAATCATTGAGGCCATTACTTTTAGATGGTTTTGTAGTTATGTCCTTGTGCTATGTGTGTTATGTACTAAGTTTCTACACTCCTGTCTGACTCTTTGCAACCCCAACAGGCTCCTCTGTTCATGGGATTCTTTAAGGCAAGAATGCTGGAATGGGTTGCCATTCCTCCTCCAGGGCATCTTCCTGACCCAGGGATCGAACTTGTGTCTCTTAAATCTCCTACATTGGTGGGCAAGTTCATTACCACTAGCACAACCTGGAAAGTTATGTCCTTAGTGTCTTTTTTTTAAAATATAAATTTATTTATTTTAATTGGAGGCTAATTACATTACATTATTGTATTGGTTTAGATTCTGTGCTTTTCATGTGTGTGTATGTATGTGCACATACTCTCACTAAGTCACTTCAGTTGTGTCCAACACTTTGCAACCTATGGGCTGTGGTCCAGAGAATACTGGAGTGGCTTGCCATTTCCTTCTTCAGAGGATCTTCCTGACCCAGGGATCGAATCCGTATCTCCTGTGCCTTCTACGTTGGCAGGCAAGTTCTTTACCACTAGTGCCACCTGGGAAGCCCAGTGCTTTTCATCTTTCCATCAATGGATCACTTTCCTTTCAGATATAGGTTTGGCCCTATTGCCAACAGGAAAATACCTGCCCTTCAGAAGAATTTTAGGAAATTTGGGAACAGCATCAAGTCAAACTTTTTCCTTTCTTCTGAATTTGTATTCTAGTTCTCGGAACTCACCATTATCTTCCTTCTAAGGGCAATTTAACCTAGTTGTTAGAAGCAAGGTCTCTGAGTAATATAATTAATTTTAGGATATCTTCTTAAGGCACAAAGAGGGCAAAGGAGTTGAAAATAGATCTGGAGAGACGATTAGAAAATAACTAGCCTGATTTTGCTATATGCTCCCAGTTTTTTTGTAGGAAAATAAAACTGATCTGAAACAGCAAAGACATGACCTATCTATATTTCAACAAGGTTTTTCAAAATATTTCTCATTAGCAGAAGGATATTCTGACATAAATAACATGCAGATAGATTTTATAAGAGATTCCTAAACTTATTATTTATTCCCTAAGCCAATATATTCTTGTGCAGATTGAAGAAAATGACAGAGTATTTTCTACTTCCATTGATTTAAATAAATAAATTGAGACACTCTTTTAGGATGCCTGAAGTGAAATAGAATAGAACTCTGCCTGTTTCTCTATATTTGACTTATTTATCAATGAACCTGAATGAGAAAATAAATGTATGCTTCTGACAGTTTTAGGACACATGAACTAACTTAGGACACAGAACTAATGTGTTTATCAACAAAGCTGGTATTATAAAACTACAAAATCCCACCATGGTGAAAGTAGTCAAATGGAGATTTTATTTATATGTTTATTTTAAATATTTATTATGTGTTACTTTATGTGACTAGAATTTATTTTTGACATATATACATGCACACTCATACCCACACCTACCTTCTTGTGAAGTTTTCTTTCCTTAATATTTATTTATTAATTTGTCTGTGGTGGGTCTTAGTTACAGCATTTGGGAATCTTTATTTGTGACATGCAAACTCTTAGTTGCAGTATGTGGAACCTGTTTTCCTGACCAGGGATGGAATACAGGCCTCTGCAAATTGGGAGCACAGAGTCTTAGCCACTGGACTACCTGGGAAATCTCCACCACCCTTCACTCCCCAAAAGTTTTGAAAAGTAAACTGCAGAAGGCAAGAGTGGAGGGATCAATTAATTAATTATTATATGTGATTATAGACTTGAGGTCTTCAGTTGCTTGTACATTCTGTTGGGCCCAAAGTGTGGTATAACTGTCAGAAAGTAATCTTGTATTGCCCCGTATAGTGTGTTGATTAAATACAATAGTACGCAAAAATTAAAATATACTTCTCAAATTTCATCAACCTTACTTAGAGTCCTCTTCCCCTTGTGTCAGTTGTTCCAAAAGGCATTGACATTATGTGAAATATTGCACAGTTAAGACTAAAAAATTGTGATTAGTTTCTGTGTAGTATATTATCTCCATTCTTAGAAATTTTAAAATTTCTTTAATACTTTGTCAATTAGCGTACTTTTGTTTTCACACTATTCACATGAAGTCAGATGAAATTAACTTCCTTTTATGCAGGAGAAAACTGACATATACTACAAGATTGAGTAACTTTCCCAGGGTCATAGCTACTTAATACAGAAATGTGACCAGAATTTATTTTTTGACATTCACTCTGAATTTCTCTTATATGACACTGCATGGAGTTTTGCTTCCTACGATGTTAATATGGATTTTCTATTTCCTTAGCATAAAATAAAGTTTCTGCCTACATTCTCTAACAACTTTTAGTTTATAGAAATAAATTCCATGTGAAAAAAATCAGATAGTGTACGAAATCTAGTTCTGCCTATTTTAATATTCAGTTTTTTAAGGAGTTAATATGTATAGAAGCTAAAAACATGTCCTGAGTATTTTAGATTTGTTCAGTTTACCATTTAGGGTAAATATTTTAAAATTTAACACCTAAATAATTTTTAAGTTATTAACTAAAGTTAACAATGTAAATTAAACAAACTTTGGTATTATATAAACCAATAAAATGTTATGATTGCATCATCTGCCAAGTATATGTCCTTTTTCTTTGATGTTATCACAAAATGATATTGTAAACATTTTTATTAAGTATATATTGCATCGACATGTAGATGCCTTGTCAAGACAGCTATATGAAAATTTAATGAATCACATAGTCCTACTTAGACCATATCATGTTCTAGTCATTTCTCAATAATACATTTGCCATTCATGTTATGTACAATTTTAAAATCTAGTATGACATATTTATTAATAAAATAAAAACAATCTACTATCCTTCATTTCACACTCCACATAGAAAAAATCAGACAATACTTATAATTTAACTCTTGACAACTTGATCTGAGCCAACAATAGCAAAGTTTACACTTTAAAATCATACCATATTTTCTCATAATTTGCATTTGTTTCTATTAATCATGACTCACTAATAAAAATAATACAATAAAATAGAGTCTTAGATTAAAAAATAACAATGATAACTCACAGAAAACATTTTATTTAAGTAACTTTGGACACCTATTTTGTTGTTTTGTCTGGGCTGGTCTTTTAATTTTCTGAGAATTACTGCTGTCTCCATCCATATGATTATCATGGAAAAAACAATTTTTTAAAATATGATTCTCCCCTTATAAATAAACTTGACATTAAATAGCAAGAATCTGATCTAGGTTCTGTAAATCAGTTTCTTGGAATTTTAGAACTTGAAATATTGATGAATATTTAGACACTCAGACATAATATAGTGTCAGTTAGTGTTCAGTTTGTTGTTCTTTAGTCGCTGAGTCAAGTCCAACTCTTTACTGACTCCTGGCACTGTAGCCCACCAGGCTCCTTTGTCCATGGAATTTTCCTAGCAAGAATAGTGGAGCAGGTTGCCATTTCCTACTCCAGGGGATCTTCCTGACCCAGAGATCAAATCTGTGTCTCCTGCATTGCATGCAAATTCTTTACCACTGAGCCACCAGAGACCCAAATGTTAGATCTGATTATAAATAAAGGGGTTTCTCTGGTGACTCAAATAGTAGTCTGCCTGCAGTGCAAGAGACCTAGGTTTGAGCCCTGGGTTGGAAAGATACCCTAGAGAAGGGAATAGCAACCCACTCCAGTATTTTTACCTGGAAAACCCCATGGACAGAGGAACCTGGTGGGCTACAGTTCATGGGCTTACAAAGAGTTGGATATGACTGAATGAGTAACATTTTCACTTTTAATGGTGATTTAAGTGAGTAGAAGATTACTTGAAAGTGACAGTGAAAGAACTTTTCAGAAGCTTATTTATCTCTCATATTAAAGAAATATTGAGATAGGTTCTCCTCTGTTGGTTTCAGTTCAGTTCAGTCACCCAGTTGTGTCCAACTCTTTGCGACCCCATGAATCACAGCATGCCAGGCCTCCCTGTGCATCACCAAATACCGGAGTTCACTCAGACTCATGTCCATCGAGTCAGTGATGCCATCCAGCCATCTCATCCTCTGTGGTCCCCTTCTCCTCCTGCCTCCAATCCCTCCCAGCATCACAATCTTTTCCAATGAATCAATTCTTCGCATGAGGTGGCCAAAGTACTGGAGCTTCAGCTTCAGCATCATTCCCTCCAAAGAAATCCCAGGGCTGATCTCCTTCAGAATGGACTGGTGGTATCTCCTTGCAGTCCAAGGGACTCTCAAGAGTCTTCTCCAACACCACAATTCAAAAGCATCAATTCTTTGGCACTCAGCTTTCTTCACAGACCAACCCTCACATCCATACATGACAACTGGAAAAACCATAGCCTTGACTAGAGGGACCTTTGTTGGCAAAGTAATGTCTCTGCTTTTNAGCAACCCACTCCAGTATTTTTACCTGGAAAACCCCATGGACAGAGGAACCTGGTGGGCTACAGTTCATGGGCTTACAAAGAGTTGGATATGACTGAATGAGTAACACTTTCACTTTTAATGGTGATTTAAGTGAGTAGAAGATTACTTGAAAGTGACAGTGAAAGAACTTTTCAGAAGCTTATTTATCTCTCATATTAAAGAAATATTGAGATAGGTACTCCTCTGTTGGTTTCAGTTCAGTTCAGTCACCCAGTTGTGTCCAACTCTTTGCGACCCCATGAATCACAGCATGCCAGGCCTCCCTGTGCATCACCAAATACTGGAGTTCACTCAGACTCATGTCCATCGAGTCAGTGATGCCATCCAGCCATCTCATCCTCTGTGGTCCCCTTCTCCTCCTGCCTCCAATCCCTCCCAGCATCACAATCTTTTCCAATGAATCAATTCTTCGCATGAGGTGGCCAAAGTACTGGAGCTTCAGCTTCAGCATCATTCCCTCCAAAGAAATCCCAGGGCTGATCTCCTTCAGAATGGACTGGTGGTATCTCCTTGCAGTCCAAGGGACTCTCAAGAGTCTTCTCCAACACCACAATTCAAAAGCATCAATTCTTTGGCACTCAGCTTTCTTCACAGACCAACCCTCACATCCATACATGACAACTGGAAAAACCATAGCCTTGACTAGAGGGACCTTTGTTGGCAAAGTAATGTCTCTGCTTTTCAATATGCTATCTAGGTTGGTCATAATCTTTCTTCCAAGGAGTAAGCGTCTTTTAATTTCATGCCTGCAGTCACCATCTGTTGGTTTAGTGATACCATAATCACCAGGTCACTAGATTCCTTCTGTATTTTCCACTCTGCCATCCTGAACACTAATTTCCATATTTTGTGGATATTATCACCCAATATGGCTGCTGGCACTCTAGCTATCACATTTTCACTTTAGTCAATAGGCAGGAGAGTTGAAGGAAAACATCAAATGCTAACTTATGGTTTCCCCCTGAATAAATTTTACCTCTTTGGCCACCACTGTGGGAAAAGAGGCTAGAAAATATGACCTTTATTCTGTGAGGCAGGGTGGATCATCTATATATCACAGTTGTATTATGAATAAAGTTGGGAATAAATGGTATTGTTCCAGTCAGTAGTGATCCACATCATAAAAATAAGGCTTAGAGGGTGGTGGTGTTTGTGTTCTGTCAGTGAACTGGAGAATAGAAAAGGCTGTTTAAGAAAAAGTGAGGCAGACATTTAAAGAACAATGTGTGAGAAAAAGTGATCAGCTTGTTCTCTACAGCAGCCCTTCCTGGGCTGCATCCCTGCCCAGTGTCACTCCCCAGTGAAAAAAGTGGGAGATCTATAATTCAAGCCCACCATTGGGTCCCCATTCTGTACTTTATTAGCTATCATTTTTGTCCTCCTCAAATTCTTATATGCCAAAAGAAAATAATGATCCCATGCCATAAGATTGTTTTTCCCTAAAACTAAGAGATAATACATCTATATTTGTGAATTATAATGTACTATAAAAAGGAAAGTTTAAACTGTTTGATGGTAATATTAGTTGACCCCAGAATATGACAGTGCTTTGAGAATTCAAATAGTTTACATCAGGATTGATTCTAAATTAAGAAAAGTAANCTTCATCTTGGATCTCAATCAAGTTCCATACTTTCAATGTTTGTTTTCTCCGATTTTCTATTGTTCTTTAGCATTTTGCAACATGTTCAATCTAAGCATCTTATCCTACATGGCAGAATCTCACTCTGACTTCTCTATGTGATTATTACATCATCATATTCTCAGTTAATTAGACCCAATAAATCAGAATCATTGGTAACAAACATTCTCTTTTTTTGGTTTGGCATTCCTTTCTTTGTTTCATCATTTTGTTCATCAGCTTCTGTGTTTTCCTTCTTGCTCTCTCTCATACAACTATTCCTTTCTTTCCCTTTTCACATCAACTATCTTTGGCTGTATATGGGACACTTTAGCTCATTATTCAGGTTTGGTTTTGATGCTANAGAATCATTGGTAACAAACATTCTCTTTTTTTGGTTTGGCATTCCTTTCTTTGTTTCATCATTTTGTTCATCAGCTTCTGTGTTTTCCTTCTTGCTCTCTCTCATACAACTATTCCTTTCTTTCCCTTTTCACATCAACTATCTTTGGCTGTATATGGGACACTTTAGCTCATTATTCAGGTTTGATTTTCATGCTAAATACCCTTTATACAATTATTTAGATCACTAAACACCCACTATATCTTGTGCTGCTCAGGGATATGTGTAGAACAGTAGTGGACCTAAAAGAATGTTTGGAAGGAAACCCTGACATCGGGCTTGACTTGCGACAGTTGGTGGATCACATGGGAAACAAAGACACTGCTGGAGTGGATCAGTGGACCAACAAGGGAGGACTCATTGCATAGAAGTGGCTGGAAACATTCCTGAGCCACCTCATAAAACACCTTGCCCCTGTACATACACATACATACATGAGCTCCATCCGCATGGACTCCACAACCTAACTGTGATCCTAGTTTCCACATCTCAGTCTTTTGAAGACAGCTTTGTCCTATTGATGGTCAACATTCACCTTCCTCTTTTGAGAAGCATTTTTCCATTATGTGTTCATAATATCAATGAATGATATTTATGTAGCAAAAAAAAAAAAAGCCATAAGAGTTATGGCTTATCCAAATGTGGGAGGTGCTGGATAGTACAGAACTGCAAGGCTATAGCTGGATAATTGAAAGAAGTATCATGGTTTTCCAAAAGAGATTGATTCTGCCTCACTTCTATCTGCTAAATTATACATAAGTTCATCTTATCAGCAAACTCTGTACCAGGACAGAACTATGAAGGGAATGCTTTCCCATACTGCTTGTGAGAGTAAATCTTCATGCTACCATTTTGGGAGAAAAATGTTGGCGTTAAGTACTAATAAATAGTGTATATTCAAATTTGAAATGTCAGACAACTATGGAAAATGAAGACGGTATATCTATGTCAGTACCATATATACATCTAATAAATAATTTTTAGAAAAATAGCCATACACTAAGAATACTTATTGAATGATTCTATTTATACACACACCCCAGAATTAAAACAGATGAAACATAACTATGGGTCAGCAAGGCAATTTAGGGAGTAAATTTTAAAAGAAAAAGGAGGAATGATGGATGGAAAAATCAAAGTAACTGTAAAATTTTAGTAGGGGAAAGAGGAAAGTGCAAGTAGAAAAGGATTTGGGAAGACACTGGAAATATTCTATTTCTTGTCCCTGATGGAAGTAATATGGGTATTCACTTAGAGATAAATCATACTGTGTATTTTTCTTTAGATGTGTTATGATTTTCAATTAAGAAGCATTTTTGTAAAACTCTGGTATCTAGAGATAAATTCTCTATTTAAATTTTCTTCCCAGAATATAAAAATAAAAAAGATGGTATAGAAATGGAGCACTCAACAAGGCAGTGACAAAATGTTAAGGATATTCAGAGAGCAGAAGCAATAGAGGTACTGTTCAATCTATTGTGTTGCCATGGTTATGTTTACAAAACTACATGTTGGGTCCATACTGAAGTAAAATAATGTAAAAATTGCTTATCTAAAATCCAAAGTTCCCTTCTCTTCCTGTGAGCATGGACTCTTTCTAATAGGAAATGGCAGAGGAAATACTCAGGAAGTCTCATACTTTGAAACTTATACCAGTTTTAAAAATTATTGAGAGGGTTATTTATTGCTAAAGAAAAATAAACGCTTAAAAATTTACCATTTTTAAAGTGAAAGTCATATAAAAAGGAAGGAAATGTGAAGAGATATATTACAAAATTGTCAGGTAATAGGTTGCATACCAAGTCTGAAAAGAGAAGGAAATGCAGGAAGCTGTACTTCAGAATTTCTACTTCATTAATTTTCTGTTCTAAAGTTAATATAAATTTGTAGTTCTGTAGCAGTTTTGGAAATTTCTCTATAAAGATTAGATTTCATGGTTTCATATCCATAAAACATAACTTTATAGCTAGTTTTATAGGAAGTCTGTGTAGAATGAAATCCATTTAATGTAGAAAGAATTCTTACTACCACATGTAGTATGAATGTTTTTTCTATGAAAATGATTTCAAATTTCAAACCATGCAGCTCATAGTGAACATTGTTGAGATCAATGTCTGTGCCAGTGTATAACAAGGAGGTAATCAATATAGACAGTTCATGGTTGACATTTTGTTAAATACGGTAGCCACAGTAGTGAGCATTCTGTCAATGGACGACCAACTTCACTGAAAGTTGAATAATTTGTTCTACAAAATGTATATAGCAAAGTCTTTCAGTTAGATACCTAATACATTTATAAATTTTTAAAATTTCTCACATTATACAGTAAGGGTCTACCTGATCCCATAAATAATTCATTAATTTTCTTACTCTTTAATATTTAACTACCAATCTCCCTTAATAATTACCATATCCCCCCTCCCTCCTCAGTAGACAATCTGTCCCTAATTACTTTCAGCTATTTTTTGCTTAAGAATATTATATATTTTTAAGAATTTTTTGTTGTCTCTTATATGATCAAAAGTCCCAGAAGGAAACAGATGGCATACTCCAAAATGAAGTAATTAGAGTTTTAATAAAGCAGCTAATTATAAAGTTGTGGGTGAAGTGAAGAGAACCATTATGGAAAGATGCAGTAACCCCAGGCTAGTGAACTTGAATCAGCAAGGGACAGGAGTGTTTCCTGCAAGTACAAGAGAACTATGTCCAGGAGTTGTGATGTTCCCTAGAGACAATGAATGAACCTAAGTAAAAGATACCCTGGCCGTATTGTTGCCCATCCTGTGTTCTGCCAATGCCTCCCACTAGCTGAAACTAACTGTAACCAGAAGGCAAAGGAACCTGCTTGTATAGTTCATAAAGATGAAATATTTTACTAAGCAGAGAAGGATGAAGCAAACAGAAAATATTCATCATGTATGCCTGAATTAACATGAGAAAGACCTCATATTTGTGTTATGGCACATTATAATGATTTGCAGGCTCATTTATATTTTCTTTTGAAGTTTCTTCTGATGAATTGTCCTGTAATCTTAATTTTTGTGCGTTATTAACTCTATAACCTATACATTTTATTTTTAAATCAAAAACACCATGAGTTCAGAAACACTATTAGCTCACTAGGTCTTTCCACACATTTGGAGTCAGACAAAAAAATGACTTCAATTTTGCCTCTTTTATCTTAAAGATATGTTAATTAGATCAGCCTCATTTTCTAATTTTGAACAATGGAGATTCTAATAATACCTAGTAATAAGTTAGATGAAAAGTATTTTGAAATGTTTAATACAAGTCCAGACTTGGGTTTCCAGAAAGGCAGAAACTGAAATGCACCTTGCATTCATTAAGCAGAAATATGACAGGAATATAAAACAAGGAAGACTGCCAAAACACGAATGCATTTTTGAGTTCACTACTGTTATGGGTCAATGATGTCTGATCACACCAGTACATTATGAAAAGCCTATTAAGTTCATTTTAGAACTGATTACCCAGAGAGGGGAAAAATGAAATCTATATCCATTAGTTCTAATTCTCTTTTGCTCATGGGCTATCACTCTAGTGTTCATTGCTTCATATCACAAGGTTGTACATGCCTGAATGAATGTAATTTCTTGAGGATACCCTGTGCCTAACCTATTCCTGTACCTGGAACTGGTTGCTGTGGCCACTGTTGGAATAAGAGTTTGTGATGAAAGGATTTTGGAGTGATGCTTAAGAAATGTGTACCATACTTCCTGACACATGGTGGATATGTTATGGCCTGTAAACATAAACATAATCTTAAGATCAATTAACCACCAAACTTTGAAATAACACAATAAACCACTCAGAGTATCAGAGTATGAAATTACCAATGTGTGAGATGGAATGTTCTAAGAATTTGAACATATCACTGCATAGATAAAATTGAGTTATGACAAAGAATGCCAATTAATTGAAAACTTCCCACTGGCTTTCTCAGAATGTTCAGATGCACATCTCTCTTTTTCCTCTCACTTCACAATTACTAACAAAATATTCACTATGAACCAAAATATTCAAATTCAGTAACATTAATTCATCATTTTTTGTTGAGTATCTACTATTGTCAAGTATTATTTTATATGCAAAGGATACAGCAGTGAACAAGTGTCTCAAACTTTTATGCTCATTCTAGTGGTGGAGACAAATAACTGAGGGAGAAGAGACCTGTAGTTTATACTCAAGTAGTAAGTATCATGGAGAAAAATTAGGCAGTGAAGAGCACTAAGACAAATGCTAGAAATGGGAAGGGGGACTATTTTATGTAACGTGTTCAAGGACGCCAACTAGAGATGAAGTAGGTAAGAATGTAGGGTGTGCAGACATTGATAGAGGAGCTTTTAATGGAGGAAGATCAGACAGAGCACAGATTTCAAACATGATTTATATATTCAAGCAAAATTCTAGCCAGTGTGGCCAGAATATAGTTGAGTTCATTATTGTTGCTGTTCAGTTGCTCAGTCATGTCTGACTCTTTGTGATCCCGTGGACTGCAGCACCGCAGGCTTCCCTGTATTTCACCATCTCCAAGAGCTGGCTCAAACTCATGTCCATTGAGTCCATGATGCCGTCCAACCATCTTTTCTTGTGTCATCTCCTTCTCTTGCCTTCAATCATTCGCAGTATCAGGATCTTTTGCAATGAGCCAGCTCTTCACAATGGTTGGCCAAAGTATTTGAGCTTCAGGTTCAGCATCAGTCCTTCCAATGAATATTCAGGGTTGATTTCCTTTAGGACTGACTGGTTTGATCTCCTTGCAGTCCAAGGGACTCTCAAGAGCCTTCTCCAAACCACAATTTAAAATCATCAATTATTCAGTACTCAGTCTTCTTTAAGGTCCAACTTTCACATCCATACAAGGATGATGAGTATAGGGAGAGTAGTAAAAGGAGTTACGGAGGTAACAGGTCCAGATCTTACAGTCTTCTATGCAATAATATGAGTTTGGCATTTACTAAGTGAAAGAGAAATCCACTAGACCATTTCAAATAGAAGAGTGTTAGGATTTGAGTTACACTATAAAAGAATCACTCTGGCAGCTGTTATGAGAGAAGCTTTTAGGAATCAGTTCAGTTCAGTCACCCAGTCATGTCTGACTCTTTGTGACCCCATTGACTGCAGCATGCCAGGCTTCCCTGTCCATCACCAGTTCCCAGAGCTTACTCAAACTCATGTCCATTGAGTTGATGATGCCACCCTATCATCTCGTCCTCTGTCGTCCCCTTCTCCTCCCACCTTCAATCTTTCCCAGCATCAGGGTCTTTTCCAATGAGTCAGTTGTTTGCATCAAGTGGACAAAGTATTGGAGTTTCAGCTTCAGCATCAGTCCTTCCAATGAATATTCAGGACTGATTTTCTTTAGGATGGACTGGTTGGGTCTCCTTGAAGTCCAAGGGACTCTTAAGAGTCTTCTCCAACACCATAGTTCAAAAGCATCAATTTTTCAGTGCTCAGCTTTCTTTATAGTTCAACTCTCACATCCATACCTGACTACTGGAAAAACCATAGCTTTGACTAGACAGACCTCTGTTGGCAAAATAATGTCTCTGCTCTTTAATACACTGTCTAGGTTGGTCATAGCTTTTCTTCTAAGGAACACATGTCTTTTAATTTCAAGGCTGCAGTCACCATCTGCCATGATTTTGGGGCCCCCCCAATATTAAGTCTGCCACTGTTTCCCCATCTATTTGCCATGAAGTATGGGACTGGATGCCATGATCTTAATTTTTTGAATGTTGAGTTTTAAGCCAACTTTTTCACTGTCCTCTTTCACCTTCACTTTCATCAAGAGGCTCTACAGTTCTTCACTTTCTGCCATAAGGGTGATGTCATCTGTGTGTCTGAAATTATTGATATTTCTCTGGGAAATCTTGATTCCAGCTTGTGCTGCATCCAGGCCAGCATTTCGTATGATGTACTTTGCATATAAGTTAAATAAGCAGGGTGACAATATACAGGCTTGACGTACTCCTTTTCGTATTTGGAATCAGTCTGTTGTTCCATGTACAGTTCTAACTGTTGCTTCTTGACCTGCATACAGATTTCTCAGATGGTGGGTCAGGTGGTCTTGTATTCCCATCTCTTTAAGAATTTTCCATAGTTTGTTGTGATACACACAGTCAAAGGGCTTCCCCGGTGGCTCAGCTGGTAAAGAATCCACCTGCAATGAAGGAGACCTGGGTCTGATTCCTGGGTTGGGAATATTCCTCTGGAGAAGGTAAAGGCTACCCACTCCAGTATTCTGGCCTGGAGAATTCCATGGGCTGTGTATAGTCCACGGGGTCACAAATTGCAGGACACAATTGAGTGACCTTCACTTTACTTCACTTTTAGGAATGCAGGGAAATTATTGAAGTAATTCAGGTTATTTGATCATATGTTAGAACTGTGTGGTAGCAGTAGAGATGGTGAAAAATTATGGGTCGCCAGTTGTATTTTAAACATATAATCATGAAATCCTTTGTTTAATTTGAAAAAGAGTGTGAGGAGGAGAGGAATCTGGAATGAGGGACTGAGCCAGAACCTGGAAGAATGTGGCTGTTATTGGCTAAATTGAGGAAGATTGAGGGGAAAAATTAATATTGGAAGGAAGAATGTTTGTTTTTTGTCATGTTATGCTTGAAAAAGCACAGACATTACTTTATTAACAAAGGCCCATCTAGTCAAAGCTATAGTTTTTCCAGTAGTCATGTATGCATGTGAGAGTTGGACTATAAAGAAAGCTGAGCACTGAAGAATTGATACTTTTGTGGTGTTGGAGAAGACTCTTGAGAGTCTCTTGGACTGCAAGAGGATCAATCCAGTCAATCCTAAAGGAAATCAATCCTGAATATTCATTGAAAGGACTGATGTTGAAGCTGAAACTCCAATATTTTGGCTACTTGATGTGAAGAACCGACTCACTGGAAAAGACCTTTTTGCTGAGAAAGATTGAAGGCAGGAAGAGAAGGGAACAACAGAGGATGAGATGGTTGGATGACATCAGTGAAGCAATGGACATGAGTTTGAGTAAGCTCTGGGAGTTGCTGATGGGCTGGGAAGGGAAGCCTGGCTTCCTGCAGTCTATGGGGTCACAAAGAGTTGGACACACCTGAGGGACCAAACTGAACTGAAGTTTGAAAGGCATTTGTTATCCAAATGGAGATATTGAACAACCTTTTGAATAAATAAGCCAGAGTTGAGATAAGCCTAGGAAGCAGATAAAAATGAGAGATTTTTCAATAACTGTTATCTGAGGCCAAAGAACTGGGTGAGTAAAGGGAGTGAATGTAGAGATAGAATATAACAGGTTCAAGAACTGAGTCCTTGGGAATTCCAAAATTTACTTGTTGGATATGAGAAATTACCAGCAAAAGAGACTGAGACAGGGTAACCAGATAGTAATTAAGAGAACCAGAAATGATATATACCTTAGAAGCCAGTGGAAGATACCACTTTAGTGATGCAGGAATAAGCAGGGATGTCAAATATTGCTGATACATCAAACATGATAAGAACTTAGAACTGGACATGAAAAAGAGAAATGAGATAATAGCTAGAAGGGGATATGGAAATAAGTGACTTTTCAAAAATGAAAAATTTAATTGCATGTATATGTTTTTATGTATTCAGTACTTCAAAAGAGATAAATTGAAGATTTAATAGAGAAAGAAGAAGATTGTATAAGTGAACATTTACATTGTAAAATGCTGAAAAACAGTGTATCTGACAAAGATCTGGGTGTGGCATTTATTGGGCTGCTAATTTTGGTGGTAGATTCTTCTGGTTGCAGTTAGAATTCTGATTTACCCTCCTTCATCATATGCTCATGGCTGTGTCCTCTGAAGCCACATACTTCATGGAAAAAGGCATCATGCTTTCCTGACTAAAAGGATTATTGAATCCCCTTTCACTCTAAGTATGTATAACCTGTATATTTATTATTAGATGCTTATCTGATAAAAAACTGTACCCTACATTTTTATTTAGACATATGATTTAAGTGTGAGGCATTTGAGTATTATGTCTATATTTCAAAAGTCTTGAGAACAAAAATGAGCAGATTTTGTTTCCCTTTTGAAATGAAATAGAAAAACCTTAATAGTTTTAAAATTTCATAAAATCTGGTAGCTTACACTAGAAATATTTTAGGATCTGAGTAGATATGACATTGAAGGGAAATATACATGGGTAAATGTATTGTTTTGATTTAGTAAACCTTTCAAGCAGGACCTATTAAATTTCATTTTATAGTCATATGTCTGCTTGATTGTCTGTATTTATCACTACCTACAATAAATGGCAGATGTTCAAAATTCACCTTTCTTCTCTTCTCTTTCTCCTTTATTTTGTTTCCGTTTCACAGATGCTCAATATGAAAAATGTTACTGGTATGTTATCGTGCTGGTCATCTTTCCTGTCCTAAATCATCCCTCTTCTTTTAAATGATACATCTTTCATATCTGTTATTCACTTATTATACTTTTATGGAACACCAAGCTGCTATTAATTTCTGTACTGTAGATTGCTTTGTCAAAGCAAATAAGTAGGGTCACAGCTATCTTTATAATCTTTCAACTCCAGGAACTAAGAACTGAATGGGCTCTACAATCAAATGTTGACCAATCTTTTCACAAGTGAGAAGTATTTTTAAAACATGAATCCTTTCTGGATTTTTATTTCAAATTATACATTTTTTAAAGATCATCTTAAGGTCTATGAAAGATACTTCACAATGCCTCGTGGCTTTATAAAATTATGGTGTCACACCGCAAAAACTCCTTTATAGAGGCTTTTATTTTCAACAATACCATATATCATCCTCTGGATCCCACTGGCAGTAATCTCAAGCATTTATTTATTCTTGACTTCTGAAAGTAAATTGATCCAGCTTTGGGGGAAGGTATTGGAACAATTGTTTACTTTCCTGTATTTAGAGCCAAAACTTTTTAGTTTTTCTTTAAAATGGTTGTTTTGTAAAGATGAATTGGGTGAAAACTTTTACCTTTAAGCTGAGGATTTTCCCCTCTATTTAGCATGTCTGCCAACCAAGTATAGCCTTAGAATAAAACTAAAAGTATATAAATTTTGTCACAGAGAACCTCATACATACTATCTCTTTGAAATTAGTTGAAAACCTAATCAAATTAGTTGAAAATTTAAATTTTCATTGAAAGCAGTTGAAAAACTCCACCTTAAGGATGATATTTTACTTGACTTTATTAAAAAAATTATTCTACTGCTCACACACAGTAAGCAATAGGGATGTAAATACAATAAAGAAGAGGCACATTTGCACAAATGCAATACAGAATCCAAAAATATGATCTTACAGGGAATCTTAAAAAAAAATACAACTTTTTGGAAAAACAACTTTCATTACTCAAGAGAAAATTTGCCTATCATCAGAACAGCATTTTAGGAACTTTGTTAAGAAAATAATTGAAAGTGTTCTAAAGGTTTGTTTTTAACGTGCTCATTTTTACATTTCCTGGTTAACATAATGACTAATTAGAAGAAAGATGTTCATTCTTTTTCAGCAACAACTCCCAAAGCTCCTTATTTATTTGATTATTCAAGTCGTCTTAATATCTGACTGTTCTTATCTTGGATTCTTGGACTTCTTGAAGGTAGAGATCATTATAAGTCTGTGTTTTAACTGGCTAATGTAGTCAGTCAGTTCANTAAGTACATCTTAGGAGAGAATTTTTAAGAGAATAATCAAAATTCTGGGAGATGATCCATCCCTTTATTTGGGATTAAATAATATATTTGTTTCTAAAAGATAAAATTAGAGGTATGCAAAAAATAAAAAAGAATATACACTTAATGTTAGTCACTCAGTGTGTCTTACTCTTTGTGACCCCATGGAATGTAGCCCACTAGACTTCTCTGTCCTTGGAGTTCTACAGGCAAAAATACTGGAGTGGGTAGCCATTCCCTTCTCCAGGGAATCTTCCCAACCCAGGGATCAAACCTAGGTCTCCTGCATTACAGGAAGATTCTTTATGATCTAAGGCACCAGGGAAGGAAACCCAATATATATTTAAGGTAGGTATTAAAGTATTGTATTAAATAGTGAACTATTCTAAACCATTTATATCTTAAAGGATCTCAATACTTTTAATATTACTTGTTTTGCTTATTATTGGAGGGCTATCTTATATTATCAGCTACGTAAAATCTCTGCACATTATGCAATGCAACACAGGCTGATCGTATAAAATTTTGTATTAACACCTTTCAGTAGGAAATAAACACACATATTTGCAGGTGGAATAGTGGCATGGTAGGGCAGGCCCAAAAGTAATGATTCAGTAATTTTAAAACTTGCCTCTATTTCTCACATATTGAGAGTGAGAAAATCCTAAATTCAAGAGGTCTCCAGGGGTACAGAGATTCTTCACAGTAAATTTACATCCAAGGAAATTGCAATAACACTAATAGAGAAAAACTCTAGGAGTGTGCATCAATCAAACACTTCAGTTCCCAATCTTCCAGTAAATGTAGATTACTTCATTTATCACTGATATTATTCAGGGTCTTGCAATCCAAAGGAATGCAAGCACTTCTACATTAGTTATTAAAGTAGTTGTTAAAAAATTGCTTTGTAAGCTCTGAAATCCTGTTGCACCAAAGCAATGGTGTTCAAAGTGTACAGATAGCTAGCTGAGGAAATTTTAGTTCTGATGCCATATTAAATTGTGAAATGGGCCATGAGTCCTCCCATTTAGGTGAGAAAGAAAAAAAAAATCACTCAAAGTTTTGTATAGTTTTTCAGTCTGAGAGATTGGCCTAAGATACAGATACTGTTACTTCTACCATATTCTACTGACCAAAGCAAGTGACACTTTTGAGTCCATATTCAACTGCCTTTTCAGTTGAAAGAAATAGCAAGTCATTTGGAAAAAGGCATGATATAGGGCAGAGAGTGGAAAAGAACTAAAGAATTATTAAAATGAAGAATGGAATACTTGAAATGAATTTTAAACTTGGAGGATTAAAGTCATCAACAAAATCAACCATCTTTTAAAAAAAAGTCCAAAATTGACATTAACTGTCTTAAAATGAACTATCATTCATTCAGTTCAGAGTTTTCAAAATTACTCATGAAAATGATTTACCAATAAATACATTAACTTATTTCATCTAGCAAGTACCATTATTGGAAGTATGGCTAAAACTGTTCTTAAAAACCTAAACCCTTCCTTTACTTCTGCTCTAATATTTGAAGAGTTTTGGAAAAGTTTTCAAAGTTTTGGAAAAGAGTTTGGGAAAGTCTCTACAAGGTAACTGCTAGAGCTCTGTATTAATCAGTGTTCTCCAAGAAATAGAAACAATTGGATAAATTTATTTGCTTGTTTATTAATTAATTATAGGTATTGGTTCACACGGTGATAGAGGCTGAAAAGTTCCATGATCAAGTAAAAGAATAAAGAAAGCCAGTGATATAATTCAGTCTGAGTCCAGAGGCCTGAGAGAGAATTGGTGGAAAGTGGGGGTGGCCAGTAGTATAAGTAAGTCCCTGTCTGAGTGCTGCTGATGTCCAAAGAAAGAAGCACATGGATGTTTCAGCTCATGCAGAATGAATGTTTTTGTTCTATTCAGGCCCTCAATGGATTGGATGATGCCTACCCACTTTATTCATGGCAATCTTCTTTATTCAGTCCACTGATTTAAATACAAATCTCTTCTAGGCAGGGATTCCCTGGTGGCTCAGAGGGTAGAGCATCTGCCCATAATGTGGGAGAGCTGGGCTCAAACCCTGGGTTGGAAAGATCCCCTGAAGAAGGAAATGGCAACCCACTTCAGTATTCTTGCCTGGAAAACCCCATGGACGGAGAAGCCTGGTAGACTATAGTCCATGTGGTCCCAAAGCATTGGACACGACTGAGTGACTTCAATTTCACCTTCTCTTCTAGAAACATTCTCCCAGACACAGCCAAGAAGTAATATTACCCACTCTCTGTGCATCCTTATGATGAAGTTGATGCTTCAAATTAACCATCACAAATTCTAAGCACTGCACTCTTACACAGAAGTGTTCCAAGAAAGAAAGAAGTGTGTGTGGCAGGGTTGGGGGATATTGGAAGGTGAGGGGGTAGGGAAGGAAGAGCCACCATATTATCAAGCAGAAAAGTTTTCTCAGAAGCTCCTAGAAGGCTATCCTTTATAATTTATTGCCAATAATTGAGATAAATGGCCACAAGTAAACCAGTTACCTGAAAGAGAAAAGGAAATTTTGTGATTGACTTATCATGATTTAGTTGCTCTGGACACATCTCCACCCACTCAAATTGGAGTTCTCCTGACAAGTAATGATATGAAGACGTGATCCTTAGATATACAACTAATAATGCTATGTAGAGTAAAGGTGNTGAGATAAATGGCCACAAGTAAACCAGTTACCTGAAAGAGAAAAGGAACTTTTGTGATTGACTTATCATGATTTAGTTGCTCTGGACACATCTCCACCCACTCAAATTGGAGTTCTCCTGACAAGTAATGATATGAAGACGTGATCCTTAGATATACAACTAATAATGCTATGTAGAATAAAGGTGGAAAACAACTGTACCTATAACATTCCTAAAATATCAGCTTTAATATTTTTATATGCAAGCAATTTTCATATTTTTTCTTTACGGACTCAATAAGCTAAGTACAGGTCACTGTCATTGGTGAATTAACTTTTATTTTTTGTGTTCCCATAGTTAGTCTAAGAGGAGCTTCATGAACTTCTTTTTTTCATATGCAATATTCTAATCATATCTTTTCACTTATGTTTGTAAATTGAGGAGAATTGTGCCTCCAACTTAGTTTTTCTCAGAATGTAGATCTTTATTTACATGAATAAGAAAATACCTGACATGCTAATTTTAAATTTCACACAGACTATGCATTACCCTTAAATGCATTTTTCCCTTTATGCTTCCCCAAATATCCTCAGCCTTTGCAACAATTATATGGAACTGTTTGAAATATTTTTTGTGCTATTTTCCGTCATTTAAGACATTGATAAGTGGTTATGATACTAAGGTAGAATAAGGATCAGTTCAGTTCAGTTCAGTTGCTCAGTCGTGTCTGACTCTTTGCGACCCCATGAATCGCAGCACGCCAGGACTCCCTGTCCCTCACCAACTCCCAGAGTTCACTCAGACTCACGCCCATCAAATCAGTGATGCCAACCAGCCATCTCATCCTCTGTCGTCCCCTTCTCCTCCTGCCCCCAATCCCTCCCAGCATCAGAGTCTTTTTCAATGAGCATGAGGTGGCCAAAGTACTGGAGTTTCAGCTTCAGCATCATTCCCTCAAAGAAATCCCAGGGCTGATCTCCTCGAGAATGGACTGGTTGGATCTCCTTGTAGTTCAAGGGACTCTCAAGAGTATTCTCCAACACCACAGTTCACCCATATTGAGATTGTAACAAGTATTCTCATCGTGATCCAATTTTTTTTAGGGTTTCCAATGCAAAAGTTATTGACTATATGTGTAATAAAACACATTAACCAGGTATCATAAAGATGTGTTTATCAAACTTTCTAAATCTAAATATACTGAACCATAGTCTTCCACTTTAAACAGAACACTTGCCAACAAGCATTTAAAAGGTTGTATGTCTTATAATTTTAATGTACCTCATGTTTTTTCAGATGACATTTTAATTAAATCTGCACTATGCCCTCATGAGTATTGCCTTTATATTTTAAAATGTAAACACATAAAAACATGTAGTTTTAATAAATATACTTGGCTAAGATGTACATAATTTTGTTTCTTAAATATAGGAAGCCATGCTGCTGCTGCTGCTGCTGCTGTGTTGCTTCAGTTGGGTCTTACTCTATGCGACCCCAGAGATGGAAGCCCACCAGGCTCCCTCATTCCTGGGATTCTCCAGGCAAGAACATTGGAGTGGGCTGCCATTTCATTCTCCAATGCATGAAAGTGAAAAGTGAAAGTGAAGTCACTCAGTTGTGTCCGACTCCTAGTGACCCCGTGGACTGCAGCCTATCAGGCTCCTCCATCCGTGGGATTTGCCAGGCAAGAGTACTGGAGTGGGGTGCCATTGCCTTCTCCGTAGGAAACCATAATGGAATATAAAAATAATAATTATATNATTCTCCAGGCAAGAACATTGGAGTGGGCTACCATTTCCTTCTCCAATGCATGAAAGTGAAAAGTGAAAGTGAAGTCACTCAGTTGTGTCTGACTCCTAGTGACCCCGTGGACTGCAGCCTATCAGGCTCCTCCATCCGTGGGATTTGCCAGGCAAGAGTACTGGAGTGGGGTGCCATTGCCTTCTCCGTAGGAAACCATAATGGAATATAAAAATAATAATTATATTTGGGCAAGTTACAAAGATGATCTTGTATATATTCCAAATTTTACTGCAACTGTTAAAACTATCACTCTTATTTACATACTCAATATTTATGTGTTCATTTTAAGTTGTTTTCCAAACACATTTAAGTTGTGTTTCTAAACATCTTGGGAACAGAACCCAATGAGAACAGCTAACATTAAAGTGAGTGAATGGAAATTGAGCTTCCAGACACTACAGAGAAGAGTTTGTAGTTTGACTTAGTTATGTTCCTACTAAAGGAACAACTAAAAAGAATCTGTTCTCCTCAAAGACAAACAACAATACTCAGAATTTCTAAGAAAAGTACTCTTCATAAGAGAAAATAGAATCAACAGACAAAGTTGTGATGAATAGTTGAGATTCAGAGTCTAGCAGACTAGGATTTAAAAGATATAATCAAAACAATGTTCTGAGGCATAACTGGAAACATACTTGTAATTAATGAATAAATGCAAAACCTTCAGCCAAGAAATAAAAACTATAAAATGAACTATTAAAACTTCAGGAATTGTGAAATAATAATATACATACAAATATGACTCATGCTTAAGAGGAAAATGGTGACAAATGAAAGAAAAGTGAATGTTAATATAAACCTAAAAGTTATACAGTTTAAAAAACTTTTTTTTTAATTGAAGCACCTTAGATATCTGTACAATAATAAGAAAAGTTCTAGTGTACAAGTATTTGGAATACCATAAGATTAAAACAGCTACTTCACAAATGAAGATATGCAAATGAACAATAAAGACATTAAAAAGAGACTAACATCATTAGTTATAAAAATACAGATTATTACCTCAGTGAGTTATCACATTACACTCACAGAATGACTAAAATTAACAAGACTGAACACTCCAAGTTTTTAGGCTCCAAAATCACTGCAGATGGTAATTGCAGCCATGAAATTAAAAGACGCTTACTCCTTGGAAGGAAANAAATGGGTAAAGGCCTTACCTTCAATACAATCTTGAACTAAAGACAGAAGAGTCTGTTGGAGGGTAATGGTTTGAAACTTCAAAGAGGAGGAAGGCAATTGACTTGGAGATGGAAAATCAAATGTTTGGTAAACAAATGTTCACTGGCCACACAGAGACAATGGAAAGCGGAGAGAAAATTTTAACAGGCTTTGCTAGATTCTTCCCTGCCTACACACCTCATTCACACTATAGTTACTTATAGTGACAAGTCCTTTCCTGGTGCTATGATAGGTCCTTTCCTGGAGATATCAACCTGATACCTCACCACCAACCAATGAGAGGAAAGTGACACACCCTTCAGCCCTCACCCCAAATTTTGCCTTTAAAAACTTTTTGCTGAAAACCACTAGAAAGTGTGGGTCTTTTGAACACAAGCCACCTTTTCCTTGCCTGGTCCTTGCAATAAGAAATTTTTCTCTGCTCCCATAGCCTGTATTGTTTGTTTGGCCTCACTGTGTATTTGGTGCATGAACATGGGTTCAACAGCAATTTTAATGACTAATCTAGCTATTAAACTTTGAAGCTTAGGAATTCCCCAGCACTCCTAGGACATTTTTCAAACAACTCCTTCTTAATTCTTCAATATCCTTAAGATAGTTTGGTACTGAATTAAAGCTCACAATCTTGAATTTTGATTAGTCCCTTAACTACCAGGCCTTCCATAGGTGATTTGACACCTATCTTTGAAATATGAAGTACATAGTACTTAATTCTCTTTGATCTTTGAGTCTATAGCCCAAAACTGAGGAANATATCCTTAAGATAGTTTGGTACTGAATTAAAGCTCACAATCTTGAATTTTGATTAGTCCCTTAACTACCAGGCCTTCCATAGGTGATTTGACACCTATCTTTGAAATATGAAGTACATAGTACTTAATTCTCTTTGATCTTTGAGTCTATAGCCCAAAACTGAGGAAGAACAAGTTTGATTTTAACATTGCTTTATATCAAATAAACTTTGGAACTATGGAGGAAGCTGAACATATTTAAATAAACCTTTCAGTTGATGTCATAAGATCATTTGGCTTCACTTCACCTCTATTAAACTTGTGAATCCTTGGACAGGTCACTTAGAATATTTCAACCCCCTGTTTGTGCATTTGTCAATTAGGAGTTGTAAGTGTTAATAAAATAATATATTAAAGGAGTCTATATCAATAGAATACTTTAAAAATACATAATATTNTGATGTCATAAGATCATTTGGCTTCACTTCACCTCTATTAAACTTGTGAATCCTTGGACAGGTCACTTAGAATATTTCAACCCCCTGTTTGTGCATTTGTCAATTAGGAGTTGTAAGTGTTAATAAAATAATATATTAAAGGAGTCTATATCAATAGAATACTTTAAAAATACATAATATTGTCTTGAAGAGAATAATAATTATTTACATTATAGAATTATCAAGAGATCAAAATCTGATTATATATAAATGCTTGGATAGTCTTAAGTGGTATACAAATTTAAGTTTTTAATATGAAAAATTATCAGCTATAAGTTCATTAAGCTATTACTTTTAAAAATTGCTGTTGTATAACAATTCTTTAGTTTTACAGAACCTATACCTAATATCAATTTGAGACTCTGACTTCATATGTATAGTTTATAGAGATCAGAATAAAAAATAAAATTTTACAAATCCTTTTATGTTCTGCATGATAGAGAGTATTTCCTTTTTATACTGAAAAGGGAAAAAAGCCAGCTATTCATTCAACTTATACAAATAATAACATTTTCATTACTCTGATATGACAACATTTTAAACAATTCTGAATCATGTTAGGTATAAAATAATGTTACCTCAGTATTTCTCTTTTGCCCCATATTTTTACATGGATACAGTACAAACATTTTATACTTTTCTAACCTACTATTTATTTTCTAGTAATTTCATTTTCAAAGGTCATTCTTCTTATGTGACAGACAACACACAATATAAAACAATATAAAGACACTGATCTAGATAAAGGCTGCTGCATGTCAAAGCTTCACATGCACTATTTGAAAATACAGACTTGTTTTTATGGCCATGTAGATGTTTTGAAATTTTCTACCTTCTAAATTACTTCTAGTAAGTTATTAAAATGGTAGTGTAACAAAAACTAAGAGAAACTATGCTTTTACTTGAAGTGTGAGTAGAGATTAATTAGTTATAAGAATCTAGAGAAATATTGAAACCACTGTACTTACGACATAAAAAAATATATCCCCCACTGTAGTAAAAAACATATCTATATGTGGTTTATAATGTTTCTAAATATTTTTAAAAGCGATAGCTGAATAGTTACATATAGTTTTTTTTTTTTCTTTTTATCTTTTAAGTAAACCTAAGTAATAGTTTTGGATTTTAAAGATAGAGCTGAAACATTGAAAGTGCCAAGAAAATTAGGTAAAATATTCAAGGCCACTTAGCTAATAAGAACTGAAGCCAGAATTTAAACCTTGGTCTTTTGACTGTGTGTCCATGATCTTTCAATTTCTACATTTTATTTGCTTTTTCAGTTAAAAAAAAAAAAAACCTGAATTCCCACTGTAAATCATAGCCTAGATTTAAGTAGATGACGTCTATATTCTCTTTCCTTTCCTTGATTAAAACAAATCACCATTATTTTATGAAGAACAGGTAAAAGTATTATCTCATAATCATGCAGGCTTGTCATGTGCTGAGTTCTTCATATGCATTATCTCAAGTCAGTCCTCACAGAAGAGTTAGGAAGTATATACTACTATTTTCCACATTTTGTGAATGATGAAACCAAGGATCATGTGGAGACTTTTGCTGCAGAAGGAATTTGGATTTTATGTTAAGTTGGATGAGAAGCCATTGAAGGTTTGATCAGAGTAATGACATAACCTATTTTAAGTTTAAAAAGGTGTCACTTGGGTGAATTGACCTAGAGAAAACTGTCACCACAGTGAAACTAGATAGGAAAGGATGGCTGAGGTCCTGGTAGAAGATGGTTTGTACTGAAGGTAAGAATCAAACTCAGAATACATTTCAAAGCCAATTTCATCAGAATTTGCTGATGGTTTGACAAAGGGCTACAAAAGAAATAAGATTTAATGTTACAAGATTTTTTGTCTCAGTAATCAGATAAATGGAGATACCAAGAGGATAAATGCTGATAAGAAAGTTTGAGGGAAAATATGAGAGATTACTTGTAGACATATTGATATTCACATAAGTATCTAATAAAGCTGAATATTTCCTTTATGCTAAACACTCTGCTATGCAGGTTGCTTGCAAAAGAGAATTTTTTAAAGCATGTAAAAAATGTTTTGGTTACTGATAGTCAAAAATGGTGTTCCCTATAAGACACTATTCTACTATTACTTTTATATTTTAGTATTACAACAGAAATAGGAAATTATGCTAGAGGATGATTTATTTTATGATATAATGTGTCTTTATTAACAAAATAAAACAACATAGATAACTTCAGTTCAGTTCAGTGGCTCAGTCGTGTCTGACTCTTTGTGACCCCATGAATCGCAGCACGCCAGGCCTCCCTGTCCATCACCAACTCCCGGAGTTCACTCAGACTCACATCCATCCAGTCAGTGATGTCATCCAGCTATCTCATCCTCTGTTGTTCTCTTCTTCTTCTGCTCCAATCCCTCCCAGCATCAAAGTCTTTACAAATGAGTCAACTTGTCGCATAAGGTGGCCAAAGTACTGGAGTTTCAGCTTTAGCATCACTCCTTCCAAAGAAATCCCAGGGCCGATCTCCTTCAGAATGGACTGGTTGGATCTCCTTGCATTTCAAGGGACTCCCAAGAGTCTTCTCCAACACCACAGTTCAAAGGCATCAGTTCTTCGGCACTCAGGCTTCTTCACCGTCCGACTCTTACATCCATAACGTGACTACTGGAGAAACCATAGGCTTGACTATATGAACCTTAGTTGGCAAAGTNAATGGACTGGTTGGATCTCCTTGAATTTCAAGGGACTCCCAAGAGTTTTCTCCAACACCACAGTTCAAAGGCATCAGTTCTTCGGCACTCAGGCTTCTTCACCGTCCAACTCTCACATCCATAACATGACTACTGGAGAAACCATAGGCTTGACTATATGGACCTTAGTTGGCAAAGTAATGTCTTTGCTTTTTAATATGCTATTTAGGTTGGTCATAACTTTTCTTCCAAGGAGTAAGCATCTTTTAATTTAATGGCTGCAGTCACCATCTGCAGTGATTTTGGAGCCCCCCAAAAAAGTCTGACACTGTTTCCACTGTTTCCCCATCTATTTCCCATGAAATGGTGGGACCGGATGCCATGATCCTAGTTTTCTGAATGTTGAGCTTCAAGCCAACTTTTTCACTCTCCTCTTTCACTTTCATCAAGAGGCTCTTTAGCTCCTCTTCACTTTCTGCCATAAAGGTGGTGTCATCTGCATAGCTGAGGTTATTGATATTTCTCCCAGCAATCTTGATTCCAGCTTGTGTTTCTTCCAGTCCAGCATTTCTCATGATGTATTCTGCATATAAGTTAAATAAGCAGGGTGACAGTATACAGCCTTGACATACTCCTTTTCCTATTTGGAACCAGTCTGTTGTTCCATATCCAATTCTAACTATTGCTTCCTGACCTGGATACAGATTTCTCAAGAGGCAGATCAGGTGGTCTGGTATTCCCATCTCTTTCAGCATTCTCCAGTTTATTGTGATCCACACAGTCAAAGGCTTTGGTATAGTCAATAAAGCAGAAATAAATGTTCTTTTGGAACTCTCTTGCTTTTTCCATGATCCAGCGGATGTTGACAATTTGATCTCTGGTTCCTCTGCCTTTTCCAAAACCAGCTTGAACATCTGGAAGTTCAAGGTTCATGTATTGCTGAAGTCTGGCTTGGAGAATTTTGAGCATTACTTTTCTAGCGTGTGAGATGAGTGCAATTGTGCGGTAGTTTGAGCATTCTTTGGCATTGCCTTTCTTTGGAATTGGAATGAAAACTGACCTTTTCCAGTCCTGTGGCCACTGCTGAGTTTTCCAAATTTGCTGGCGTATAGAGTGCAGCACTTTCACAGCATCATCTTTCAGGATTTGAAATAGCTCCACTGGAATTCCATCACCTCTACTAGCTTTGTTTGTATTGATGCTTTCTAAGGCCCACTTGACTTCACATTCCAGGATGTCTGACCCTAGGTGAGTGATCACACCATCATGATTGTCTGGGTCGTGAAGACCTTTTTGTACAGTTCTTCTGTGTATTCTTGCCACCTCTTCTTAATATCTTCTGCTTCTGTTAGGTTCATACCATTTCTGTCCTTTATCGAGCCCATCTTTGCATGAAATGTTCCCTTGGTATCTCTAATTTTCTTGAAGATATCTCTAGTCTTTCCCATTCTGTTCTTTTCCACTATTTCTTTGCATTGATTGCTGAAGAAGGCTTTCTTATCTCTTCTTGCTGTTCTCTGGAACTCTGCATTCAGATGCTTATATCTTGCTTTTTCTTCTTTGCTTTTCTTTATGCTTGAAAAACACTAAAATCCTTACAGTTTAAAAACTGCAGAAAATAAGAAGTATCTAAAGTTCATTCATTTGTTCTTACAAATGAAAAACACTAAAATCCTTACAGTTTAAAAACTGCAGAAAATAAGAAGTATCTAAAGTTCATTCATTTGTTCTTACATTAAGGAAACAATTGCCTAAACTTGTATTTCTCAAGATAATTTTTTAGGAAAGTAAGATCCAAGAGAATTACATTTTACTGTGGAAAAATTGAAATGAAAAACTGTGGCATTTTCATTCCACTGAGTGGATTTTGCTTTCCAAGAAATAAAGTCCAGGATTTATCTTTTTAAAACTCTAAGGTCGAAATACTTTAATCAAACAATAGGAAAATGTTTTAAAAGATATTTGCATAATTGATCTTTCTCAAGTGTAATTCAAAGAATAAGCCTTAAAACCATCCTTCCTCTATATATTTAACAGTGAACTCTTATCTGGAACTTATCTTAAAGAATTTGTGATTGATAGGTACAAGATATTTACCAAAGCAATTTAAAATTTTTTGAATTTGGAAATTTTTTTTCACATTATAGATTGCTATGCAAGTAACAAAATTTATTTTGCAGGAACGTACCTAATGTATCATGGAAAGACAAATGTTAAACATATGTATGTTGAAAATAGTAAAAGGCAAGCTATTTAATTTCATAGAGTTTTACTTTTCAAAAATAAGTATACAAAGAATTGTCCAAGGATATACATCAAAATATTTTAAATATTAAAATATTTCTATACTATAAATCAATTTTGAAGAAAACATTATCACTGGAGATGTAATATCATCATGATGATGTAACAGAAAGAAAGTTAAACTTGAGGTCAAAGAAGGTGATGGCACCCCACTCCAGTATTCTTCCTTGAAAACCCCATGGATGGAGGAGCCTGGAGGGCTGCAGTCCATAGGGTCACTTAGAGTTGGACACGACTGAGCGACTTCACTTTCACTTTTCACTTTCATGCATTGGAGAAGCAAATGGCAATCCACTCCAGTGTTCTTGCCTGGAGAATCCCAGGGACGGGGGAGCCTGGTGGGCTGCCATCTATGGGGTCTCACAGAGTTAGCCATGACTGATGTGACTTAGCAGCAGCAGCAGCAGCAAAGGTTTAGCTTTATCCCAGATCCACAACTATAATCAGTCTATTTGAACCTTAATTCACTCATTGTTAGTAGTGTATGTTATATAAATCTATACCAAAATGAAAGACACATAGAGAACACCTTATTAAAAAATATTTTTCTTTCCAGCCCTCTAACAGTGTTTGAAGTAAATGTTTATATTTGCTTTTTCCTAAAGTGGAAACTAAATTATATCAAGACTAATGACCTTGTTTACCTGTATATTTGAATTCAAATTAGTGGGACTTTGGAGCCTCTGGGCTTTACTTAAACTTCAGTTGTTGTTATAGTTGTTCAGTCACCTAGTTGTGTTCAACTCTTTGCAACCCCAGGGACTATATAGCATGCCAGGCTTCTCTGTCCCTCATCATCTTCTGCAGTTAGGCCAAGTTCATGTCTGTTACATCAGTGATGCCATCCAGCTATCTCATTCTCTGCAGTTAGAAGAGGTAAAACGTAGTAAAACTATAGCTGTGCTCATTCTAGATGAGTAGAAGTAAAGGATATGTTAGAAGAGTGATGACGCTGCTGCTAAGTCACTTTAGTCATGTCCGACTCTGTGCGACCCCATAGACGGCAGCCCACCAGGCTCCCCTCTCCCTAGGATTCTCCAGGCAAGAACATTGGAGTGGGTTGCCATTTGCTTCTCCAATGCATGAAAGTGAAAAATGAAAGTGAAGTCGCTCAGTTGTGTGGGACTCTTAGCAACCCCATGGACTGCAGCCCACCAGGCTCCTCCGTCCATGGGATTTTCCAGGCAAGAGTACTGGAGTGGAGTGCCATTGCCTTCTCCTGAGTTAGAAGAATAGGCATAGGTAAAAATATTTAAAGCAACTAAAGGAACAGAATAAGAGACTAGATATTGGTCAAAAAATTACATTGCAAGGATTTTTGATTCCTTGTCATTGTAGATAATCTAAGATAGTATAGTCAGTTGAAAGACTAAGATAACTTAATAGAGTTGACAAAAATAATTAAAATATGTAGGTATATATATATTTTTAATTTATGGGCTTAGTTGCATTCATCATTGTATCTATTTACTTAGATTCTAAATTAATATAGTGCAAGTGGCTTGAGCCAGAACTAGACAAGAAGTTCCTTCTGTTGTTCTCTACTTCATCCTCAACCTTACTTCAAAGATTTTGTACTAATTTTCACCTTAGCCTGGACTCTCTTCATCCAGCAGAGTTCCTTCATTTTTTTCATGGTTTTCCAAATTGTGAAAAATTTTTCTTAAGACTGGAAATATTTATAAAAGCAATATATCTTAAAATAGTATAATTTAGTAAATCACACACATGAAAAACAATTTGCTTGTAGGAAAAGTAATAAAATATATGTCTAGGATTTTAAAAAGTAATAAAATATGTTAAAAATAAAAACCTCAGGAAATTAAATGTGGGACAATCCATTGTAATGAGTAGTTAAGCATCTCTAACAAGCCTGAGGAGCTGTGAATCTGAAAATTATATATTCTTTTTCTCTGTACTCACTGTTAACCTCATAGGAGGACCTCACCTCACATTCACTGATTAAAGGACATGCGGTAAAATATCTCCTTGGTGTAGCCTATGAAACAGAATGAGTAATGCTCTTTTAAATTAGTGATAGGTGAATCATAAAGCTTTGGGAGGTTGAGTGCCTTTTCCTCATCTGAATTTTCTTTGATGAAGAAATAAAGCCAGAAAACATGTAAGGATGCATTATCTCATGAGAGATCTAGTACTTTTCCTTCAGCTTCTAGCTTTAAAATGTTTAAAAATATGAAAAAAATTTCACTTCTGTAGATCTAATCACTGTCCTTTCTTCTTAAAATGAATTGGAAAAATAGAAACTTAAAAGATAGTCTGTTTTCTCCTTTCACAAAGTCCCTATTCTTCATATTTTTAAGATATATAGAAAAAAAGACAATCATTCTATTCTATTCAATCACCCTATTCTAACTTTGGGTAGGACAATGAAAACAGCTCAAATTCTCTGCTAAATAAGCACTGAGTAGATGGATGAAGAATAAAATTAGAAAAGGCATAAGGAAGGAAGGAAGGAAACAAAGCTTTTTTACTATTACATGCTTTTTTTTTTTGAAGATAAGACTTTGAATATAGTGATTGGAATAAGAATACAGCAGTGTAATCATTGACAATTGACAATTCTGATCTCAAAGTTTTGGCTGTTTCCTTCATATTTTCCGTGAGGTTATGCTCAATCAATAGTCTCCTATTTGGTTTCCCTGTGACTAATGAACTGCATCCATACTCACTACTGCTTGTTTTAGTTATCAATCTCCTGCTGAGTGTTTCTCTGCCTACTCTTGGAGAAACATGTCTCTTCCCATGTCCAAGTTTTAACTATATAGATATTAAAATAAAAACAAAAGCAAAAACACTTTCCTTGTATAATGTAAATCTTTGTATAACATTTATCAATTTATGCACAAAACATTCAGATAATAATTTTGAGAGTTTTTTTTTTTTATCAAACATTTGGTGTCAGACTATAAAATTTGTAAATCATGTGGCAAGGGAAACATCACAAATAAGAAAATGTTGTAAAAAGTTTTTACAAACAGCAAACTATTTCAGTAACACTGGGACATGAAGTTTTAATACAATGTGAATAGAGAAAAGCATATTTTATGATGTTAGAGATACTTCTTCCTATCTGGAATGCCATGGAAGGAAAAATAGCATATTGTTTAAAACATTAACTCTGTATCAAATTCATTTCTTATATTTCTTAGATATTTCTTTTCTGTATAGTTATAGACCAAAACCAAACCCCATTTAACTCAAATCCTCTTATTCTTAAGATCTAGACTGTATTAGACCTTCTAAGAAGACCCAGTAACTCTATAGTTATGTATATGGACATAATGATTCCTTTGCATATTCATTTTTCACTACCTAAGTATAATTGTCAAATAAAATGAAGACTTTTTTTTATTAGAACCCCTCATTATAGACCAATCCTATATACAATTTTGTTGGAATAATAGTTTACTTTAAAAAATTTCTTTATATATACAACTCTACAAGACTGTACTTATCTTAACATCAACTACCATGAATTAATAATTTTATATCTAAAAATATTTTAAAGATTAGCTTGAAAAGATTATAGATAGGTTAGTGTCCAGAACTCAAAATTTCACATTTTTCTCTCCTTTCCCCAATTCAATTTGTACTTAGTTATTCACTACATTCATTTATGATTTCATGACAAGGATGAATTGTGGCAAAGTTTAAAGCACTTTTGTTTCCTCAAGGTGATAACACATGGAGAAAGATGTATATTAAGAATAGTAAGGTAAATGGGATTGTTTCCTTAATTTATCTTTCTGTTTTCTCATTATAGTTAGTGTATAGGAATGCAAAGGATTTGTGTGTGTTAATTTTAAATCCTGCAACTTAACTATGTTCATTGATTAGATCTAGTAATTTCCTGGTGGTGTCTTAAGGGTTTTCTATATAGAGGATCATGTCATCTGCAAACAGAGAGTTTTACTTTTTGTTTTCCCATCTGGATTCCTTTTATTTCTTTTTCTTCTCTGATTGCTGTGGCTAAAACTTCCAAAACTATGTTGAATAGTAGTGGTGAGAATGGAAACCCTTGTATTGTTCCTGACTTTAGGGGAAATGCTTTCAGTTTTTCACCGTTGAGGGTAATGTTTGCTGTGTGTTTGTCATAGATAGTTTTTATTAGGTTGAGGTATGTTCCTTCTATGCCTGCTTTCTGGAGGGTTTTTTTTTTTTTTTTTTTTTTTTTTTTTTTTTTTTTTTTTTTTTTTTTTTTTTTTTTTTTTTTTTTTTTTTTTTTTTAATCACGAATGGATGTTGAATTTTGTCAAAGGCTTTCTCTGCATCTATTGAAATAATCATATAGTTTTTATCCTTCAATTTGTTAATGTCATGTATCACATTGATTGATTTGCAAATATTGAAGAATACTTGCATCCCTGGGATAAAGCCCACTTGGTGATGATGCATGATCTTTTTAATATGTTGTTGGATTCTGTTTACTAGAATTTTGCTGAGGATTTTTGCATATGTTCATCAGTGATATTGGCCTATAGTTTTCTTTTTTTGTGGCAAATTTGTCTGATTTTGGTGTTAGGGTGATGTTGGCCTCATAGAATGAGTTTGGAAGTTTACCTTCCTCTGCAATTTTCTGGAAGAGTTTGAGTAGGAAGCTGTTAGCTCTCCTCTGAATTTTTGGTAGAATCCATCTGGTCCTGGACTTTTGTTTGTTGGAAGATTTTTTATTACAATTACAATTTCCATGCTTGTGATGTGTCTGTTAAGATTTCCTGTTTTTTCCTGGTTCAGTTTTGGAAGTTCAATCACCCAGTTGCGTCTGACTCTTTGTGACCCCATGAGCTGCAGCACGCCAGGCTTCCCTGTCTGACACCAACTCCCGGAGCCCACCAAAGCTCAAGTCCATTGAGTCAGTGATTTCATCCAATCATCTCATCCTCTGTCATCCCCTTCTCCTCCTGCCCTCAATTTTACCCAGCATCAGGGTCTTTTCAGATGAGTCAGGTTTTCACATCAGGCTGTCTCTTATACACATCTTTTTTTTGGTTTTGAGTTTTTTTTTTTTTTTTTTTAATCACGAATGGATGTTGAATTTTGTCAAAGGCTTTCTCTGCATCTATTGAAATAATCATATAGTTTTTATCCTTCAATTTGTTAATGTCATGTATCACATTGATTGATTTGCAAATATTGAAGAATACTTGCATCCCTGGGATAAAGCCCACTTGGTGATGATGCATGATCTTTTTAATATGTTGTTGGATTCTGTTTACTAGAATTTTGCTGAGGATTTTTGCATATGTTCATCAGTGATATTGGCCTATAGTTTTCTTTTTTTGTGGCAAATTTGTCTGATTTTGGTGTTAGGGTGATGTTGGCCTCATAGAATGAGTTTGGAAGTTTACCTTCCTCTGCAATTTTCTGGAAGAGTTTGAGTAGGAAGCTGTTAGCTCTCCTCTGAATTTTTGGTAGAATCCATCTGGTCCTGGACTTTTGTTTGTTGGAAGATTTTTTATTACAATTACAATTTCCATGCTTGTGATGTGTCTGTTAAGATTTCCTGTTTTTTCCTGGTTCAGTTTTGGAAGTTCAATCACCCAGTTGCGTCTGACTCTTTGTGACCCCATGAGCTGCAGCACGCCAGGCTTCCCTGTCTGACACCAACTCCCGGAGCCCACCAAAGCTCAAGTCCATTGAGTCAGTGATTTCATCCAATCATCTCATCCTCTGTCATCCCCTTCTCCTCCTGCCCTCAATTTTACCCAGCATCAGGGTCTTTTCAGATGAGTCAGGTTTTCACATCAGGTAGCCAAAGTATTGGAGTTTCAGCTTCAGCATCAGTGCTACCAGTGAACACCCAGGACTGATCTCCTTTAGGATGGACTGGTTGGATCTCCTTACAGTGCAAGGATTTCTTAAGAGTTTTCCCCAACACTACAGTTCAAAAGCATCAATTCTTCAGCGCTCAAGTTTCTTTATAGTCCAACTCTCACATCCATACATGACCACTGGAAAACCATAACCTTGACTAGGTGGACCTATGTCAGTAAAGTAACGTCTCTGGTTTTTAATATGCTGTCTAGGATATACTTTTCTAAGAATTCGTCCATTTCTTCCAAGCTACCCATATCATTGTCATATAGTTGCTGATAGTAATCTCTTATGATCCTTTGTAATTCTGTGTTTTTGTGATTTCTCCATTTTCATTTCTAGTTTTGTTGATTTGATTCTTCTCTCTTTTCTTCTTGATGAGTCTGGCTAATGGTATGTCTATTTCATTATCTTCTCAAAGAACCAGCTTTTAGTTTTGTTTAGTTTTGCTATATTCTCTTGTGTTTCTTTTTCATTTATCCCATTCACTATCACAGCAAAAAGAATAAAATACTTCAATCTACCTAAAGAAACAAAAGACCTATATATAGAAAACTGTAACACATTGATGAAAGAAATAAAAAATAACACAAATAAATGGAGAAATATGTCAAGTTCATGGATTGGAAGAATCAATATAGTGAAAACGAGTATACTACCCAAAGCAATCTATAGATTCAATGCAATCCTTATCAAGTTACCAATGGGATTTTTTCATGGAACTAGAATAAATAATTTCCTAATTTGTATGGAAATACAACAAACTTTGAATAGTCAAAGCTATCTTGAGAAAGAAGAATGGAACTGGAGGAATCTATCTGCCTGACTTCAGACTGTATTACAAAGGTACAGTCATCAAGGCAATATAGTACTTGCACAAAGACAGAAATATAGATCAATGGAACAAAATAGAAAGCCCAGAGATAAATCCATGCACCTATAGACACTTGATCTTTGACAAAGGAGGCAAGAATATACAATGGAAATAACAGCAAAAATAAACAAATGGGACCTAATTAAACTTAAAAGCTTTTGCACAACAAAGGAAACTATAAGCAAGGTGAAAAGACAGCCTTTAAAATGAGAGAAAATAATAGCAAATGAAGCAACTGAAAAATAATTAATCTCAAAAATATATAAGCAGCTCATGCAGCTCAATACCAGAAAAATAAATGACCTAATCAAAAAATGGGCCGAATAACTGAACAGATATTTCAGTGAAGAAGACATACTGATGGCTAACAAACACATGAAAAATTCTCAACATGACTCAGTATCAGAGAAATTAAAATCAAAACCACAATGAGGTACCATCTCACACCAGTCAGAATAGCTGCTATCAAAAAGTGTACAAACAATTAATGCTGGAGAAGGTGTGGAGAAAAGGGAACCCTCTTACACTGTTGGTGGGAATGTAAAGCTAGCACAGCCACTATGGAGAACAGCATGGAGATTCCATAAAAAACTGGAAATAGAACTGCCATATGACCCAGCAATCCCATGGCTGGGCATACAGACTGAAGAAACCAGAACTGAAAGAGACATATGTACCCCAACGTTCATCACAGCACTGTTTAAAATAGCTTGGACATGGAAGCAACCTAGATGTCCATCGCACAAAAATGGATAAGAAAGCAGTGATACATATACACAATGAAATATTACTCAGCTATTAAAAAGAACACATTTAAATCGGTTCTAATGAGGTGGATGAAACTGAAGCCTATTAAACGGTGAAGTAAGTCAGAAAGAAAAAACACCAATACAGTATACTAACGCATATATATGAAATTTAGAAAGATGGTGATGATGAACCTATATGTGAGACAGCAAAAGAAGCATAGATATAAAGAACAGACTTTCGGATTCTGTGAGAGAAGGCAACAGTGGGATGATTTGAGAGAATAACATTGAAACATGTACATGACCATATGTGAAATAGATCACTAGTCCAAGTTCGATGCATCAAACAGGACACTCAAAGCTGGTGCACTGGGGCAACTCTGAGGAATGGGATGGGGAGGGAGGTGGGAAAGGTATTCAGGATGGGGGAAACATGTACGTTCATGGCTGATTCATATAGTAAGGGACTTCCCTGCTGGTGCAGTGTCTAAGATTCTGCGCTTCTACTGCGGGTGGTGCAGGTTCAATCCCTAGTCAGGGAACTAATATCCTGTATGCCACATGGCATGGCAGAAAAAAAAAAAAAAGTGGGAGATTAACCTAGGCTGAAAGAGAGAGAGAGAAAGTCGGCTGGCTCAAGGGTGCACAGGGCACTTGAGGGCAGTAGTAGCCTGTTTTCTAGTAAGAAAAATTCTTATAGTTTATCAAAATATTCCTAGATCAATTAATTAGATGTGAAGGAAATAGAAGAAACCCAGAACACTTGAAAGGGTGATATGATAGAGTTAATATAAACCTCAAAACCATTTTTGACTTAAAGATTGACTGGGGACCATGTTAGAACTCTGCCATCCCTTCACTGCCATTTCCCAGCAATGCTTACATTTGCAGCATGACTCCAAAAGTGAGTGGATAGGAATGTTCAGAAACTACTTAAAATTACTTGTTTGGGTTTTAAAATTACTATTCTGTCCAACCAAAAAAATAGGAGCTCAGAAGTATTCACTTTGTGTTACATACAAATGAAAAATCCCATCTGTTTACAAGTGCTCTTAAACTGAGTATCATGCATTTGTTTAATAGGCTGGTTCAGACTGTGGATTATGAGGCATGCTAGAAATGCTAAAACTGAAATTCTGTGTTGTTTACGAAAGTGATGGTGATAGACTGTCTCAGAATAATGGTGCAGTGAAATTTGTTTCTTCCAAAATCTAAATAAAGAATAAAAGACAGTTTCCCTGACTTCAGTAAAAATGATATATGTGTTATATGCTCTCTAAGTTCCCAATACCTGCTTTTTACAGCATATGATTAAATGACTGAAGTGTAATCTATTGCATGATATCTCCTACCCCCAAAAAAGCAAACTCTCAAGAACACCACAGCTGCTACCCCTGGTAGCTTCTCAATCAATGATTTTAGAATGAATGAATGATTGAAACTGAGATTCGGAGAAGTTATTTTCCAAAAACATATGACTATCATATGACAGAGTCAAGGTACAGTGCTCATGTTTGCATGTTACTACCTTTGATTACCTTAAGAAGGAAGAACAATAATTGATGTTAAGCTCATCTGCTGACTCTAAAAGCAGAAGAGTTTTTTTTGGTTCACAGTGATTGATAACTTCTAGGCTTCAATATGGGTAAAGACTCCTCAACAATAAATAAATTCACCTTTGTAAATGGCTTGTGTTACATTCCCTGTATATAGATCTCTTACATTAAAAAAAAAAGGAATGCCTTTCCCTCTTCACAGAGACCTCTATATAAGTATAAAGCAATTATTTCAAAATTTGAAATAGCTCTGACTATTCAGATGCAGTCAATAAAATAAAAAGAATTTTAAAGTATTTAATCAGAAATTTAAGAGATTTTTTATTCCCTTAAACCTGTCTTTCTTAACTGCAAAACTATAGTAATAGAGAAAAAAGAATTATTACATAAAGCATGGTATATAACATAGAATATGAGATGTAATAAGAAGCAAATGTGTTTGAAAATATATATGTGATAATCATGTTAAATAGAAATATACATGTTGTACAAATCAACTGAACAGTGTATTAACTATTGCCATATTTCCCATGAAATAAAAAAAATCATTTCTTAAAATTTTAAGTGAAAACCTTGAATATTACTTAAACTATTTAGTGATCTATAAATAATTGTTTTACTCTTATATCTTACTTAGGCAGTCTGAGTTTTAATACAAACATATCATTAAACTGATATATAATAGCTCTCAATAATGGCAAATAAATATTTGTGGGCTACCCAGGGGGCACTAGGCTTTCCTTGTGGCTTTAGCTAGTAAAGAATACGCCTGTAATGCAGGAGACCTGGGTTCAATTCCTGGGTTGGGAAGATCCCCTGGAGAAGGGAAAGGCTACTTACTTTAGCTTTCTGGCCTGGAGAATTCTTCCAAAGAATCTGACACGACTGAGCAACTTTGACTCACAGGTGGCACTAGTGGTAAAAAACCTGCCTGCCAATGCAGGAGACTTAAGAGACACAGTTTGAATTCCTGGGTCAGGAAGCTCTCCTGGAGGAAGGCATGGCAATCCACTTCAGTATTCTTTCCTGGAGAATCCCACAGACAGACTGTAGCTTGGCAGGCTATAGTCCATTGGGTTGCAAACAGTCAGACATGACTGAAGCGACTTAGTACACATGCATATATTATTTATATTTATGGAAAAATCTTTTTGATTGTAAGTATTTGGCTCATAAGAATTGTTAATTTAAAAGAAGGCAGTAATATATAATTTGTAAAGAGCTAATATATCTAATTAGTATTTTATTTATTACTTATGATGGTTAGAACATAAGCATTTTCAGTTTGACTTCAAAATAACCAGTTCCTCCATTTGCGTGGTCTATATTTCATAGTAAAAAAAAAAAAAAAATGAGCCACTGTGATATTTCTAAGTGGTCATTCACAGTGAGCAAAAGATGACATTACCATACAATGTGCTGTAGAGAATATGATTCTTCAATTATTTTGACACTTTGTTGTTATTATGTGTTGTTTTACATGAATAATCAGCAAAAGTTATCCTTGATTATGTTATTTTGATGAGTCTGGTGTTCTGTCTCCTAGATAAGCAATCTTCTGCTGTATGTGATTCAATAATACATGCATTTCTTATTCTCTCTAGGCCCAAGAAGGCAAGGTTTGAAGACAAGGGGCAGTTGGAGATAAATAAATGAAACAACATTATGAGGGAGCTGATTTTGATAATTATGGGATCTATGTCCCAGTTGGGAAAATGTTTATTTTCCCCTTTGCAATTTGAACTGTGCTGTCTTAGATAAACTGAATCAATTTCCGTGTGTGTGTGTGTGAGAGAGAGACTGTGGGTGAGTGAGCATGCTTGTGCTTATGTATATGTGTTGTAAGCTACAGCTACCTAAGGCCAAGTGGGAGAATATGGGGATGTATCTGGTAGGAAGACCTCCAAGTGATCCCTTCATGCCCCATGCACGTTTCTGATGAAGCCTTCTGTTTGTTATTTCAGGAATATTAATTCTGACTTTGAGAAATATACATAAGGGAAGAGGGAATGAATCTTGTGATAATAAATCCTGTGTGTCCAAGAAGGTTTGAAACAGTTATATTGTTATGTATGATGAAATTAAGTCTAGATACAAAATTTTAAAAAGCCAAGGACATTGATGAAAGGGAATCCTTTTGAAGCAGTTTATCTAAGGCTTTCACAGAAAGCTTGGAAATGACCAAATTTACATATAACTTCACTTTCCTAGTCTGTATTATAACACTATTAATTACTCAAGCCCATCAATAAGAACTAACATCTACCATATTATTACCCCTAAACCTCTAGAGGATATCTTCCATTTATCCATTTGGATCTAGTCTCTATTCTCTCTGCCCTACTTCACCATGATCTAGGTCCCCATGGATCTGCCTCACCGGGGCTAAATCAAGACATTCCTTTGTCCTCTTCTCTCAGGATTGATTTGATGATGGGGAAGGGCAGAAGAGAATGGTGAGACAGGGAATAATAAGTTGAAGTATTCAATAGTTTCTTCTTCACCCAAATTGCCTTGGGTTGGTTAAATTCCTCAATCTCAGATCCTACCTAGATAGCATTTTACATGTGGCTGCCTTCTTCAGGGTCTGGAAACTTCTCTCTCTCCTGGCCTCTTCAGATCTAGGGGTGCTGCTTCTTTTAACCATTTGCTGCTAAGGTTGGAACCATGCCATAATATGCTGTCTAATTTAATAAATTTGTTGTTTGTTGTTCAGCTGCTGTCATGTCTGACTCTTTGTGACCCCATGGAATGCAGCATGCCAGGCTTCCCTGTCCTTTACCATCACTCAGAGTTTGCTCAGACTCACATCCATTGAGTTGATCATGCCATCCAACCATCTCATCCTCTGTCGTCCCCTTCTCCTCTTGCCAGCATCAGAGTCTTTTCCAGTGAGTCAGTTCTTCACTGGTGGCCAAAGTATTGGAGCTTCTGTTTAGTAAATAGTGCAAAATTAATATTTTTTCTTGCCCTAAATAGTCCATATCTGTTTCCAGCCAGTACTCTGATTGAGAAAAACAGTAAAGTAAAACATGCCCTAGCTAGGAACCATGAAGTAGCGACAACATTGTATTGAAAAGACTGAATTTTAGAATTTCTTTCAATCACCCATGGTAAAGTGAGAGGGACTTTTAATACAACTGGATAAATCATGTAAGAGACAGACTGGGATACAAATTCTTGGTGGAAAATAAAATGAAGTATATCAAACTCTATTCTTTAAAAATAAATAGTTAAAGCAGTTGGTCTTTGAAAGTTGAGAGATTAGGGGTGATTTTTAAATCATAATTTGGGATCTTGAATCATGGCTGTTGGAATTCCCAGAAGTATCATGACTTTAAAATATGACAGTATTCATTTATTCCTTTGTTCTGTTATATTTGTTTTCTCTGTATTGTCAAAAATATTGCTTTGTTTGTTTTCTATAATGGTGCATATGCATTTCAGGGTATCTATTACAAGAAGTAGATGTCTTCTCTGCTTAATGTGTTGACTTTTTGTTATACATTTACTTTTCTTGGTGTATACTTAATATCCCAATTGAACGGAGAAATAAGAGCTAATATGAGTTTTCTTTGTTTAGGATTATTTACCAGGAGTTCTGCCGCATTTGTATGTTAGATTCATTTGGAAAAGACTCCAGGCAAGTTTTTCTTTCTAGATAAATTTAGTCTTTCTTTATAAATTCTCAACAGAATCCTCCAGCAACTGGCCATTACTTTTTAATCAAGTAAGTGCTCTTCACTGTTGTTGAAACTCAAGAGGAAATCCACAATATAGTAAGAATCTCTGGATTTTCCTTGAAATAATAAAAGTAAAATTTGACTTTGAGCTAGAGATAATGTCTCTACTTATTACTTTAACTGAATAAACATGAGTAGGACTTGTTTAGCTTGTACGCTTTTGTGAAATTAAGGAATATGATTTAAATATCAATGTAACCAAATCCTTGAACTATCTGTCATTTATAATAGATAGTTCTCTACTTTGTTTTCCTGCTGTGGAACATATCTGTACTGCTTACATTGCCTCCTGTTTTCATACGGTACTAAATGGAATACAAATAAACCCTATTAATTGGAAGAAGTCATCTTAGTTTAATCTCTGAGCAAGTACAGTATATTTGATGTTTATATGCATATGATTATCTTCTTGCTAGAGATTTTCAGTTGATAGAATGATCTATGTACTTTTAGTTAGGTAGAATTCCTTATATTGAGTAAAAATTTATCTCATTGTTTAGCCAAATCCTGCCCTCAGGGACATTTCAGTTACAGATCTATCATTTCTTTCCCAAAGCCGACTCTCTTTATAACAAACATTCATTACTTCCTCTTGGTAATGTTATTCAGCCTTCTGCTTTCCATCAATGAATTGGCACTTATTTTTCTTCCAAATATCACTCATATATATGAAGTTGTGTGTGTGTATCTGAAAATTCTACAGTAAAATTAACTAGTTTGTCATATGTTAATATCTTTAATTGCTTCTTTAAATTACAATGTCATATTAAAAGAAACCTTTGTGTTTTCTTTAACAAATCTATTTTTCAAAAAAAATAATTATTTTAGTGTTTTATCAGATTTCTTAATTGCAAAATCATTAAAGTTAACTTTTTAGTTGAAGGTAAATGCTTCCCTGGTGGCTCAGAGGTTAAACCATCTGCCTCCAATGCGGGAAACATGGGTTTGATCCCTGGGTTGGGAAGATCCCCTGGAGAAGGAATGGCAACCCACTCCAGTATTCTTGCCTGGAGAATCCCATGGATGGAGGAGCCTGGTGGGCTACAGTCCATGGAGTCACAAAGAGTCAGACACGACTGAGTGATTTCACTTCACTTCAAAGGAAAAATTAAAATTATTAAAATATGTATTTGAGTTTTTATAGAAGACTAAAATTATGTAATTTTGAGCAATATTGTAAATTACTTCAATCTGTCTTTGTAGCTTCATCTGGTCTCAAAAAGAGAACATTTAGTTATATTTCTAAAATCTTATCTAAAGTTTTTATCTAATGTACAGGTATATACATTCTAACTTTAAATTATCTTTTCTTATGACTACAGTAATGTTTTTTATATTTATATCTCATTTTTAAATGACTCAAGGTAATATAGTTATATTAATTTTGATAGCATTGAGTCAGAAAAAAGAGGCATGATATTATCATTCTTTGGATTTTCCTCTTATAAACAGAGTAGCAAAAAATGAATTGTCAGCTTTATATCCTATGGTCACCCTTCACAACTTTAATAGTAAGGACTAGGATAGAGTTTCTGTACATACTAATATGCTTAGACTATTAGGTTGCGTTGACTTAATAATTTCAGTAAGCACCTATTTAAGTGAAACACACTTTTTCTTTTTTAAAGTCAGATTTTTTTTGTTATAATTTATATATAGTGATATTCACCAGTATTAGGTACGTAGTTCTAAGAGTTTTACAAACATGTTTCACCACATAACCACCAATAATCATGATACAAAATACCTCTATCATACCCAAAAGTTTCTGAGTATCCCTTTGAATGCAGTGTCTTCCTCCCTACCCTTGCTCCCTGGCAACTACTGGTCTGATGTTTGTCCACTCGATTTGCCTTTTCTAGAACATCATATAAATGAAATCATAGGGTAGGAAGCATCTGGTGTCTGACTTCCTGCCTTTGTGCCAGTGTTTATAAAATTCATATGTGTTCTTGCATTTATCAGCAGTTTATTCCTTTTTTGTTGCTCCCTAGTATTTCACTATATTAATATACCACAGATCATTTATTTATTCACCAGATGATGGACATCTGGGATCTTTACAGCTTTGAATGATTGTGAATAAGACTGCTACACACACCCGTGTACAGTTCTTTGTATGATCATTTTTCTTGTTTAAATATCTAAGAGCGGGATTGATGAGTCATATGGTAAATTTTTGTTTAACTTAACTGAATAGTGGCTGAATGGTTGTCTAAAGTGTCTGTACTGTTTTGCATTATTCCCACCTGGACTGAATTAACTTTTATATCCTCTGAATTCTTGTATATTTAAATTTTTACATGAAGATACATACATTCACTATGTATCTTATGCAAATTTATTACAGAATGGAGAATATATTTGCAAATCATATATCTGCTAAGAGATTAATATCCAAAGTATTTTAAAAATTCATACAACTCAATAGCCAAAAACAACCTGTTTAAAAAGTGGGCAAAGTTTCTGAATAGATACTTCTCAGAAAAAGAAAACTAAAGATTAAAAAAAAAAATCTTACAAATGGCCAAGTACATGAAGAGGTGTTCAGCATCACTTTATCCTCAGAGAAATATAAATTAAAACCACAAAGACATAATGACTTCATATCTGTTAGGACAGCTATTATCAAAAGACAAGAGATAATATATGCTGGCCAAGACATAGAGAAAAAAGAACCCTTATACACCATTGGTAGAAATCAAAACTGCTACATCCATTATGGAAGACGGTATGGCAGTTCCACAAGAAATTAAGAATATAACTACCACACGAACCAGCAACCCTACTTCTGGGGGTATATTCAAAAGAAATAAAATCTGAAACTCAAAGATATGTGCACTTTCATGCTCGTGGTAGCATTATTCACAATAGCCAAGATATAAAAACAACTTAAGTATCTATTGATAAACAAAGAAGAAGAAGTGAATATATAATGGAATATTGTTTAGAATTAAAAAAAATGAAATTCTGCCATTTGCAACAGCATGAATGAACCTGGAGGACACTATGCTAAGTAAAATAAGCCAGACACAGAAAGACAAATACTATACAATCAAATATATATGAGGAATCTAAAATAGTCAAACTCAAGGAATCATAGAGTAGAATGGTGTATAGCCATCCCAAGGGTACGGGGAAGGGGAATATGAAGAGATATTAGCCAAAGGGTACAAGTTTCAGTATGCAAGATGGATGAGTTCTGGAGGTCTAATATGCACTATAGTGATGATAGTTAATAATGGTTTATTATATTGTATCAGTTCAGTTCAGTCGCTCAGTTGTGTCCGACTCTTTGCGACCCCATGAATCGCAGCACGCCAGGCCTCCCTTGTCCATCACCAACTCCCGGAGTTCACGCAGACTCGCGTCTGTATAGTTACTTGCTAAGATAAAACTTGACTTAAACTGTCAACATATATACAAACAGTGGTAACTGCCTAGAGATGGTATGTAAGTTATTTAGCTTACTTGTGATCTTGTCACAATGTGTACATATATCAAGACATTAAGTTGTACACCTTAAATATACACACACACACACACACAAACACACACACACACTTTAGATGTCAAAGAGATACCAAAGTTGGTTTTTTAAAAATAAATCTGGCTCAAGGCAGTGTGTAGTGCTTTAAAAATTTTACTGAAGCTTCATATATACAAGAACAAAAGAAAGTTATTTTATATATAAATAAAATAACTGGAAAAAAAACTAAACTATCAACAATTTTAAAGTATCAAAGTATCTAAGTTTAGGACTCTATAATATCTCTAGTATTGTCAGGTAAATGATGCAGAATAAGTTGAAAATTTAAGTAATATAATAACAGTGCAGTAGTAATTGAAAAACTGGGAATACCTTCTATATTTAAAAATGAATTATTAGAATATTGATGGTATGATGTGATGGACTTGAATCCAGTAGAAAAAATGAACTTGCAAGCTTAAATACATAGTATAATTCCAAAGAATAAACTACATTAATAACATTTGTCAATGTCTCATATAATTTATGCATGTCAAAAGAAAGACTGCACTATGTCTGAGGAGCAACCCTAAGGAGAGTAAGTGAAGAGATGGAGTCAGATCCTCAAGGCCATTTGTTGTTGCTATTGTTCAGTCGCTAAGTCGTGTAGGAAACTTAAGATGTTGCTAAGTGAATATTAGATCTGTCCTGTTAGACAATTTGTTATGTGAGATAACTCTCTTTATATAGATCATTTTTATTTGGATTTTAAGCCACTTGCTCAAATATAGAACAAACTACAAACAAAAGAGGATACACAATGAAAATAAAACAATTGAAGGTTTTTTAAAAATGTTACTCTGTTTACTCAGCAATTTTAATGCTTCATTTTTCTACTACCTCATTCTCTCAGTCCTTGAACACTATGGAATCACAAAAATTCTATCTACCATGGTTGAAATAATCAATCATAGCACACTTTTCTTAGATAGATATTCTAGAAATAGATTCAGTGATTTCTCTATGTAGTATATTTCAGGGTGTGAGGAATAATTTGTGCAATACTACTCAGGAAAAATCATTCCAAACTGATTTCATGAAAGTTCTGATGAAAATTTTTAGACCTAGAGAATACCTCAGGTATATATAGTCATTCAACAAATCATTAGGCAATATATTTCATGTTACACTTAAGAAGAGGTTGTAAAACTTGTGGGAAGTTTCTAAGGGCTTAACATAGTACTGTTTCCTCAACCATTTTTTATGATATCTTTTAACATACCTTTACAGAATAAATTGAATTTAAACTTATGCCATTCCCATGTTAAACAAATACAGAAGTACATTAAAAGAGAGAGACAGAGAAACATACCAGCCTTGATGAAACATTAAAGTCTGTTTTAACAGCTAAAATATTTTAAAGACAAAAAACACAAATTTTTTTTAGCAAAAGATAAAATTTCTTGTATGTAGCTTCCAAATACCAATTGTTCAAAAGCACTGTGAAAACCTAGCTTGAGGAAGTTTCTGGGATAAGGATTCAAGAATACAGTTTATTCTAAATTCATGTTATGGCATAACTTCCAAAAATATAAAATAGGGTCCATGTGCAGAGGTAGTTTTTGTATTGTGTTAAAGGATTAACCAGGGCTTCCCAAGTGGCTCAGTGTTAGTGAATCCACCTGCCAGTTCAGCAGGCGCAGGAGATGTGGGTTTGATCCCTGGGTTGGGAAGATCCCCTGGAGGAGGAAATGGCAACCCACTCTAGTATTCTTGTCTAGGAAATCCCACAGGCACAGGATCCTCCTGGGATTACAGTTCATGGGGTCACAAAGAGTCAAGACTGAACAACTAAGCAGTCAAGGGACTGACCACAAAGGTAAAGGGATTTAAAGATATGATTAGGTTCCTAACCAGTTGTCTTTAAGTTAATCAAAAGGATGATATGATTAAGTCCCTAACCAGTTGTCTTTAAGTTAATCAAAAAGATGATTGGGTGGGCCTGTTTTAATGAAGTGAACCCTGGATATGAATTTGTCAAATTAATACTTATTCAGTGGCACACAGAGTGCCAGATGTTGAGTCTGATTAAAAAGCAGACCACAAGAGGAACTGAAATCAAGAAACTCACAGGTCCTAAATGAAGGACCAGGTATAGAGGCTACCTGGAGAGATCAAGGCAGAGTGCACACAAAGAAAGGGACACACAACTTTACTAGGGTTTATGGGTGGAGTGTGTTGGGGTTTCCAGTCCAAGACCAGATTAATTAACTCAAACAAAAGAAGTGGATTTTGATAAGCCACGTGCATGCATGCTAAGTCACTTCAGTCATGTCCAACTCTTTGTGACCCTGTGGACTGTAGCCTGCCAGTCTCCTCTGTCCACGGGATTCTCCAGGCAAGAATACAGGAGTGGGTTGCCATGCCCTCCTCCAGAGGATCTTCCCAACCCTGGGACTGAACACACATCTCTTATGTATTCTGCACTAGCAAAAGAGTTCTTTACTACTAATGCCACTTGGTGAGCCACATAAAGGTATTATCTAAGGGTACACAAGGGGAAGGTCTAGGGAAGAGACTTGTTCTTAAAAACTGTTGGGGATGTTATTTCAGGCACTTATACTTGTGTGTGATTCTACAGGCCGCTATCTCAGGCACGTGCTTGCACAAGGAGACTAGTTTTTGAGGTCACTGCATGCTACTTGGCCAGACAGAATGAATGCCATGGAGGAGCTTAGCTAAGCTTTCAATAACTCTTTCAAAGAGAGATGGAGGTGACATTTTCCTGTTGGTCTTGAAGAACCTAACTGCCATGCTGTAGAGAGGATCAGATGGCAGAGAATGATGGGCAACCTCTAGAAGCTATTAATACAAACTACAAGGAACAGTTTGGTGTTTAGTTGCTAGTTCAGTTCAGTTCAGTCGCTCAGTTGTGTCCAACTCTTTGTGACCCCATAAATCACAGCATGTCAAGCCTCCTGTCCATCACCAAATCCTGGGGTTCACTCAGATTCACGTCCATCGAGTCAGTGATGCCATCCAGCCATCTCATCCTCTGTTGTCCCCTTCTCCTCCTGCCCCCAATCCCTCCCAGCTAAGTTGTATCCAACTCTTTGTAACCACAAGGACTGTAGCCTGCCGGACTCCTTTGTTCACGGAATTTTTCATGCAAGAATACTGGAGAAGGTTGCTATTTCTTTCTTCAATAGGGTCTAGAGTCTGCCAAAAAAATCAATGACTTTGGATGAGGACCCAGATCACACAGAAGATGTGATCTGAGACCTAGCTGACAACCTTGATTGCAGCCAAGTTCCAAGATAACTGTCACCAGCTAAGCACTGCCTGAAGGGCTTCCCAGGTGGCTCAGTGGTAAAGAATCTATCTGCAATGCAGGAGACCCAGGCTTGATCCCTGGGTCAGGAAGATCCCCTGGAAAAGGAAACGGCAACCCACTCCAGCATTCTTGCCTGGAGAATCCCATAGACAGAGGAGCCTGGTGGGCTACAGTCCATAGGGTCACAAAGAGCCATATATGACTGAAGTGACTTGGTACACATTTATGCAAGCACTGCCTGAACTCCTGATCCAAGGAAACCATGAAATACAGGCATTTTAAGCCTTTAATTTCATGGATATTTGTTATGTAGCCACTGATAACTAATACAGCGGCAGTGTAGGGGAAAAGTAGAACTGGTNTAGGGTCACAAAGAGCCATATATGACTGAAGTGACTTGGTACACATTTATGCAAGCACTGCCTGAACTCCTGATCCAAGGAAACCATGAAATACAGGCATTTTAAGCCTTTAATTTCATGGATATTTGTTATGTAGCCACTGATAACTAATACAGCGGCAGTGTAGGGGAAAAGTAGAACTGGTACTAAACTGGCTGATTAGTTCATTTATTCACTTATTTAGTAATTACTATTATGTACCAGGCATTGTTTTAGAAACAAGAGGAGCAAAAAAGTACACAGTCCCTACTCTCCTGAGGCTTAGAGTGTAATGGAGGAGGATGGTGTGCTATACAATCACCCTTATAAAAACTGAGATATGAGCTGTAAAGTAATAAAGTATGATTCTCTCATTGCACATAGCAAAGGACCCTTCCTAGGTTCAAATGCCCTGTAGTGGTGTTTAATGAGAGATTGAAAGAATTAATTACAAAGAACTTCCCACAAAGAGAGGAAGGTGTGGTTACACATGATCTCATTAGAATGAGATCTTTATTTTACATAGTATTTTCTCATTAGACTATAAAATGCCTTCAAGTCAGATACTGTATCTTGTTTCATTTTATTCAGAGGCTAGTATATAACAAGGTACTTACTACGCACTGGATGAATAAATGAATAAATCATTGGTATCATAAGGAAACAGGCTTTGTGCATAAGAAAGATGTTCCTCATTTAAAACTGCTCCTCGTAGAGGAGCTGGATGCCCATCAGTTGACATCTAAGCAGACACAGCATGATTATCACTCAAGAGCATTGCAAATGCGATGAGAAGTCTGTTGAAGGAATTCTGGCTTGCAGCTTCTGCTCAGTCCTCAATGTGATAAGGTGAGATTGTGATAGATGGGGTCGAGTATTTTATATAGTCAGAAATAGCGACTGAAGAAATAAATAGTCAGAAGATGAGACATGGCCCTGAATAAGATGTATTATCAAGTAGGGATAGTATAGAATGATAAAAGAGCATATTTGACATAGAAAAACTATATATAATCTGGATATTTGACTTCAAGCTCAAATAAAACAATGCATTTAATATGGGCTTTCCAGGTAGCGCTAGGGGTAAAGACTTTGCCTGCCAATGCAGGAGATGTAAGAGACTTGGGTTCAATCCCTAGGTCAGGAGGATCTCCTTTAGGAAGAAATGGCAACCTACTGTAGTATTCTTGCCTGGAGAATCCTATGGACAGAGGAGCTTGGCAGGCTATGGTCCATAGGGTCTAAAAGCATTGGACACACTGGAGCTATTTAACACAGCATGTACTGATAAATGAGGAATCATAGAAAATGCTATTAGCTTCTTTCTTAACTGGGAAATATGTAAGAAAAGGGGCATTCAAGATTTGTAAACAAGTGGATATCTGCAGAGCCGTTTGAGGTGAGTGAATAGTCTTTAGAATTCAAAGAATCTTCAGTGACTGGGTTTGAAGATGTGCCCTTCTCTCTATACAAACTTGAACTTCAAACTGGAAGTGGAGAGTTTAGAGTCCTGCAAACATACGCAGTGGAGGGTCAGTCTTTAAGGCTGAAACTGGCAAATTTTCTTTGGCTTAACCTCTAGTGCATTTTCTTATATCTATGTATAAAAAAATTCAGCTGGGTGAAGATGATTTGTTTGAGTACAATGTACAATCAAAATCAATTCTCATTTATTATTTAAGAATATTATTTTGGATTCTTTCTGAATGTTTGGTTGAACTAGTAGACAATATTAAGAGGCTGAAGATGTGTTTTGATTATTATTTATGTTTTAATGTGGATAGTTCACATTAAAATGTGGGATAATTATATAAATATTTATAAAAGATACCATTAATATCAAAATAGAAAAAAATCAACATATATACAATTTAACTAATAATCTCTCTGATTAAAAATCTATCTGATTTAAAAAAAAACAGATGTTTAGGTCTTTGATGGAGGGCACTGGAAAGTTTGTTCATAGTTACTCAGGATTTCAGATTCTAGTCAAATGCCCAAAAAGTAGAATTTAAAACATTTGTTGAATACGTTGATGGAAGCAAATAAGGATGTTTTATAATTAAATTATTTTTAATTAATTAATTTATCTCAACTGGAGGCTAATTATATTACCATATTATGGTGGGTTTTGTCATCATTGACATGAATCATCCACATGTGTACATGTATACATGTGTCCCCAATCCCAAAGCCCCTCCCCATCCCATCCCTCTGGGTTGTACCAGTGCACTGACTTAGAGTGTCCTGTTTTATGCATTGAACTTGGACACTGGTGATCTATTTCACATATGGTAATTAGTATACATGTTTCAATGCTATTGAAAGTAGTCACCTTTCATTAGAATTTTATATTGTAAAACATTTAGCTAGACTATTTTTATTATTTAAAATGCTTTGATTACAATTTGTAAACCACTGCAATAGATAAAAATTATTCTTTTAGTGTAACTTCTCAATTTCTATGGGAAAATGCTGTTACATTATAGTTTTTAGTACTAACTATCCTGACAACCAGTTTTAAAAATTAGAGGAGCGTGAAGTGATAAATTACTCAGTTAAACAGTTTCTAATGCAATAAATGCTAACATGACTTAATCAGCTTTCTTTCAGATAAGCAAAGAAAGAGAAAAAATGAGAATGATTCAACCTAACTTTCAGTATAGAAAAGCTGAATAAAGAATTCTAACTAATGTAAGTGTTATGATATACTATCCTGAGAACTGGATATGTTTTCACAATTTTTAAGTTGCACAAAATGAATGGCATATACTATTTTAAAATATTTTATTATTAACAATTAGAGAAATTTATTACCAGGCATAATAATATGAAGATAGAATAATACATAATTGAATTTCAATAAAACTGAAAAGATGGTCCACATATCCTCTTATTAAAATAATTAGCTTAATTATTTCCTTAAGTGAATTTATGCCTGAAATTGTATTTTATAGAATTGAAAGGCTCCAAATGATTTACCTAGTAAGGGTCATGAAATCAATAATCATTAAGAATTATGTTTTAGAATACTCCAAATGTTCAATACATATTTTATTTGATATGTTATTTATATAAAAATTATCTCTGAGTAATCACCTTTATAGCATAGTTTTACATTAAAAAGTATATTCAAAGATACATCTCCAAAATAATATTTATATAGTGTTTAAAATAAATTAAACATTAACTATAATAAAATATAATCAAACATAATTATAAAAACTTTAAACTGCTATCTTAAAATATTTTCTTATTATATAGCTTTTTTCATTCCAATTTTAGATAAAATCAGATTTCTTAATTAGGATAAAGTAAAACCAAAACAAAAATTAAAGAATAAAAGGATAAAATTGGCTTAAAATGTTTGTGACAATTTGTTCTAGAAAATCATTGTGTGAAGGTCATACTCTAACAAAGGGAGTTACAACTTGAGGGAGAGGAGACACTACCATCATAGGAAAAGCCGGTGGTACTTAATCAGGTAATAATTTGATATGATAACTCTAATTTTCTCAAGGATAACAGAATGCTTTGGTCTTGGGTTCATTTCTATAAGTTCCTAAATGTCCTTCATTTCTGCAGTATACCCAGTGTTGAGTAGCCTAAGAGCATTTAGAGAAACTATGGAAACTCAAAGGTTACTAAGTAAAAAAAACAAATAATTGCAAGTAATTTGCATAGTGATTGAAGCAAGGTCCGATGCTGTAAAGAGCAATATTACATAGGAACCTGGAATGTCAGGTCAATGAATCAAGGCAAATTGGAAGTGGTCAAACAGGAGATGGCAAGNCTCCTGACCTGCATATAGGTTTCTCAAGTAGCAGGTCAGGTGGTCTGGTATTCCCATCTCTCTTAGAATTTTCCACAGTTTATTGTGATCCACACAGTCATCACTTCATGGTAAATAGAGAAACAGTGGAAACAGTGGCATACTTTATTTTGGGGGGCTCCAAAATCTCTGCAGATGGTAACTGCAGCCATCAAATTAAAAGACACTTGCTCCTTGGACGAAAATTTATGACCAATGTATACAGCATATTAAAATGCAGAGACAAGACTTTTTTAACAATGGTCTGTCTAGTCAAAGCTATGGTGTTTCCAGTAGTCATGCATGGATGTAAGAGTTGGACTGTAAAGAAAGCTGATCGCCATAAAATTGGTGCTTTTGAACTTTGGTGTTGCAGAAGACTCTTGAGAGTCTCTTGGACAGCAAGGAGATCCAACCGGTACATCCTAAAGAAAATCAGTCCTAAATATTCATTGGAAGGACTGATGTTTAAGCTGAAACTCCAATACTTTGGTCACTTGATGTAAAGAGCTGACTCATTTGAAAAGACCATGTTGCTGGGAGAGATTGGGGGCTTGAGGAGAAGGGGACGACAGATGATGAGATGGTTGAGTTGCATCACCGACTCAATGGACATGGGTTTGAGTAAGATCTGGGAGGTGGTGATGGACAGGAAAGCCTGGCGTGCTGCGATTCACGGGGTCGCAAGAGTCGGACACGACTGAGCGACTGAACTGAACTGAACTGATTGTGCATAATGGGCTTCCCTTGTAGCTCAGTGGAAAAGAAACTGCCTGTAATGCGGGAGACCTGGATTTGATCCCTGGGTTTGGAAGATCCCATGGAGAAGGGAACCAGGTACCCAGCCAAGTATTCTGGACTTTTGAATTAAATCCATGGGTTCCCCCAGGGAGTAGAACATGACTGAGTGATTTTCACTTTCACTTTCACTGAGTATAATATCCTTGGCCTGAAGATATTATTCTATATATTTTTTCCTATGGAATTGTATTAGAAATAGAACATAATATTTCTATAGAATTTTTCTTTTTATACTGCATTTTAATTTTCAGTATATTGTCTCAAGTAGAATGTGCATTCAATAACTATTTACTAAACTGATGAAATTTTTAATTATAATTTAATTTATCTACATTTACTACCTTTTAAGAGACTAATGACAAATCTAGACATCGTTTTCTTAACTAATTAGAGTTCAGGAAAACCAGTAATTCTTTCAGAGCAGATATAATATCAGGTATTTTATACAATTCTGCTGCAAGTATGCACAGATTACTCATAAGTAATATTATAGTTAATGCCATTATTACACAAGAATCTTTTTATTAAACAGTGAGTTCTGTGTGCATGTGTTGTATGCCTCAATGTTTATTATTCAGATTACATGGTACTTGTTCTGTTGCCTTTCTATTGACATCTGTATGAAAGCATGGAAATAATCTTTTCTACATTTAATTCAGAGCCATGACCTCAAAATGTTTCAAATGACTCTATAGTAGCATTGATAATAGTTAATATATATGTGTGAATTTTATTGACTAGATAATTGATTCATTAAATTAAAATAATAGATTTATTAAAATATTTTATGTTGTTCTGAGTTGTACAGTTGAATCTTTGAAAAAGTGTGTCAGTGCAATTTTTTATTTTTACTTATGTTTATGAGGTTCCAAAAGAACAAAGTAAATTGTCTTAAAATATGAGTCAATAACCAAGCATTATTCAAATAAAAAGCCCATATGCAAGCATATCTCATTGTTGATGTGCTTACATTCAGACTTATAGGACTTGAGATAAAATGTGATTAGGTTATAATGAAATCAGAGTAGTACAAATTTTAAATATGAATCTGCACTTGGCAGATTGCTAACCACTACATAAATTTCACAACCACTAATTCTCTATCTTCTGAAACTAGGAAAAAAAAAAAACCCAACAAATATAAATGGAAGGAAAAAGAAACTAGCTCCCTGTAGATTGCTATGAAAATTCATTATTTCATTTTCTCTTCTGTTCTATTACATAATTTTGTTTTATATTATTTTCACTGTTCAATTTAACTAGAAAGCAGAAGCAGTTTACTTTGCCAGAAAGAATGTAGGTCTGAGAAACAATTATTTGGTTTTAATATCATTTGATTTTATAGGCTTTGTTTTAAAAAATGTGATAATAACAAATAACATGAAGTCTACCCTTTTAAATTTTAAAATGTACAGTATTTTTAATTATAAGCAGAATGTTGTATAATAGTTCTCTAGACTTTGCTCATCTTGCAACTAAAACTCTCTAGGTTTTGATTTCGATATGCCTGTGGCATGTCATAATCTCTGTGAATTTTTGTTTCTTCATCTGTTAAGTGGGGCTAATAATGTTCTATTTCACAAGGTTATCATGGGAATTAGATAACAGAATGTGTTAAAATGTCTTTGTAAATTATAAAGTGAAATGAAGGTGAACACTTACCATGTTCATTGCAAATATAAAATAACTGAATTTTCATGACAACCCTTTGATATAACTATCATAATTCCCATTTTATAGATGAGAATACTGAGGCAGAGAGAATTTAAGTGAATTGCCTGATGTTATTTGGCTAATAAATGGTGAAGCTGGGAATTAAATGCAGGAAGTTTGACTGAGAGCCTATGCTACTGTCACCATGCTATACCTGCTCTCTTTACTATGCAAAGTATTTGGTTAAAATAATAATTTACCTTGTATGTAAAAATCACCATTACTCTCTCCCTGTGTAGATACATATTTCCTTTATAATAGTTTGAAGTTGTTCTGGCCATCACACTCAGAAACAAAGGTTGAGACCCTTTTATATAAAGTATATAATTTCCAGAGAGAATAAAAGATCTGTGAATAACTGTTAAAATGGCCACTGAAAATTTAAAATCTAACATTGCTAAGCTATGGCAGAATATAAATCAAAAACAAAACAAAAACTGTTTTTTTTTTCCTCTCACAAATAGATTTGTTCAGTATATTTTTAATAACTTTGGGAACATTAGAATTTCTATCTGGATCAGTACCCTTGCCTAGAAAATCCCATGGACGGAGGAGCCTGGTGGGCTGCGGTCCATGGGGTCGCTAAGAGTCGGACGACTGAGCAATATCACTTTCGCTTTTCACTTTCATGCGTTGGAAGAGGAAATGGCAACCCACTCCGTGGTTCTTGCCTGGAGAATCCTAGGGACGGGGGAGCCTGGTTGGCTGCAGTCTATGGAGTGGCACAGAGTTGAACACGACTGAAGCGACTTAGCAGCAGCAACAGCAGGAATGAATACCACTTCATGTTCTGCTAATGGATAAATTATGACTCATTTTTTAAACAAAAAATCATTGAATATAGGCCTCAACACACAGATGTGGAAATATACTACTAATACTACCCAAGATAGTATATAAGGATTGAATGCAATCCCAATCAAAATTTCAACACCCTTTTATTCATAAATGAAAAAGCTGATTCTTAAATTCAGATGAAATTGCATATGTCCCCACATAGCTAAAATAATTTTGAAAAAGAACAAAGTTGGAGGACTTCTACTTTCAAAACTTATTGCAAAATTGTAGTAATCCAAACAGCATAATACTTATATAAGGGCAGACATATAGACCAATGAAACAAAATCCAGTCCAGACATAAGCATATACATTTATAGACACAACTGATTTATGTGAGAGATGTCAAGTATACTCAATGGGGAAAAAAGTCTTTTCAACCACTGTTGCTGGGACAACTGGTTTCTACATGCAAAATGTAGAAATGGATTCCCACCTCATACCATAAACAAAATTGCTGGGGTCCAGCCTCGGTGGATCCAGGGAATTAGAAGCGGGGAAGGTGTGGGTGAGGAAAAACTTATTTATTTATTAATATAAGATTAGATTAGGAAGAAATAGTGTAGTAGGAAAATTAAGTGGATAAAAGAGGCTGAATAACTTGGTTTATGTGGAGAACTAATAAACCTTCAGGACAAGAAGTTTGCATCATCTACATTAGGCCACCGGCATCCTCTTGAATATCGGAGGGTGCCCCACCTTGTACTCCCTCTCGCATGGATCTCAGAAGCCGAGACAAGTAAGTAGACATGGTGAGCCTCCACACCCCAGATGGGAATTCAGCCAGAAATTAGAGTAAAGAGGAGACATGGGGGAAATCAGTCCAGTGACTGGCCTGGTCTCTATTTTCTAGAAAGGCCTTTTATACCTTTTTGATTGTACATAGAGATAAATGGGTTATATAAAGTTATGCAGCATCAGCAGCCCTGACTCTTATCAAAACCAGGCTTTTCTCTTTGCATACCTAGCTGTATACACAAGTCTTAGGTGATTTGCATCATCTTCTAGTCAGAGGGCCGATTAACACTTTACAGCCTTTTTTCTGATAAGGGTTTGTCGATCAGAAGACTTATTTGTGTTGATCTTCCCAAAGTCTGGTGCCACTCTCAGAAAACACTAAATAAAGTTACATTCTTACATAGCAAAGATACAACAATTTATAGCAAGTAAAAGGAGTACAGTGATTTACAACAAAAGAAAAGTAATTAACTCAAAAGTCTAGTGTTGCTAACATCAAAACTACTATATACCTTTTTCTATATCACGACTATATTGATTAACATCCTCCCAGGTGCCTTAAAAATAAAGAATAAGGAGGTCTGGCAGCATTCATTGAGTCAACAGTGAAACCCATCACCAATATGATTTTTAGCTCTTTAGAAAAGGCTCTGTATCTTTAAGATGCTTTAAGCTTTATGCCTCTCACGGTCGGGGGGCTGTAAACAATTCACAAGCTGTAAAAAGTCTAAGGGAAGCTGTTAGGCAAGTTAGAGAGTTATCAGAGGGGGTTTTAAGTCGAGACATTCTTTTGCAGGAGACTGAAGCTCTGAATTAACTTTTTTCCAGAGAGTGTCAGAAGAGTGGAAAAGCACAGTACAATAAGGCAGTAGATTCTTATTTTGGGGGTACATGCTCAGGAAATACCAGGGGAAAACCCTGAGACCTGACTCACTTTACCCATCAGGCCTCTCCACATAACATTTTCATGGGTGGGATTCCTCACTCTGGCTCCTGGCACAAAATCAAATGGGTAAGCAAATATGAGCTAAAACCAAACAATACTTAGAAAAAACACTTAGGGCTAAATTTTCAGAACTTTGGATTTGGCAATAAATTCTCATATATGACACCAAAAACACAAGCTTATTGCTTGTGAAAGAAATAGATAAATTGGACTTCATAGAAATTAACATTTTATTTTTGCATTAACGAATATTAGCCAGAAAGTGAAAAGATACTCTGTAAAATGAGAGAAAATGTTTTACAAATAATATATTTGATAAGAGTTTATAACCAGAATATAGCTTCCCTGGTTGCTCAATGGATAAAGAATTTGCCTTCAGTGTATTAGACACAGGAGGCATGGATTCATCCCTGGGCTGGGAAGATCCCCTGGAGAAGGGCATGGCAACCCACTACATTATTCTTGCTTGGACAATCTCATGGACAGGTGAGCCTGATAGGCTACAGTCCAGAGGGTCAAGAAGAGTCAGACACAACTTCAGATACTGAGCACACATCCTAAAACTCACCAATAAAAACTGGACAAATCACTGAATAGACATTTTTTTTCCAAAGAAGATATACAAATAGTCAATAACTTATGAAAATATGCTTTAGACATTAGGGAAATGCAAATCAAAACCATAGTGAGATACCACTTCAAACCAACTAGGATTAAAGTAATCAAAACATGAGAGGAGGGAATATAAAAAGTGTTAGCAAATATGTAGACAATCTGAAGCCCTCATCCGTTGATGAGGCAAATGTAAAATGGTGCAGCTATTGTGGAAAATAGCACAGTGACTCTTCAAAAACAAAACATAAAATATGTTACACAACAGTTTTACTCCTAGTTCTATACCAAAAGAACTGAAAATAAGGACTCAAATACTTGTATACCACTTTTCACTGGAGCATTATTTATAACAGCTATAAGGTAGAAACAACCCAGCATTCAGCAGCAGATGAGTGGAATAAATAAAACATGACATATAAATAAAATCAGATAGTATTTTTAAACAATTTAATTTATTTGACTGTCCTGGATCTTTGTTACTGTGCATTGGCTTTCTCTAGTTGAGGCAAGAGGGGAATACTCTCTAGTTGTGGTGCTGGGCTCATGGGGCTTCTCACTGCAGCGGTTGCTCCTGTTGTGGAGCATAGGCCCTAGGAGCAAGGGTTTCAGTAGTTGTGACATGCACAGTAGAAAATTATTTAGACATAAAAAGAAACAAACTACTGATACCTGCTACAACATGGATTGACCTTGATAACACCATGCTAAGTGAAATGAGCCTGCCATAAAAGGTCAAATATTGAATGACTTGATTTATATAAAATATCTAGAATGTGAAGATTCATAGAGATAAAGTAGGTTAGAGGTTACTGGGAGCTGAGGGGGAAAAAATGAGAAATTACTGCTTCAGTTCAGTTCAGTTCAGTCACTCAGTCGTGTCCGATTCTTTGTGACCCCATGAATCACAGCCCACCAGGCCTCCCTGTCCATCACCAACTCCCAGAGTTCACTCAGACTCACGCCCATCAAGTCAGTGATGCCATCCAGCCATCTCATCCTCTTTCATCCCCTTCTCCTCCTGCCCCTAACCCCTCCAAGCATCAGAGTCTTTTCCAATGAGTCAACTCTTCGCATAAGGTGGCCAAAGTACTGGAGTTTCAGCTTTAGCATCATTCCCTCCAAAGAATACCCAGGACTGATCTCCTTCACAATGGACTGGTTGGATCTCCTTGCAGTCCAAGGGACTCTCAAGAGTCTTCTCCAACACCACAATTTAAAAGCATCAATTCTTCGGTGTTCAGCCTTCTTCACAGTCCAACTCTCACATCCATACATGACTACTGGAAAAACCATAGCCTTGACTAGACAGACCTTAGTCAGCAAAGTAATGTCTCTGCTTTTGAATATGCTATCTAGGTTGGTCATAACTTTTCTTCCAAGGAGTAAGCATCTTTTAATTTCATGGCTACAGTCACCATTTGCAGTGATTTTGGAGCCCCCAAAAATAAAGTCTGATACTGTTTCCACTGTTTCCCCGTCTATTTGCCATGAAGTGATGGGACCGGATGCCATGATCTTCATATTCTGCATGTGGAGTTTTAAGCCAACTTTTTCACTCTCCTCTTTCACTTTGGTTACTAAATTTCTGTTTAGGGTGATGAAAGGGTTTGGAAATAGTGATGGTTTCATGGCATTTTAAATTTAAAGCCACTGATGTTTATGCTTACTTTTTTCCATTTTAGTTATTTTTTACATTATATATATATATATATGTATGTATGTATGCATAATTAAAAACATTTAAAATTATTCTCTCTAGCTATTTAGGCCAAACAGTTTATTTTTTTTAATCTATTTCATCTTCAATATCTGAATTAAGCTATATACCAAGTATTGCTAAAGCCCTGTTATTGTGGTTATATTTTGCAGCATTACTTAACTCTGATTGGGTTTCAAACTCACATTGATATTTATTGGCATGGTAACCTGTGAATCTGACCAGGTTGCTATAATACTAATAGCCAATAAGCACATAAAACAATAACTAATGTCATTAGTCACCAGGAAAATATAAAGTAAACCTACTATACATCATTGGAATAAGTAAGTTAGTAATACTGATAATATAAATTATCATGGAAATGGTGCAACTGGAACTCTCAGACACTGCTATTGCAAAGGTAAAATACATGACTATTTAGAAAAAAAGAGTAATTTTTTTAAAAGATAAATATATTCCTTTAAGATGATTCAGCCATTCCATCTCAAAGTATTTACAGAAAGGAAAACATATTTGCATTTCACTGGGGATTTGACTCAACTGACACCAAAGCTTTTGTATCCACATTAAAAATCCTGTGACATAGCATTTTATTACTGCTATTCACCTTTCTCTACACAGAAAAAATTGTCTAAAAGCATTTTACTCACTCAATCCCCCTGTCTTCCTCTTCCTCCTCAATCTGATTAGTCTACTTCCCTCACCATTCACAGAAACAATGTGCTAATCCAAGATATTAACTTCATCCTGCCAAAGGTAATGGCCAATTATTTGACTTCATCTTGCACAAAGTATCAGCAGTATTTGTCACAATTAACTATTCTCTCCTTCTTGAAACACTTTCTTCTCTAATGTCTGTTTAAATTTTAAGTCACCACTTGAATTATATTTTCAACCACACACCACTTTTTATAGTATTTTTGTTTGTGTTGCTTTTGGCTGCTTCTTCTTTATAAGACCTCTTTGTGTTTATGGGATTCATCACTGCCTTTTCTTACTACATACAATCTCCCTTGATATTACATACTAGTGTTCAGTAGTATCCTACTCTTTGTGACCCCATGGACTAAAGGCTCCTCTGTCCAAGCAATTTTCCAGGCAAGACTACTAGAGCAGATTGCCATTTCCTACTCCAGGGGATCTTCTCAACCCAGGCATCAAACTTGCATCTCTTATGTCTCCTACATTGGCAGGTGTGTTCTTTACTACTAGTGCCACCTGGGAAGCACATACTATCTGTTAGTTATAATTTATTATATCTGTTAGCTTATAATTTAGAAATTATTATCTCAAAAGGGATGCCTCCTTTAGTGGTAGAGCATATGCCTAATTATCTATTCATAAACTTCATTTGGATATCCAACATGCATCTTAAGCTTAAAATGATTGAAACATAATTATGTATAATCCCCAACCTGTTAAATGCCCCTAGTTTACCTCTTTTACCAGTGGCGTGGCAAGAGTAGGTGGTGGGAGCAGCCTGTCTTAGGTATTCTGTCTTGAGTACAAACCATAATAGAATGTTAGCCTGCCTGCTTCCAAATATTTCACCTATGGGGAGATATCAGTCTATAATGCAAAGAGAACAACAGCAACAATCTATTAAAATCACAAAAATAATAATTCTCTTTCAAAATAAAAGTGTAAACAAAAAAACTGTGATGTGTGCAAAAGTTCGATATTTTTTCATATTTATTTTGATGACTGTCGAACTCTATTCCTCTCTTACAGGATAACTTATTGTGAAATTCAATGCATATTTTACTGGCTTCAATTCTTCCATCACTGCTTGTTACAGTCGTGGTATTTCTTCTTGCCCTCACTTCTGTCTTAGCATTTGGATCATTCTTCCGAACCCTTACTAATGATCTTCACTATTCCTTATCAGCCTAAAGGGTTTCCCTTTCTTTCTTGCCTTGTCCTTTAAATTTGATTTGTACACAGCCTCCTGCCCTATCTGTCTGTGTATATATCTTTTTCTCCAAAATTTCTCAGCCTCGTCATTTTTACCACCTGAATTCCCTTGTCCACCTAGTCATGCAAGTAGAAACTTGAGAGTAATCTACTATCTTCTGCCTGTATCAAAACTGCAGTCAGTAGTTGAAAAAAATTTCAAGTTTTATCACATAAATATTTATCTGTTCTACCCCTTTATTTGTTCCTTTCACCAATGCCACCCTGGATCCTCATTATTACTTGAGTGATTGCAACTGATTATAATTAATTTCTTGTCCTGTAATTATGCAATTTCCTTGACCCTGCCCTTAAGTAGCTTTTTTTCCCCCTACACATCCAGAGGGTTTATTTTAAATGAAGATGTGATTGTGATATTCCAATGCTTAAAACATTTTCAGTGCTTATGAATGATTTAGAACATAAGCTTTAACTTCTTTTCCTAGCACACAATACCTTCCATGACCTGTCTGATCTTACTCATATTTTCCATTTTTAATTCCTATGCATTTGTGTCTTTTTTGAATATCCAACTAGATGCAATTGTCACTCTTATAGTTCAAAAATGCTTAACTATTAGTAGTTTCATAGCATTTGAACAACCTAATACTCTAGTAATACTGGGCTGCCTGAAGTTTCTAGAATGTTATTTCTTGACTCTGTGACTCTCCCAGTCTTATTAAGAAAAATGTTTTAAGTTCCTTATATCAGAACCATAAACTATTCTGGTAGTTTTTGTTTATGCTTCTCAGTGACCCTTGCCTCCTTAACTATTCCTTGTAATTATTCTTAACTGTACTGAGGCTAATAACCATGGAGAACCTAACAGATTTTGTACTAACCCACACATAGGATAATGATATATAATGGGAATAAGAGCATGTTTGTCTACCCTTTTGCCCCTTTGGTTTTATGATACTGAGTAAATGATGTGAGGGTTCTGAAATTAGTTTACTCTGTTATAAAATGAGAATAATAAAATATAAATCCTAAAAATAACATAACTACTTGTAAAACTATAATGTTACATGGTATAAAAGTTGTAAATTTTAAAGTGTATATTGAAATTAATCATTATTCTTCCAAAATAAAGCCAAGACCAGATAATTATAATCTATGTATTGAAAGTCAGATTTATATTAGAAATAAGTGAGTAATGCTTTAATTTGAAATATTTATGAAAGATGTTGCCAAAGTGGCAATGATAAACAATTAAAATTCATGAGAAATTCTATGTGACTCCCCAAAGTAATAAAAACATATTTGTTGCCTTACTATAATTTTGTATGTCTCAGCCAATCCTATAATAATATTTAAATTGTTATGAAAGTTTAAAAATCTCAGAGAAGTTAGCTTTCCTAATCATTAGTTTTCATTTTTTCTTGTATTAATTTTAACAAGCTATTTGAAATGAAAAGGTAAATGTATATTGTCCTATCTCCTGGATTCTTCAGATAACTTACAGATTATTTTAATGTAACAAAAAGATGTTTGGTATAATATCAGGATATTAGGATAGACTATCATGCTTTTCTTTGAAACATAAATAATAAGAAAGTAGGATTAGTGAAATGAGCACATAATGATTTTTCTGTGAGCAAGTGAAATCTTAACAATGTTTAAACAGTGAGATCACATGCTAAAATGTGTGATGGCTGATCTTACAGTGGATAACATTTACCCAGATCCCATTTCTTTCTATTTCCTCTGCCACTCTCAGCATGATGTTTGGTCTCTTAGGGCTGCAGCAGAGTTTTAGCAGTCACAGGCATTGCTTCTTCATAGAAAAATATCCAGAGGCAGAAAAGGCAACTTCTCTTTGTTTTTCCTACTTCTATTGTGGAGGAAAACCTTTATTAAATATAAGGAAATCAGACTTCTTTACATCTAATTTATGACACACAAAGCAATCAGTTGAAAGCTGTAAGACAATTACCCTGATTATCTTGAATAATTAATATTCAGTCTCTCAGGCTGGGTATAGACAGGCCAGGCTCCCATGACTGGATAACACTTGGAATTCTTAGCCAGCATAAAGGGGAGAATGGTGGTTGCCCATGAGTGAATTTTCAGAGACTGGCTCCAAACTAAATTTGGTTTAAACCATACAGTCAGATTTCAGTGATCAAAATATGTTTCCGCATAGTCATTATATGGAGAAAAAAGAACAATGCTTATAGGACAAACATAAAGGACAAGGAGGAAAAGAGAAAGTAGAAGAGGAAAGAGAAAAAGGAGAAGAGGATGAGAAGAAAGAGGAGGAAGGAGAGTTATGTCACAATACAATAAATGAAAAAATTGCAAATATGATTTCCTAATGAGAGGTTTTCAACCTGTGGTTCTCAGGTCATGGAGGGCAACAGATTTACTACAGTAAATCCTCAAATTCATAGTTCTCTTCTGAGCGACTAAAAGTTTATCTCACATATATATGTGATAATGTACAAGTACAGTGAACAAAACTCAAGTTAGTTTAAATGTGTTACTGGGACCATTATAGCTTTTGTTTTAAAACAACTTATATTAGATATATAATTGTTACCAAGCAGAGGTCTAGGAACAGTTTTTTACTTTAGCAAAGAAAAAGTGAGGACCACTGATAAAGACAATGTTTAACTAAAATATAGTGGGGGTTTAAAAGTGAAAACCTAGGCATTGTACCCACTGCATCTTCATTTGTCATTTCACATCTAGCAACTGTGTTAAAGACAAGTTATCCTGTGGGGCTGAGGCTCTTCATTAGATATGTCACTGGACCAATAGAGCTTATGATTTATTCTCCTTTGGAACAGCCACACTGAGAGTTATCAATCATAGTGTAGGTCAACTCTATGACCTACATTATGCAATGCTCATGAGGAATGGAATCTCACCCAATGGGTGAAAAATATCTCAAAGCATGAGGTCATTCTGTGAAATGAATATACATTGGAGGAGAAAGGGTTTTAGAGTTTAGTTACCTATAGGTTTAAGATTTTCTCAGATTGAGCTCTCAGGTTTCTCCTACCAGGATCGAGGCGGGGGGGGGAAGAGTTACTTTCCACCAGACATATCTAAACAAAACATTACAAAGCACGAAGATTGATTGGGATATAGAATGATGACCATGATATTGGCATATTATAAAACGCAGTATGGAACTTCCCTGGTGGCCCAGTGGTTAAGACTTTGTGTTTCCACTGCAGGGGGCACGGGTTCCATCCATGGCCAGGGGAACTAAGGTCCCATGTCCCATGTTGCATAGTCAAAAAAAAAGAGAGAGAGAGAAGAAAAAGCAGTGCATTCAGGGAAGTTAAGCAGTATTTTACAAGTGGACAAATTCAAGATATAGCAGACAAGGAAGCAATGGGAAACTGAATTACTGGAATGTAGATTGGAAAAGTAGATTAAAACCAAACTTCATTGGTGTTTGGTGAGCTCCATTTACCCCTTAGGTACCTGCTTGAGGTAACCAGAGCCTCAACAGCAATGGGGCTGTGTAAATGAAAAGGGAAAGGAAGTTCTGAAGTGACTCTGGGGCAGAGCCTATGGAATTGCTTGGATTTAAATCCTGAATCCTCCATGGCCCATTATTTATACTGCTCTATGTCTCAATTCCTTCATCAATAAAGGCAGGAAAATAATACTGTCTACCTTATCAGTTTATGAGGGTTAAGTGTGGTATTAAATACAGAGCATTTAGGAGAATACCGAAAAGTTAAGAAATGCTCAATAAATGCTAAGTAATATTATTTCTAACTCCCTTAAGTTTAATTATGATTGGGGATGGAGAAATAGATGATGACAACATTTGAAATAGTTTCCGTTCTAAATATACAGCTCAGTATTTGGACAAGTACATTATCATCCCATCTTATTATCATTGTTTATTAAACTCAATATTTTTCAATGTCAGTGAGGAACAGTTCTTTTATTCAAGATCCATATAAACACATTATATCAATGTACATCTTTTCAAAGTGATCATTTTGCAAAGAAAATATACTTATTAAGAGAGGATTCAGTGTATTTTCCACACATCACTTATTTTCCTTCAGATAATAGAGTAATACCAGCAACCAAGATTATGTAAATTCAGAACTATAAAAGCAGCTTAGTTCAGTGGACTTAGCTGAGGGTCATGCATTAAAAATTTTACGAGCAACCCTATGACAAGAAAAGAATTTAAAATACTAGATGACACTATTCAGTTGATTTGTTTTCTTCAGGACAGAGTCCTAAAGTTCCCGTTTGAGAGCTCTTTGTGAGAAAAGGCATGTTGTATATTTTTCTGGACAACTTACATTTGTGCTAAACAAGGTGGACATACTTTGTGGTGATGTAATCTGCTTCTAAACAGTTTTTTTAAAAAGGAACAAGGCTCTATGTAATTATCAATAGACAAAGTGACGATGCTACTCATGTAAGCATGGGTTAACAGGAAGTGCATAATATAATAAAGGAAAAATAAGACCTCATAAGCATAACAAAAACACACCCTGGCGGCTCAGTCAGTAAAGAATCTGCCTGCAATGTGGGAGACTCAGGTTCGATCTCTATGTTGGGAAGATCCCCTGGAGAAAGGCATGGTAACCCACTCCAGTATTCTTGCCTGGAGAATTCCACGGGCAGAGCAGCCTGGTGGGCTACAGTCTATAGGGTCACAAAGAGTCAGACACAACTGAGCGACTAACACTTTTCACTTTTCATCATCACATACTACCTTGAATATCTTGTTGGAGAATAGTCACAGTAGACCTAACTAGGAAAGGAATATGATGAGCACCATTTATAGATTTGCTACTGTGTCCCAGGCATTGTTGCTGTTTTACATGTGCTAGCTGCTTCAATCTCTGCAATGTCTTGTTTTAGGGATATTGCTTAATTTTATCAGTTTAGAAACTGAAGCTCAGATTTCAGGTCTGTCTCAGTTCAGGGTTAACATGCTTAATAACTACACAACTGAAATTATAGTTCATTAACTTTAGCATTAAAACTACCAGAAGCACCTGATAAAATACACATTTCTAGAACCCACCACTTAATTAAGTCAGGCTCTCGGGAGAGAGGGTCTAGGACACTCATCTTAACATTCTAAGGTAATTATGATTTTTGACAACATATGGAAAACCTTGCTTTATTGACTAGCAAAGACAATAGCTTTTAACTTCATTCCTAAATCACATAATGTAAAAATCATTTTACACATCAAGAAATTGAGTATTAAAAATGTAGTTAATTTGAAATTGTAATAAGCTACATATATCACACTGAATAATGATCAAATTAATTTCTGGGTATTTGTAAGCAATATACTAATATAACTTGAAAATAAATAATCAATCTTTAAGGATGAGCTTCAAAGTATATTTTACTTTCTTATTTATGATGATGATGATAACAATAGGTGTTTATAGGAGTTAGAAAAGAAGTTTTAGACATGATCTCTGCCTTCAAATTTCTTATCAGTTGTATTGTTTATAGCTGGTTCCATAATGGAAGTCCTCTGTCTACAGATAAGGAGAGCAGAAAAGTGTTTTATTGTTTGTCTTATTCTACATTAAGTATATCATCATGAGTATGAACTTTTATTTTTGCATATTCCTTATTTTACATTTAATCTTTATCTGAAAGTAAACAAGTCTGATTTGCCCCATAATGATAACTATGATACTGTGTTCAGTTCAGTAGCTCAGTCATGTCTGACTCTTTGTGACTGGATGGACTACAGCATGCCAGGCCTCCCTGTCCAACTCCCAGAGTTCACTCAAACTCATGTGCATTGAGTCGGTGATGCCATTCAACTATCTCATCCTCTGTCATCCCCTTCTCCAGCCCTCAATCTTTCCCAGCATCAGGGGATTTTCAAATGAGTCAGCTCTTCTCATCAGGTGGCCAAAGTATTGGAATTTCAGCTTCAACTTCCTTCAACAGTCCTTCCAATGAATATTCAGGACTGATTTCCTTTAGGATGGTCTGGTTGGATCTCCTTGCAGTCCAAGGGACTCTCAAGAGTCTTCTCCAACACCACAGTTCAAAAGCATCAATTCTTTGGTGCTCAGCTTTCTTTGTATAGTTCTGTGTATTCTTGCCACCTCTTAATATTTTCTGCTTCTGTTAGGTCCGTATCATTTCTATCCTTTATTGAGCCCATTTTTGCATGAAATGTTCCCTTTTGGTATCTCTAGCTTTCTTGAAGAGATCTCTAGCCTTTCCCATTCTATTGTTTTCCTCTATTTCTTTGCATTTATCCGCAAGGAAGGCTTTCTTATCTCTCCTTGCTGTTCTTTGGAACTCTCCATTCAAATGGGTATATCTTCTCTTTTCTCCTTTGCCTTTAGCTTCTTTCCTTTTCTCAGCTGTTTGTAAGGCCTCCTCAGACAACCATTTTACCTTTTTGCATTTCTTTTTCTTGGGGATGGTCTTGATCATTGCCTCCTGTACAGTGCCACGGACCTCCATCTGTACTCTTCAGGCACTCTTTCTATCAGATCTAATCCCTTGAATCCGTCACTTCCGTTGTAAACTTGTAAGGGATTTGCTAAGTATAATATTTCATTTACTTCTTTTATTGTCTCAGGATGTTACTATACTAGCTCTATCTAGTGGTCACATGCAAATATTACACTTCACTAATAAATGTAAATTAAGAAACATGTTCTAATTTGTAATCACTACTGTTAATTAATTTTTTGTAAATGAATGCCAAATGATTTAAAGCTACAGAATTTTCACCTCATCCTATTCGTTGCTACTAAGCTATCTTTGCAGTTTTCTTTGTTGTTGTTGATGTAAGAACACAGCACATGAGATCTACCTAATTTTTAAGTGTTCAATACAATATTATTTAATAATTAATTATTATACTACAGATGGTTTCTAGGAATTTGTCTAGTATAGCTGAAACTTCATATTTGTAGAATAATGACTCCCTAAGTCTCCCTGCCATCCTTAGCCAAAATTCTACTTTCTACTTCTGTGTTTGACTATGGCAGAAGTCATTTTTAAACCAAGCTTAGTTATTAAAATTAAAAATTTTTGTTTGCATTTTCTTGGCTTTGATTTTGATGCATAATGTAATTTAAATAATGAAAGAACATAAAACATTTTAAAACCTCAAAATATATTTCAAAATTGGGTGAGATTATAAAATCCAATCTTAAAAACATTATATTATTAAGTAATCATGGACATAGCAAATGTATCATTTTCTAAAAAATTGATGAGGAATATTTTAACCTAGTGATTCAGCCCAAAGTTTTGTTTTCTAATGGAGTGAAAATTTGTAATGCATTTTAATGTGGAATCAAATATTACTTGTTTTCAAAGTGTTTTCACATATCTCAAAAGTAACACATAATCTAATTTTGATGCCTTTATGTAAACAATGCTTTCTTATCAGTTAAAGAGTATCACTAAGTTGTTGTCTTGAAAATAATAATAAAAGATCAATGGCTTCAAAAATCAGTCTTTTATTTCATAAGGTGGTGTATCATCAAGATGGTTCTATTGATCTGGTCCAGAAGTAGTTCAGTTCAGTTCAGTCGCTCAGTCGTGTCCGACTCTGCGATTCCATGAATCACAACATGCCAGGCCTCCCTGTCCATCACCAACTCCTGGAGTTCACTCAGACTCATTTCCATCCCATCAGTGATGCCATCCAGCTATCTCATCCTCTGTCATCCCCTTCTCCTCCTGCCCCCAATCCCTCCCAGCATCAGAGTCTTTTCCAGTGAGTCAACTCTTTGCATAAGGTGGCCAAAGTACTGGAGCTTAAGCTTTAGCATCATTCCTTCCAAAGAAATCCCAGGGCTGATCTCTTTCAGAATGGACTAGTTGGATCTCCTTGCAGTCCAAGGGACTCTCAAGAGTCTTCTGCAACACCACAGTTCAAAATCATCAGTCCTTCGGTGCTCAGCCTTCTTCACAGTCCAACTCTCACATCCGTACATGACTACTGGAAAAATCATAGCCTTGACTAGATGGACCTTTACTGGCAAAGTAATGTCTCTGACTAGTGCATTTTCTTGGCAAAACTCTGTCAGTCTTTGCCCTGCTTCATTCCGTATTCCAAGGCCAGATTTGCCTGTTACTCCAGGTGTTTTCTTGCCTTCCTACTTTTGCATTCCAGTTCCCTATAATAAAAAGTACATCTTTTTTGGGTGTTAGTTCTAAAAGGTCTTGTAGGTCTTCATAGAACCGTTCAACTTCAGCTTTATCTGCTAATTTCCTTTATGCATATGTGGTCAGTTGCCAGGTCAGCTGTTTGGTCTGAGATAGTGTCAACTGAAATGGATCTTTTCCCAACCTCCTCTAAGTCAGTCTGTGTTTGAGTAGGATTTCAAGAGAAAGGGAAGAAGTATACAAAGTTTCTTTGTGGCACAGAGTTGGAACTGGCAACACGTTACTTTTATGTGTTCCCTGACCAAAAGAAGTCATAAAGCACATGCAAGGTGAGAGCAAAGAGATTCTCTCTGATGTGAGTAACTGCAAAGTCACATTATAAAAGGTATGGATACCAGGAAAAGTGAAGAATTATGGTCATATTTTCAATCTATCACAAATTTCACAGGATTTTAAAATAATGCTTTTTTGTTTATTTTGAGTAGGAATTTCAGTCGTTCTATGCATTTAATTTGATATAAGACCTTTTTAAAGTTCATGGACAAACATTTTTTTCACTAAATTTTAAGAGTGATAATGACTGTCTCTTTTTGTTAGGAATATGTGAATAAATAATATTTGTTAGTAAGTGAAATATAATTAATTCCAACTTTATATTTTCATCCTTATTTTAGCTCTGTGGTCCATCCCAAATCAGAGCCCTTCAGTGGAAACAAAAGCTTGAACTGAGACTCAGAGGGTGTGCGTTTGGTGGCTCTCTGATACACTTACCAGCTGTTTGGTCTGAGAAAAATCTTTTCTCATTGGTACTTTGCTTATCCCCTTGTGCAAAGACTGTGGAACTGAATAGATCCCAAAGTTTCTTCCAACTCTTTTTTGCATTTAGGATTTCTTCTAGAAAATGTGTGTGTGTGTGTGTGTGTGTGTGTGTATGACAAAACCCTCACTGTCTATTATTTCCTTTGTTAAAAGCAATTAATGATATCTTAGCTGCCAAGTGCCATGCTATTAAAATCATCTAAATATGCCTAGAGTAGGACATGAACATATAAGCCAAACACAAAGGGATTATTTTCAGTATCTTTGTGACAATGACCATCCTGGTTAATAGGCAATTTTTCTTTTCTTTCTTCTTTCTTTCTTTTTTTTTTGCAGGAGGCACACTGCACAGCTTATGTGATCTTAGTTCCCTGACAAGCGATTGAAGTCAAGCCCTTGATAGTGAAAGCACAGAATCTGAGCCGTTGGACTGCTGTAGCATTCTAGTATACAATAAGCTTTTAACACATAATTTTACAAGAACATTCTCTGAAGCACAAAACAAAACTCCCTATTATTCCCAATGTAAATTGAAGTGACTCTATTGAGAAAATATTAGTACATTGTATTTGCAATTATTCATACTTTAAAATGCTAAACATACATGTATTTGTTTATCTCCCATTCATCCTTCCATGTACCTAGCTACCTACCTATCTACCAGCTATTATCAGAGATGAAATTGTTGAGTCATAAATTTATCTATCTATCTATATATCTGTAAAATGTTGCTTTCAAAAGTAAATGTACAATAGTAATATTTCCCCTGCTGCTGCTGCTAAGTTGCTTCAATACCAGTGTAATATAAGAGAAGTCTTCCCAGATGGCTCAGTGATAAAGAATCCACCTGCCAAGAAAGAGACATGGGTTTGATCCCTGGGTCAGGAAGATCACCTGGAGAAGGAAATGGCAACCCACTCCATTATTCTTGCCTGGAAAATTCTGTGGACAGAGAAGCCTGGTGGGCTATATAGTCCATGGGGTCACAGAAGAGTTGAACACATTTTAGTGACTAAACAATTTAAGAGAATAAGATTAGTTGAAATTTAAACTAGGTGATGGGTATTCAGGGGTAAGTCATATTCAGGGACTCTCTGAACAATATTTACTCTCTGAACTTACAACTTTACTGTAAATCTAAATTTATTCCAAATTATTCTAAAAAAGTTTGTATTATTTATGAAAAAGAAAGGTCAATCTAAATATTTATTTCTAGAGAAATAAAAAATACATTGTAGAATAATTAGATAAGATTTAACAATTAATTAACCAAGTTTATATTTGTCAATATAGATAGACCTCATGACAGTTTTGGGAAGCAAATTACAGAACAACACAGGATTTAATTAGAATTAAGAACAAGTTAAAAATTACATATTTTTCTTCTGTATTTATATATATGTAGGAATTTTTAACTTGTGAATGCACTTAACTTATTAACAACACTGCAATATTACAGGGGAGGGCAACATAAGAATTCAGTCTAATCTGTAATACTTTGTTAAAGAAAAAATGCAGCAAATTTGCATATAAAACAAGATCATTTTGCTTCAAATCTACTTGTGTACTTAAAACTAATAAAATATATATGTCAAGTATATCTCAATAAAACTAGAGGAAAAAAACTGTCATAAAACCATCAATATGAATTCCATTTGTTGTTGTTCAGTTTCCTAGTCGTGTATGACTCTGCAACCCATGAACTGTAGCACACCAAGCCTCCCTATCCCTCACCATCTCTTAGAATTTGCTCAAGTTCTTGTCCATTGAATTGGCCATCAAACCATCTCATCCTCTGTCACCTCATTTTATCTCATTAGAATCCCCATTAGGTAGTTCTAATTTTCATCTCTTCATTTTCTGTGTTTTATCTAAATTTCTGTATTGGATTATATGTGGACTATGGTTCAACATCAACTATTTTGTTCCTGTCAGTATCCTCTAACTCTCAAATCCAGCTTGTCTTTTCATCCTCATTAATCTCATTCCAATTTTAATGAAATATTTTAATCTTCTCACCAGCCTACTGCCTGTTGCTTTTAACTTAATTTGGCTTCCTGTCTCTGGCTCATCCACATTCTGACTCATCCTATGGCTGATCAATGTTCCTCAGGCACAACACTGATTTAAGCCTTACCCTGCTCAACCACATTAAATGATATCCAAGTGTCAATTAAATTAAACACAAAGACATGTGCCTAATTTTCAAATAATTCCACAAAATGACTTCAAAAAACCTTTCCAGTCTATTAGCCACTTCTGCTGCACATTTAAGTAAATAAATATTTTAGGTGTTTAGCACAACCCATTGCTCCCAAGCAGTTTTCATGCCTTGCCACCTTGATTTCTCTGCACCCATTACTTCTTCAATTTGGAATGACTTCTCCAAATACTGAGAGTCAGTTCCTAGGCAGGTTGATAAGAAGTTCAGGGGTCCCCAAGGAGAAAGGGGTCTGGAATTCTCAAGGAGGAGGAAAGGACAAATTTTTTTTTTTCCTCTACATTCCTTAGGACTATATAACAATAATGTATCCTGCTTGAGGACAGTTTCTGGAAAAAAACTTTCTGGCTAATTCTGTTATCTTAAAATGTAAATTATAGGAGTGGGCCTAGTAAGGTCTTTACAACCTCCAGACATTCTTTTGATTCACTGTAATAACTAATTAAAAGTACATAACTCCATTGCTAACACTAGCGAGGGGGAACTCTTTCTACCCACTTCTGATGTCTGTGTCAGAAGCTTTCTGACACAGAAGCTTTTTCTTTATACTTTAATAAAACTCTATTACACAAAAGTTCTGAGCAATCAAGGCTCATTTCTGTCCTTAGATTGAATTATTCTCCTCCAGAGACCAAGAATCCCAGTGTCTTTCATGGTTCAGCAACAACTTTTCAATACTTTGTCTTCTGAAATCTTATCTATAAGGGAAAAAAACCTTTAATTATGTTCTTCTCTGATATTTTTTCTAATCAAGGTTATTTTGCCTCTTATCCTGTCGAAAATGTAACACCTCTATTTTGTAAACACACATAGCATTTAGCATGTACCTTTTAATGACACATGAGTATAGGCAGAGTATATATATATATATATATATATATACACAAACGCATGAGTATAGTATTAAACTTCTGTTAAACCTTTGTAAATTGTTACCCTTGGACTGTTAAGAAAGCTGAGCACTGAAGAATTGATGCTTTTGAAGTGTGGTGTTGGAGAAGACTGTTGAGAGTCCCTTGGACTGCAAGGAGATCCAAATAGTCCATCCTAAAGGAGATCAGTCCTGAGTGTTCATTGGAAGGACTGATGCTGAAGCTGAAACTCCAATACTTTGGCTGCCTCATGCGAAGAGTTAACTCATTGGAAAAGACCCTGATGCTGGGAGGGGTTGGGGGCAGGAGGAGAAGGGGAAGACAGAGGATGAGATGGCTGGATGTCATCACCGCCTCGATGGATATGAGTTTGGGTAAACTCCAGAAATTTGTGATGGACAGGGAGGCCTGGCGTGCTGTATTTCATGGGGTTGCAAAGAGTCAGACACAACTGAGCAACTGAACTGAACTGAACTGAACCCTTGTAAGGTTAGGATTTAAATCAATCATATTAGTTGGTATAGTTTAGGATATCAGTTAATCTTAGATATATTTGGATGTAATTTATAGAATTGAAAAATTATGCTAAAATAATTTAGCATTAAAATCTTTGATATAATTATGGAAATTACTTGAGGTGGGATAGTAATAATGTGGAGATTCAGGTATGACTAGTAACTAAATACTTGAGTAACCAACTGAGCAACCACTCATTGAGTAAAATATGTAAAAACTCCAAAGCAGCAGTTCACAAGAAAAAACAGCTCATTTTTGTATTAATGAATGTCGATCAACAAGACTACTGTACTGGATAAAAAAGAATTGTTCAGGAAAGTACTGTTTTTATAATAATAATTTAATATATTACTTATAATAGTTATTTTTATATATGATATTATGGCTTTTAACCATATCCTTGTGATAATAATAATAAGAAAATTAGCCTTTGCTCTTGACTAAATTAACCTTTTTATTTCAGTGAACCAATTATCATTCCTCTGATTTTTATAAATATATTAAAATAAAGGAATAGAATGTTTTCAAAATTTCAGGAGGTCAAACATTGAAAGGTAAAGGCATTATATAAATAAAATCCTAATTTAATGTTAACATTTTATTTAAGATGTGTTTAAAAAGATACAGATGTATAGAAACTGCTTGTCTCTTCTGTTTTTTAAGTGGGAGAGTTAAATATGTTCTGGCCAAGTGCCTAGGATAGACAAGTATAGTTTTTTTCAAAGTGTATTATTAAAAATAACAACATTTCTAGATGTTAGGAAGAGATTCTGAAGCAAGTTTGCCAGACTACATATAATAGCCATTTTTGGAGAGCTACAATATGAATTAGCATATATATATAACTCAGAATTCTTATTATAAATATTACTGGTTAAGTGTACTTAGGGCTTCGAAAGTAGCTCAGAAGGTAAAGAATTTGTCTGCAATGTGAGAGACCCAGGTTCCATCCCTGGGTCAGGAAGATGCCCTGGAGAAGGGAATGGCTACCAACTCCAGTATTCTTACCTGGAGAAATCCATGGATAGAGGAGCCTGGCGGACTGTAGTCTATGGAGTCACAAAGAGTCATACATGACTGAGCAACTCACTCTTTCACTTAAGTGTATTTAGCCTGACAATTCCCAAATTTACAACATGGAATTAATTTTATATAGACTTTTTTTTTCTCCCTAGCTTTTTTTTTTTCTTAAAAGAGTTTGGAAAATGCTATACAAGATCCCCATCGTTGGTCCTTCTTACGTCAAATATTTACTGAGTATCTTCTACAATCCAAACACTCCTTATGTGCAGAATTTATAGAAATAAAAGGCACATTCCTTGTAGTCAAGTGTTCTCACAGTATAACAAGGAAGAAGACGTCATAACACTTTATTATGTGACATCAGTAGATAGAGCTAAGTGTAGATGGCCATGTTGTAATTGCATAGAATGTTTACCTGGTGCATATTTATCCATAACTATTTACAAATCACTGATAGGAGTTGGCTCACGGCAGTCTTAGTGACATAAATAATAAAGCTGAGTTTTAAAGAATGAGAAATTTTACAGACAAGCAAAGATGTAGCCTGTGAAAAATGAAAGAGGGCTTAAAATACTATTGATAATTTGAATAACAGTGGGTGCTTTGAAATAGAATTTATAACTTGAGAGGAGAGATGACACCAGAGAGGTAGGCATGGGGCAGATTCTTCATGATCATCTAGAACTTGTGGACATCAAGGTCCATTGGAATAACTTAAACAAAATGACATAAACCAACATGTTTTAGAGTTCTATTGATGGATGATAGTGATAACTGTGGAGACTAGTGTAGACTAAACTACACATCACTAAATTATCATTGTATAGAATGCATTAGAAGAAATGGAATAGCCATCATAGTCAACAAAAGAGTCTGCAATGCAGTACCTGGATGAAATCTCAAAAATGACGTAATGATCTCTGTTCATTTCCAAGACAAACCATTCAGTATCACAGTAATCCAAGTCTATGCCCCGATCAATAATGCTGAAGAAGCTGAAGTTGAATGCTTCTATGAAGACCTACAAGACCTTGTAAAACTAATCAAAAAAAAATGTCCTTTTCATTATAGGGGACTGGAATGCAAAAGTAGGAAGTCAAGAAACACCTGGAGTAATAAGAAAATTTGGCTTTAAAGTACAGAATGAAGCAGAGCAAAGGCTAACAGAGTTTTGCCAACAAAACACACTGGTCATAGCAAACACCCTCTTCCAACAACACAAGAGAAGACTCTACACATGGATATCACCAGATGGTCATTACTGAAAACAGATTGATTATTTTTTTTGCAGCCAAAGATGGAGAAGCTCTATACAGTCAGCAAAAAAGAAAAAAATAAAAGACTGGGGGCTGACTGTGGCTCAGATAATGAACTTCTTGCAAAATTCAAACTTAAATTGAAGAAGGTAGGGAAAACCACTAGACCATTCAGGTACTACCTAAATCAAAACCCTGAAGACTATACAGTGGAAGTGACAAAGAGATTCAAGGGATTAGATCTGATAGACAGACTGCCTGAAGAACTATGGACAGAGGTTTGTGACACTGTACAAGAGTCAGTGATCAAGACCATCCTCAAGAAAAAAAATGCAAAAAGGAAAAATGGCTGTCTGAGGAGGCCTTAAGAATAGCTGAAAAAGAAGAGAAAGTAAAGGCAAAGGAGAAAAGGAAAGCTATACCCACTTGCAAGCAGAGTTCCAAAGAATAGCAGGGAGAGATAAGAAAGCCTTCCTCAGTGATCAGTGCAAAGAAATAGAAGAAAACAGGATGGGAAAGACTAGAGATCTCTTCAAGAAAATTACAGATATCAAGGGAACATTTCATGCAAAGATGGGCTCAATAAAGGACAGGAATGGGCCTAACAGAAGCAGAAGATATTAAGAAGAGGTGGCAGGAATACACAGAACTATACAAAAAAAAGATCTTCATGACCCAGACAACCACAGTGGTGTGGCGTTATCACTCACCTTGAGCTAGACATTCTGTAATGCAAAGTCAAGTGTGCCTTAGGAAGTATCACTAAAAACAAAGCTAGTGAAGGTGATGGAATTCCAGTTGAGCTATTTCAAATCCTAAAAGATAATGCTGTGAAAGTGTTGCACTCAATATGCCAGAAAATTTGGAAAACTCAGCAGTGGCTACAGGACTGGAAAAGGTCAGTTTTCATTCCAATACCAAAGAAAGGCAATGCCTAAGAATGCTTGTGCTTTTGGTATTGTATATTAAAAAAAAATTGACCTTACTATTTGTCATATTATAACTTTATGATTTTAAATCTGTTTTAAGTCATTAACCCATTTTGAGTTGATTTTTGTATATGGTGTAAAGTACAGGTCCAGTTTAATTTTTCTACATGTGGATAACCAGTTTTCTCAGCACCATTTATTAAAGAGACTGCCTTTTCCTCANCTAAGAATGCTTGTGCTTTTGGTATTGTATATTAAAAAAAAATTGACCTTACTATTTGTCATATTATAACTTTATGATTTTAAATCTGTTTTAAGTCATTAACCCATTTTGAGTTGATTTTTGTATATGGTGTAAAGTACAGGTCCAGTTTAATTTTTCTACATGTGGATAACCAGTTTTCTCAGCACCATTTATTAAAGAGACTGCCTTTTCCTCATGTTTGTTCTTAACACCTTTACTAAAGATCTGTTGATAACAAAAGCATGGGTTTATTTAGGTTCTTTATTTTGTTACACTTGACTATGTGTTTGCTTTTATGCCAATAACATATTGTTTTGGTTACTATGACCTTATATCATTTGAAACCAGAAAGTGTGATTCCCTAACCTTTGTTGTTTTTCTTCAAGGTTGCTTAGGCTATTTAGAGTGTTTTATGGTTCCATATGAATTTAAGAATTTTTTTTCTATTTCGTAAATATTGTGTTTAAGATCTTGATGTGGATTTTATTGAACCTATGGATCACTTTGAGCAGTCTGGACATTTTAACAAATTTCAAGTCACTTGCTTATTTTGACATTAATCTTTATTCCTTCCATTCAGCTAACTTTGGATTTTATTCATTGTTTTAACTTTCTTAAATTGTAAATTTAGATTGTTTGAGTTTTTTTTATCATATAGGTTTTTAATATTAAAATTTTCTCTTTGTAATGCTTTTGCTATACCTCATAAGTTATAATTAACTATATTTTCATGTTTATCTCTAGGTATTTTTAATTTCATTTGTTTTCTCTTTTGTCCAATGGTTGTGGATGATATGTTAGCTTTTTCCACAAGTTTGTGAATTTTTCTATTTCCTTTATCATTGATTTATAATTTTGTTCCGTTAAAATCTGAAGTGCTTTTCTGGTAGCTCAGCTGGTAAAGAATCCACCTGCAATGCAGGAGATCCTGGTTCAATTCCTACTCAGGAAGACTCCCTAGAGAAGGTATAGGCTACCTACTTCAGTATTCTTGGGCTTCTCTGGTGGCTCAGGTGGTAAAGAATCTGCCTGCAATGTAGGAGACCTGGGTTTGATCCCTGGGTTGAAAAGATCCACTGGAGGAGGGCATGGCAAGCCACTCCAATATTCTTGCCTGGAGAATACCCATGGACAGAGGAGCCTGGCAGGCTGCAGTCCATGGGATCGCAAAGAGTCAGATATGACTGAGTGACTAAGAACATAATCAGAAAAGATACTTACTTCATTCTTACTAAATTTGTTAAGACTTATTATCTAACATGATCTGTCTTGTAGAATATTCTATGTGCTTGAGGAAAAAGTGTATTTTGAAAATTTGGGTGGAAAGTTCCAAATGTGTCTGTTAGGCCCAATTTCTTCTATAGTGTTGCTCAAGTCAGCTGGTTTCTTATTGATTTTCTGCCTGGATTTTATATTCATTATTGAAAGTGGGATACTGAAGTCTCCTTCTATAACTGGATTGCTGTGGATTTGGTCTTCAGATATGTCAATATTTGATATATATTTTGTGTTCTTTAATGTTGGATATGTATACATTTACAATTGTTAGAACTTTATTTAGTGACATTATTCTAAAATGTTATTTTTCTCCTAGAAGTACATTCTTCTCTAATGACAGCCTTTGACTTACAGCTTGTTGTTTCTGATACAGATGTAGCCATCACTAATCTTGGTTACCATTTGCCTGGAATATAGTTTTACATCCTGTTACTATGTGTCTTTATATCTAAATTTAGTCTCTTATAGACAATTTATCACTAGTTCTTGTCTTTTTAGAAAATTCATTCTGTCACTCTGGGCTTTTTGACTTGGTGATTTGATCTATTCAAATTTAAGTTAATTATTGCTAAGAACTTACAATTTCAATTTTCTTATTTTTTTCTGTTTTATAGTGTCTTCTGTTCTTTTCCATTCTTATTATTTGATTGTTTTTTTTTTGGTTGAAATTTGGTTTCATTTCATTAACTTTCATGTATCTACTAGAGGCTTCTTCTTTGTACAGATCATGAAGCTTGTGTAAATCTTTGTTGTTGTAACCGTCAGCTTCAATTTGGTAAGAATTTAATTCACGTAGAAAAACACTACATGGTTGTCCTCCCCACATATATACCTTGTTTTCTAAAAGTCAGAGCTTATTTCTTTTAACATGTGAATCTGTTCTATATTTGGGATAGAATAACCATAACCATAATATTATGGTTATTATTGTTGCTTTTACTTCTAATATTAAGGTTATATCAATACTAAATTGACAAGTGTTAAAGCGCTCTGACAGAGTTAATGTAGTCATAATAAAAATGTTTAAGCAAGCAATTACAAGCATATTTGAAACAAATTTAAGTAGTCTCTGAAAAGAAATAGAAAGTCTTGACAAATATTGTCAGTATAAAGAAGAACCAAGTGAAATTGTTAGAAATGAGTAACACAGTACCTAAACAAAAACTTCAATGAATGAGCTGAAAAGCAGAATGAAGGGGCAGAGGAAAGAATCAGTAAGACAAAACAATAGAACTGTAAGATAAAACAATAGAAATAAACTAGTCTGAACAATAACAAGACCATAGAACCCCTCCCCTTCAAAAAAAAAAAAGTTAACAGAGTCTAAGAGGTTTGCAAGACTATTTAAAAATTCTAACATTCATGTTATTGGCCTCCCAGGAAAGGACACAAATGACAGATGAAAAGTTACTTTAAAAAAATAGCTAGGAGTTCCCATACTTGTCATCTTATAGAAATCTAGACATTCAAAAATCAAAGCAAACTCAAACAGGATACCCAAAGAAATCCACATCAAGACACATCATAATCAAACTTTTGAAAATTAAGAAAAAGAAAAAATCTTAAAAGCTAGTGAGAAAAATTTACCCTGTGAATAAAAGCAAGTTTAATGACAGCTGATTTCTCATCAGAAATCATGGAGGCCACAACAAAAGTGATAGAACATTTTTCAGGTGCTAAAGAAAAGATCTGTCATACCAGAATCCTATACCCAGTGAAAACATCCTTCAGAAATGAAGATGAAAAATAGGCATTCTAAGAAGAAGAAAAATGAAAGATTTTGTCTTCATTTGACTTACTTAAAAAAAAAAAAAAAAGGAATTCCTTTAGAAGAATTAATGGGGAGGTTTAAAATTTGTTCTTTGTTTTAGTGAAATAAACACGTTAGAGAGAGAAGAAGGCAAATGTAGATGTCCTAAAGGATATCTAAAAGTGGTTTTTCCTAGCTGTTATAATTGAACAGGTTTGTTCTTAGCTGTTAAATTTTATTCATTTTCATTTTTCTTATATAATTTTTTCAAGGAATGTGTATTAGTTTTACAATCAGGCAAAACAGCAAAGCTCTTTCATTTTGAAAAACAAAAATATTCTGATATAGCTAGCAACATTATTACATCTGATTCAAATAACAACAACTTTGTGAATATTTTAAACCATTCCATTACTCTATTGATTTTTGAGAAGCAAAGGAGACAGAATGCAAAATAGAAAAGAAAAATTAAGACATGATCACACTGCAAAAAATATATATTGGATCCTTGTGCTTTATACACAATTCATGCATTCAGTGTATGGAAAAGGGCCAAAAGAAAGGGCACACATTTGTTACAGAAATAATTTTGCCTTCAGTGACAAGTGCATATATATACAAAATTATTTGGAGAGATTTAGCTGTAAAAATCTAAACACAATTTCTTTTATAATGACACCATCAAGGGGAAGAATCAATGAAATATAATAAAACATAATATAAAAAGTACTTGGGTTTATAAAACAAAGGATAGTTGTTTGTTCTGTAGATAAATAAAACTGTAAAGGCTGTTTTGCCCAATTGATTTGCAGGGTTTGGAGTTTTATTGTTATAATGCCATGTTTCTTAGTAGAAAACTTAACAGTTTGCAATCAAAGATTCATCTGTTTCAAACTATCTTTTGCTATTATACTATCTATATAGTTTTGGGAAATGTACTTCTTCTTAAATATCAAGTTTACTTATCTCACTATCACGCTAACTAAAACTTGCCTTACAGGGTTGAAGTTAGCTTAAAATATATCAATGTACTAAAATACTTAGTTTTCTTTTTATTTATTTATTTTATTTTAAATTTATTTATTTATTTTTATTTTTATTTTATTTTATTTTTTTTTCATCTCAGGTGTACATGAGTTCCCAATCTTGAGCCTCCCCCCCACCTCCCACTCCACATCAACTCTCTGGATCATCCCCGTGCACCAGTCCCAAGCATCATGTATNAGTTCTCTTTATTATGGAATTTCCTCCCTATAGGCGGGGTTGTATCAGTGGCTTGTCAAGGTTTCTTGGTTAGGGAGGCTTGTTTCGGAGTTCTGGTGTGTGAAGCTGGATTTCTTCTCTCTTGAGCTTGGAGTATCACTACATGGCTGCCCCAGCAAAGTGCAGCTTCTGCTCCCCACCCTGGAGGAAGGGCGTCTCCTCACCGTCGCCCCTCCCGACCAGTGGGACAGCTCCTCCAGGCCCTCCCACGTCAGAGCAGCCACTGATCTTTGGATGCGAGTTGATCTTCTCAGTCCCCGACCCTGCCCTCGGACATGGGGAAGTGGGATAACTCCTCTCAGGCAGGCTGAGTGTGCTGGACGTCACAGCCACCTGTGCTGAGTGCTAATCAATCAGTGGCTCTTCCCAGCCCCCGACTCTGGCCTCAGATGTAGGGTGGCCCTCCCGGCCCCAGACCCTGGCCTCGGACGCGGGGTGGCTCTTCCCGGTCGCTGCCCCTAACCTCGGACACGGGGTGGTTCTTCCCAGCCCCCGACCCTGACCTCGGACACGGTGTGGCTCCTCTCAGCTGTTCCCACGCCGTCGCAGCCTGGTACTCTCGGCCGCTGCCCCTGACCTCAGAAATGAGGTGGTTCCTCTCAGCTGTTCCTGCGCCGACACAGCCCGAGACTCTCAGCCGCTGTCTCTATCCTCTGATGTGGGATAGCTCCTCTCGGCTGCGCTGAGTGGGAACTGGGGTGGCTCCTCTCTCAGCTGTTCCTGTGCCGTCGCAGCCTGGCACTCTTGCCCGCTGCCCCTGACCTCGGAAGACGGGTGGCTCCTCTCAGCCGTTCCTGCGCCGTCACAGCCCAGGACTCTCGGCCACTGTCTCTTGGACGGGGGGTGGCTCCTCCCGGCTGCCGCCCCGACCTCGGACACGGGGTGGTTCCTCTGGGCTGCGCTTAGTGAGCCGGCTCCGCAGCTGCCTGCGTTTAGTGAGCCGGCTCCGCAGCCGCCTGCGCTTAATAGTTTTCTTTTAAAATTTATTCTTTTAGTTACTTCCATGTTTATTCCAATAAATATTAAAGATTCCAAAATGTCATAAAGGTGAATTTATAATATTATTTTTAAAACTTGAGAAGGAAATGGCAACAATTGCATTCTTGCCTGGAAATCCCATGGACAGAGGAGCTTGGCAGGCTACAACCCATGGGGTCACAAGAGTTGGGCATGACTTAGCAACTAAAAACAACAACAATAATTTTTCATATTGATGGAAGGTATAATTCCTATTGACAATTTTATCAGAAGTGCCCTAAAATACTTGATAAAGACTCACATATGCAGTAAATATTAAAAAGTTAGAAAACACCTCTGTGAGTTAGCATAATTCAAACTGTGGTAGGATATGCCCTTCTACTTTTGGATTCAAAACAAATACTACACAAAACCAAGACAGATGAAATATGGATAGACTTGCACCAATGATTAAAGAAATATGTATACACACTTGCATTGTGGAAAGTTTATCTGATATTGTTCTGTTGTTAAGTCATGCCCAATTCTTGGCAACCCCATGGACGGCAGCATGCCCTGTCCTCCACTATCTACTGGAGTTTGCTCAAGTTAATGTCTCTTGAGTTGGTGATGTTATCTAGCCATCTCATTCTCTGCTGTCCTCTTCTTTACCTTCAATATTTCCCAGCATCAGGGTATTTTCCAGTGTATCAGCTCGTCACATCAGGTGGCCAAAAAACTGGAATTTCAGCTTCACCATCACTACTTCCCATGAATATTCAGGATTAATTTCCGGTAGGATTGACTGGTTTGATCTCCTTGCTGTCCAAAAGACTCTCAATAGTCCTCTTCAGCACCCCAATTCAAAGCATCAATTCTTCAGTGTTCAGTCTTGTTTATGGTCCAACTCTCACATCCATACATGATTATTGAAAAAAACATAACTTTGCTTTATGGACCTTTGTCGGCAAATAATGTCTTTGTATTTTAATATGCTCTCTAGATTTGTCATAGCTTTCCTTCCAAGAAAACAAGCATCATCTAATTTCATGGCTACCATCACCGTCTGCAATGATTTTGGATAGCAAGAAAAAAAAATATGTCACTGCTTCTACTTTTTTTCCTTCAACTTACCATGAAGTGATGGGACTGGATGCCATAATCTTAGTTTTAGGAAGGCTGAGTTTTAAGCCAGCTTTTTGACTCTCTTCTTTCACCTTCATCAAGAGGCTCTTTAGTTCTTCTTCACTCTCTGTCATTACAGTGGTATCATCTGCATATCTGAGACTGTTGATATCTTTCCCAGAAATCTTGATTTCCTTGGACAACAAGGAAACCAAATCAGTCAGTCCTAAAGGAAATCAACCCTGAATATTCACTGGAAGAGCTGATGCTGAAGCTGAAGCTCCAATACTTTGGCCCCCTGATGAAAAGAGTAGACTGCAAATGACCATGATGTTGGGCAAGAATGAAGGCAGGATAAGAGAATGACAGAGGATAAAATGATTGGATGGCATCACCAACTCAATGGCCATGATTTTGAGCAAACTGTAGAAGATGGTGAAGGACAGGGAGGCATGGCATGCTGCAGTCCATGGGGTCACAAAGAGTCAGATATGACTGAGCAACTGAACAACAACAGTCTTGATTCCAGTTTGTGACTCATGCAGCCCAGCATTTCCCATGATTTTCTCTGCATATAAGTTAAATATACAGGGTGACACTATGCAGCCTTGTTATGTTTCCCAAGTTTGAATCAGTCAGTTGTTCCATGTCCAGTTCTAACTGTTGATTTTTGACCCACACACAGGTGTATCAGGAGGCAGGTAAGGTGGTCTGGTATTCCCACCTCTTTAAAAATTTTCCAGTTTGTTGTGATCCACAAAGTCAAAGTCTTTAGTGTAGTCAATAAAGAAGAAACAGATGTTCTACTGGAATTCTCTTCATTTTTCTGTGATGCAATAGATGTTGGCAGTTTGGTTCCTTTGCCTTATCTAAACACAGTTTCTATATCTGGAAGTTCTTGGTATACATATTGCTAAAACCTAGCTTGAAGGATTTTATGCATAACTATCCTAGCATGGGCTTCCCTGGTGGCTCAGCTAGTAAAGAATCCACCTGCAATGCAGGAGACCTGGGTTCAGTCCTTGGGTTTGGAAGATCCCCTGGAGAAGGGAACAGATACACACTCCAGTATTCTGGCCTGAAGAATTCCATGGACTGTAAAGTCATGGGATTGCAAACAGCCAGATATGACTGAGCTACTTTCACTTTGCTAGCATGGGGATTGAGTGCATTGTGAAGTAGTTTGAACATTCTTTGGCACTGTCATTCTTTAGGATTGGAATGAAAACTGACATTTTCTAGTCCTGTGGCCACTGTAAAATTTTGTAAATTTGCTGACATACTGAATGCAGCAATTTAATAGCATCATCTTTTAAGATCTGAAATAGCTCAGCTGGAATCCCAACACCTCCACTAGGTTTGCTAGAATTACTAGTTTAGTAATGCTTCCTAAGGCCCACTGGACTTCACACGTAGGACACCTGGCTCTAAGTGTGTTATCATACCTTCGTGATTATCCAGGTCATTAAGACCTTTTTCGTATAGTTTTTCTGTGTATTTTTGCCACTCTTCTTAATTTCTTCTACCTTTCTTAGGTCCTTACCATTTCTGTCCTTTATTGTGCACATCCTAGCATGAAATGTCCCTTTGATATCTCTAATTTTCTTGAAGAGATTGCTAATTTTTCCCATTCTGTTGCTTTCCTCTATTTCTTTGCATTGTTTACTGAAAAAAGACCTTCTTATCTCTCTTTGCACTTCTCTGTATCTCTATATTCAGGTGGGTAAATCTTTCCCTTTCTTCCTTGCTTTTCACTTCCATACTTTCCTCAGATATTTTTCAAAGCCTCTTCAGTTACTTTGCCTTCTTGCATATCTTTTTCTTCAGGATAGTTTTAGTCACTGCCTCCTGCACAATATTATGAACCTCCATCCATAGTTCTTCAGGTACTCTGTCTACCAGATCTAGTCCCTTGTATCTATTTGTCACTTCCACTGTATAACCATAAGTGATTTGATTTAGGTCATAACTAAATGGTGTAGTGGTTTTCCCTACTTTCTTCAGTTTAAGTCTGAATTTTGCAATACGGAGTTCATGATCTTGAAAGGTTGTTGCTGAGCCACGAAAGACAACAGGATCCTTGGCCACTGGAGGAGAAGAATTCACTCTGGGGCCAGAGAGGAGGCTCAGTTGCTCAGAGCTTTTGTGTAATAGAGTTTTATTAAAGTATGAAATGGATAGAGAAAGCTTCTGACATAGGCATCAGAAGAGGGCAGAAAGAGTATCCTTTGCTAGTGTTAGCAATGGAGTTATGTACCTTTTAATTAGCTATTACAATGAATCAAAAGAATGTCTCACATTTGTGAAAATTTCACCTGACCTACTCCCATAATTTACACTTTAGGATAACAAGATTAGAATTTAACAATAGAAAGATACTACCAGACTGACTCCTGCAATATACATTCTAAAATATCAGGATTAGTCAGATGGTTTTCAGGAAGGAGAAACTGTCCTCAAGCAGGATACACTGTTGCTGTATAATCCCTACCAAAGAGTTTAAAATGAGTTGTGTAATTGACTAAGACTAACCTATATGCAGGTCAGGAAGCAACAATTAGAACTGGACATGGAACAACAGACTGGTTCCAAATAGGAAAAGGAGTACGTCAAGGCTATATATTGTCATCCTGCTTATTTAACTTATATGCAGAGTACATCATGAGAAATGCTGGACTGGAAGAAACACAAGCTGGAATCAAGATTGCCGGGAAAATATCGATAACCTCAGATGTGCAGATGACACCACCCTTATGGCAAAAAGGGAAGAGGAACTAAAAAGCTTCTTGATGAAAGTGAAAGAAGAGAGTGAAAAAATTGGCTTAAAGTTCAACATTCAGAAAACGAAGATCATGGCATCTGGTCCCATCACTTCATGGGAAATAGATGAGGAAACAGTGGGAACAGTGTCAGACTTTATTTTTCTGGGATCCAAAATCACTGCAGATGGTGACTGCAGCCATGAAATTCAAAGAGGCTTACTCCTTGGAAGGAAGGTTATGACCAACCTAGATAACATATTCAAAAGCAGAGACATTACTTTGTCAACAAATTTCTGTCTAGTCAAGGCTATGGTTTTTCCAGTGGTCATGTATGGCTGTGAGAGTTGGACTGTGAAGAAAGCTGAGTGCCGAAGAATTGATGCTTTTGAATTGTGGTGTTTGAGAAGACTCTTGAGAGTCTCTTGGACTGCAAAGAAATCCACCAGTCCATTCTAAAAGAGATCAGTTCTGGGTGTTCATTTGAAGGGTTGATTCTGAAGCTGAAACTCAATACTTTGTCTACCTCATGTGAAGAGTCGACTCATTGGAAAAGACTCTGATGCTGTGAAGGATTGGGGGCNGCCACCTCTTCTTAATATCTTCTGCTTCTGTTTGAGTTCTTGATTTTCTGACAGACGATTTTCCAGGCTCAATTACATCCTGCCTACCCCAGCCCTAGAATCAACTGCTTCTCTGAAGAACCCTCTGAGCCAAGACTTTTTGTCATAAGCGTCTCATGTTCCTTCCATCAGCTCATGTTATGTCTTAAACACATTTGACTTGACAGTTTAGTACACTTTTCTCAGAAACACACTGTACAGGTAGGTGGAGTTCATACTTGTCATTCAGCATCGACTTGTGGTTACTTCTGATGCTCCTCTGTTCACGTTAATTGTCCCATGGGGATGATCCGGGCATGAGGTAGCAGAAGGGTGGGAGGACAGAGAAGTGGACTGGAGGGCAGAAAATGGGACAGTATGGATATCCATGAAGAAATGGAGGGGGAGGCTGGGAGACCCTGGACGAGACTCAAATACGCATGTCTGAGTTCTTTCTGCTGCACGACTAGGCAAATTCGAAAATCTACAAACATTTCAAAAGGAAGTTAGAATTTTTGAAGTTTTAAGTTTTTGTGGGTTTTTTTTTTCATTCCAAGGTTTTTGTTTAAATTGAAATATAGTTAATGTACTTCCTCAGTGATTTTCAGTGTGTTCTTGACTCTGTGGCTGTAATTAACAAACTTGATCATGCCATTCTATTGGTTTGGTTTTTCTTAGGGTGGCGGTGGGAAGGGCCACACTGAGTGGCACGAAGGATCTTCCCTGACCAGGGATCGAACCTGTGCCCCTGTAGTAGACACATGGAATCCCAACCGCTGGACCACCAGCGAAGTCCTTAATTTTTCTGGCACTTGATCCACTCTGCCTGTAGGGAAGTTGCTCTTTGTGAGTTTGGCTTCTCTTCCTTCTCTCCCTTTCTCTCTCTTGCCTCCAGCAGCTGTTCGAACTGATTTATGGGGTCGCGGCAAGTTGGTTTCTGGTTAACTCTCACACGGTCATTGAGGATGTGTGTGTTAGGGGATGGATAAAGTTATACATAGAGATGTTAATTGAAAACAGAGCTACGTTCACAGTGGAAATTAAAAGGAAGACTGGAAACAGAAGTGAAACTTCTGGTTTTCTAATCTTTTTCATAAATAATGCAACTTAAAAACAACTTAGAAAACTTCAAACAGGTAAATATGTATCATAATGGGAATATGTGCAATAAAGCCCATGTTCCATTCCAAGATTCAAGAACACTTAAGGGTAACAAATACAGTAGTTCTGGGGTTTTAGTGAGGGATTGTTTTGCTGTTATAGGAATAGTGCTTCTCTATCTTTTTAACTGTCTTCAAATGACATTGCACTTTTTTCTACATACTTGCCTCTGTGAGTGTGCGAGAGAGAGAGAGAGAGAAATTCAAAGAGAGAGAGGAGAGAGAGAGAGAACAGTGAAAGATATGACACACTAGTTTCTTACAGGAAATTTAATACATGTCAGCACAAATCTGACACTGACTCATTTGGCAGAAAGAACAAATTCACACGCCAGAGTAAACAAAGAATGGAGTGAGATCTCAAGAATAGGGGAAGGGTGGGGAGGCTGTCTAGAATTTAAGATACGAAAGAGGTGCTTTCTTAAAATCATTTTGAATTTCTCAGAGTCGTGTTGAATTTTTTATCCTGACACCCTCAGCACTTGTCTTAAAGGATTTGGGAAGTTTCTTCCTCCCCTCTGATCCCCACAATCATTTAGCCATTATGTCCAACATAACCCATCTCCTTCTCAGCATTGCCTTTCTGTCCCCATGAGTACTCAGTTGGTTCAGCATTCACCAAGTTTTCTTTCCATCTTTGACTGTCTCTGAATTATTCATCCCTTAAAATTCACTCTAGGCGTGTCTTCCTACTTGGTCAGAGCTAGCCATTTCTTTCTTGATGCCACCACTGAATCTTGGGTTAACTGAGTCTATCATTCTCTCCCAAATGTACTGTAATTGATGGTTTGTGTACTCACCTCCCCTACTTGACTTAGGCTGTGAGGTTCTTGAAGACTAGGATTGTGTCTACGATCCCAATGGGGTTTATTTCTATATCCTCAGTGCCTATCAGGGCTGGGCCCACTCAGTGCTTGAAAAATGCTTCGTCAGTGAATGAAAAGATAAATGCCCAGGTGACTAAATGAAGGCGTCTGCTCAGTCCCTTAATGAACTGTTACTAACTAGTAAACTCCTCATTGTCAACCCCAAGCAGATGTTTCTCCTTGGAGCGGACAATTCATGACAAACCACGTGATAGACAATCATATCCTTTAAAATTATATCTACAAGTGATAGTTTCTCCTCTACAAATAATTATCTCCTCAGAATATTGAGTTATTTTTACTTTTTGAAGGCATTTGTAATTATTATGCCTGTGGTTCCATCTGGGCTTCCCTGGTGGCTCAGATGGTAAAGAATCTGCCTGCAGTGCGGGAGAGAGACCTGGGTTTGATTCCTGGGTTGGGAAGATCCCCTGAAGGAGGGCATGGCAACCCACTCCAGTATTTTCACCTGGAGAGGCCCATGAACCAAGCAGCCTAGCTGGCTACATACAGGACTGAGCGACTAAGCACAGCACAGCCATAGCTCCACCTAGTGAAGCCAACTGGTAATACAGTAATTAAGATAACTGCAGGAATGTGCTGCTGCTGCATCGCTTCAGTCCTGTCTGACTGCGCGACCCGATAGACCGCAGCCCACGAGGCTCCCCCGTCCCTGGGATTCTCCAGGCAAGAACACTGGAGTGGGTTGCCATTGCCTTCTCCAATGCATGAAAGCCTAAAATGAAAGTGAAGTCGCTCAGTCGTGTCCGACTCTTAGCGACCCCATGGACTGCGGCCCACCAGGCTCTTCCGTCCAAGGGATTTTCCAGGCAAGAGTGCTGGAGTGGGGTGCCATTGAGAAACAGTGAAAAAATCATTTATAGAAAATGACCGTTCTCTTTCTAGGTTCAAAAACGTTCATTGTGTCTACTTTGTACTTTCTAGAATTCAACAGTCTTTTTCTTGCCAAAATAACCTATTTCTAAATATATGGGCAGTGTCATGTCACTGGAAAATAATATGAACATATGGAAAACTTTTACAATTAGCTTATATTTTACTGCCTTTAAATTAAAGAGCCACTGATATTTATTAACACAAAATACTATTTAGATATTTCACGGAATAACATTTTTGTAAACAATGCAAAAAAGCCCAGCAATTTAATTTTTTAAGAGTTTTTTTTTTTTAATGTGAACCATTTTTAAAGTCTTTATTGAATTTTTTATAATATCGTTTCTGTTTCATGTTTTGGTTTTTTGGCCACAAGGCATGTGGGATCTTAGCTCCCTGACCAGGGATCAAACCCACACCTCCTGCACTGGAAGAAGGCAAAGTCTTAACCACAGACCACCAGAGAAGTCCCCAATTTAATTAATATTCATCAAGTGGTTTTTAGTGATTGAAATGTGCTTCAGGATAAATATTGTTGCATCATGATACCCATTATTGTAAAACTTAAAAATATTATAGGAAAATGGTGTATTGTTTAAATATCTGTCTACTTAGACCTATAAAGCAAAGCCAGGGAGTCATAAATATAAAATACTTCAGAAGAGTGACTTACCTCGTGGTCCAGTCGTTGGGACTCCACGCTTCCACTGCAGGGGGCTTAGGTTCAATCCTTGGTCAGGGAACTAAGATCCTTCATGGCACACAGCATTGCCAAAAAATTAGAAACAAACTACCGAAAAACAAACCTTCAGAAGAGTGGTCGCCTCTGTGGAGAGACAAGAGGAATGGATCAGAGAAAAACCTCCAGTGGCTTCCACAGGACTGGGAATGTTTTCGTTCTGTGTGAGGTCATGGGCACGTGGATTTTTATTTTACTGTTATGCTTCAAAACTTCAATGCACATATTTTTTGATCCAGTAATTCCACTTTTGAGAAATATTCTTATAGAAATGAAAGACCAATATACAAGGATATGCATAAAAAAGAAAGAAAAATTAAACAAAAGAAATAGTTACGATGTCAGCTCCATATACATTCTACTTTGGGACTCAGCTAAGTGTGATACATATTGGGTTTTCATAAATGTACAATTTGATGATAAATATTATGAGCAGTACCATATGCTATGCTTCAATAAAAACTATGTTTTAAAACAAAAAAAAACTTTAAGAGATATTTTAAGAAACATTGTTTGGTGTAAATGGATACATAAGCATACTTGTAATAAGGTATATTATGCTAATAACATAACACTGAATATTACAAAGTGGAAAAAGTCTAGTAGCATAAAAAAAGAGGCAAATACAATTCTTTGATATAGGGCTTTAAGAATGTTAAGAACACAGTGTTCCATAGGATTTTCTTCAGTCCAAAATTTTAGTATGTTTTGGTAGTTGTTCCATCAACAATATTTTGTTTCTTTTAGTTATTTTAAAATGTTTTTAAGGTTTTTATATATTTTTATTTATCATTATTGGTGTGTGGTTGATTTGCAATACTATATGAGTTTCAAGTGTACAACATAGTGGTTCAATTTTAAAGTTACATACTCCATTTATAGTTATTACAAAATATTGGCTATATTCCCTGTGAAAAGTGAAGTGAAAGTGTTAGTCACTCAGTTCTGTCTGATTCTTTGTGACCCCATGGACTATAGCCTGCCAGGCTCCTCTGCCCATGGGATTCTCCAGGCAAGAATATTGGAGTAGATAGCCATTCCCTTCTCTGGGAGATCTTCCCAATCCAGGAATCAAACCCTGGTCTCCTGCATTGCAGGCAAATTCTTTACCATCTGAACCACCAGGAAAGCTCAAAAAAGTGACCTAAAAACTTCACTAAAGAAGATATACAGTGGCAAATTTTCTTAAGAAACTCTCTTCTCTACTTCTAAAGATCTCTTCAGGAGGAAAAGAGCCCCANAATCCAGGAATCAAACCCTGGTCTCCTGCATTGCAGGCAAATTCTTTACCATCTGAACCACCAGGAAAGCTCAAAAAAGTGACCTAAAAACTTCACTAAAGAAGATATACAGTGGCAAATTTTCTTAAGAAACTCTCTTCTCTACTTCTAAAGATCTCTTCAGGAGGAAAAGAGCCCCACCTTAGCAGAGGATGGTTTCGATCCATCGACCTCTGGGTTATGGGCCCAGCACGCTTCCGCTGCGCCACTCTGCTGATATGTTGTACCACACATCCTTGTAATGTATTCGTTCTGTACATAGTAATTTGTAGCTCTTAATTCTCTAACCCCATTAAACCTCACATCCCCCTCCCCCTGCCCAGCACTTCTCTCTAAATCCTGCTATGTGATTTTCCCTAGTGGCTCAGATGGTAAAGAATCTGCCTGCTCATACAGGAGACCCAGGTTTGCAATGCGGGAGACCTGGGTTTGATCCCAGGGTCAGGAAGATCCCCTGGAGAAGGGAAAGGCTACCCACTCCTGCATTCTTGCCTGGAGAATCCCATGGACAAAAAAAGCCTGGTCGGCTACAGTCCATGGGGGTCACAAGGAGTTGAACACTACTAAGCAATTTCTGCTTTGTTGACTATGCCAAAACCTTTGACTGTGTGGATCACAATAAACTGTGGGAAATTCTGAGAGAGATGGGAATACCAGACCACCTGACCTGCCTCTTGAGAAATCTGTATGCAGGTCAGGAAGCAACAGTTAGAACTGGACATGGAACAACAGACTGGTTCCAAATAGGAAAAGGAGTACGTCAAGGCTGTATATTGTCATCCTGCTTATTTAACTTATATGCAGAGTACATCATGAGAAATGCTGGACTGGAAGAAACACAAGCTGGAATCAAGATTGCCGGGAAAATATCGATAACCTCAGATGTGCAGATGACACCACCCTTATGGCAAAAAGGGAAGAGGAACTAAAAAGCTTCTTGATGAAAGTGAAAGAAGAGAGTGAAAAAATTGGCTTAAAGTTCAACATTCAGAAAACGAAGATCATGGCATCTGGTCCCATCACTTCATGGGAAATAGATGAGGAAACAGTGGGAACAGTGTCAGACTTTATTTTTCTGGGATCCAAAATCACTGCAGATGGTGACTGCAGCCATGAAATTCAAAGAGGCTTACTCCTTGGAAGGAAGGTTATGACCAACCTAGATAACATATTCAAAAGCAGAGACATTACTTTGTCAACAAATTTCTGTCTAGTCAAGGCTATGGTTTTTCCAGTGGTCATGTATGGCTGTGAGAGTTGGACTGTGAAGAAAGCTGAGTGCTGAAGAATTGATGCTTTTGAATTGTGGTGTTTGAGAAGACTCTTGAGAGTCTCTTGGACTGCAAAGAAATCCACCAGTCCATTCTAAAAGAGATCAGTTCTGGGTGTTCATTTGAAGGGTTGATTCTGAAGCTGAAACTCAATACTTTGTCTACCTCATGTGAAGAGTCGACTCATTGGAAAAGACTCTGATGCTGTGAAGGATTGGGGGCAGGAGGAGAAGAGGACGACAGAGAATGAGATGGCTGGATGGCATCACTGACTCTATGGACATGAGTTTGAGTAAACTCCGGGAGTTGGTGATGGACAGGGAGCCCTGGCGTGCTGTGACTCATGGGGTTGTAAAGAGTTGACACGACTGAGCGACTGAACTGAACTGAAAGAATGTAAATGAAAAACTTTGTCCTTTCCTCCTCTTTGAGAATTCCATACCCCTATCTCCACTTTGAGAGCCTCAGACCCCTATCTCCTCCTTGGGGACCCCCAGACTTCTTATCAACCTGCCTAGGAATTGACTCTCTCAATCTGAGCCACAGTCAGCTCCAGGCCTTGTTTTTGCTAACTGTATAGAGCTTCTCCATCTTTGGCTGCAATGAAAATAATCGATCTGATTTAGGTATTTACCATCTGTTGATGTCCATGTACACATCTTGTGCTGTTGGAAGAGGATATTTGCTGTGAACAGTGCATTCTCTTTGCAAAACTCTGTTAGTCTTTTCCCTGCTTCATTTTTTACTCCAAGGCCAAACTTGCCTGTTACTCCACATAACTCTTCACTTCCTACTTTTACATTCCACTCCCCTATGATAAATAGGAATTTTTTTTTTTTGGTGTTAGTTCTAGGAGGTCTTTGAGGTCTTTATGGAACTGGTCAACTTCAGCTTCTTCAGCATCAGGGTTGGGGCATAGGGTTAGATTACTGTGATATTGAATAGTTTGCCTTGGAAATGAACTGAGATAATTCTGTAATTTTTGAGATTGGATCCAAATAGTGTATTTCAGGCTTATTTGTTGACTACAAGGGCTATTCCATTTCTTCTAAGGTATTCTTATCCAGAGTAGTAGATATAATGATCATCTGAATTCAATTCATCCATTCCCATCCATTTTAGTTCACTGATACCTAACATGTCTATGTTCACTTTAGCCATCTCCTCCTTGACAAAGTCCAATTTACCTTGATTCATGGACCTAACATTCCAGGTTCCTAAGTGATATTGTTCTTTACAGAATTGGACATTGTCTTCACCACCAGACACATCCACAACTGAGTATCATTTCTGCTTTGGCCCAGTAGATTTGTTCTTTCTGGGGATATTAGTAATTGACCTCTACTCTTCCCCAGTACCATGTTAGACACCTCCAGATCTGAGGGACTCCTCTCTCAGTTTCATATCTATTTGTCTTTTTATACTGTTCATGGAGTCATCACAGAAAAAATAGTGATAGCTTGCCATTGCCTCCTCCAGTGGACTACATTTTGTCAGACCTCTCCATTATGACCTGTATGTCTTGGTTGGCCCTGCAAGGCATGGCTCAGTGCTTCATTGAGTTATGCAAGCTCCTTTGCCATGAGAAGGCTGTGATCCATGAGGGGGATCTGTTTATCTAACCTATTTCTCATGTGAATTTCTATGAAAATATCCTTTATTAACATAAACCTTTAATAGATTTTAATGATGTTATTTATATATTCATAGAATTTATATGAAAATACTCTTTCGTTGTCATTATAAAGATATAAGTAACATCTGTCAAAGGTGTTAAAAAAATCTGTTAAAGGTTTATGTTAAAAGATTTTTAAGGAGCTGTTCAAAGAGCATTATCTCCCATTACTACTTAAAGAGTTGAATTCAAATAGTATAAAACAAAAACTCAAGTCACATTTATATATACTTGAAAATTTTATTCAGTAGAGCTTGGGTATTACATGTTGTGCCAAAGCCAGGCTCTTTGGGTTACACTTTGGCTCCAGTGTCTACTAATTGTGTTACCTTACTTCATATCCCCAAGATTTTCTTTTTTCATTTATATAATATAACTGTTAATGTTAGCAATTTCTAAGTATTGCCTAAGTACTGAGTGAGCTATCTAACACTTAATAAGTCTTTAATGAATATATTTATCAGTATGATAATAAATATCATTTAATTTTATTTAGGCATGATATTTAATCAATATGTGAGTAAAATTACACTAATATTGACCAATTTTAGTTCTTTAGAACACTGACCTGCTTCTTTAGTGAAAAGCACATTGTTCCTTCATAATATCAGAATAAGTTAATCACGTTTTTTATATTTACTGGCACTGGTACTGTTTTCATACCTTATTGTAGATCTAAAATCTGTTATATGTCATCTGTCATCCCCAAATCTTTACAAATCAGTTTTTATAATTGTTTTATTTATTGATATATTTAATTTGCTTATTTGTCTACTGATTCAAAACTAATTAATTCATTTGGTAATAAAGCTTGAACAGAACTGGTATTATGCTCTTTAAAGTCTATATTTATCCCATATATTTGAAATGGTTTCGGTTCATTTGGCTGCAAGGTATCAAGAAATGGATTATACACTTACTTAATTTTCATGAAACTATTTTAATATAACTGTGCATTTATTTATACATTTATTTGGCACAATAAATAAATCTAATGCAGCCAACCAATACTGCCAATTGCTATATTTAAAGAATACTACAGTTATATTAACCAATAATACATTTTACATTGCAATAAACAGTTCTGGCCCCAAGTTAACTTTATTCCAAATCATTCTTGCTTATTTTTCTTAATTTATTTCTTTATCATCTTTTTTTTAATCTTATATTAGAGTACATTTGATTTACAATGTTGTGTTAGTTTCAGGTGTAGGGCAAAGTAATTTATGCATATATCTATTCTTTTTCAGACTCTTTCCCCATATAGGTTATTAAAGAGCATTGTGCTACACAGTAGGTCCTTGTTGACTATTTTTTATAGAGTGCCATCTATATGTTAATCTCAACCTCCTAATTTACCCCTTCCCTGCATCACTCCCCACCATAAATTTATTTTATGCTTCTGTTATGTAAATAAGTTCATTTGTAGCTTTTGTAGATTCCATATATTAACAATACCACATGATATTTGTCTTTGCCTGACTTATTTTTCAGTATGACAATCTCTAGATCTATCCTTGTTGCTACAAATGGCATTATTTCATTCTTTTCCATGGCTGGGTAATATTCCATTGTATGTAGGTACCACTTCTTCATCCATCTATCTGTTGATAACATTTAGGTTGTCTCCATGTCCTGGAAATTGGGGTAATATTCCATTGTATGTAGGTACCACTTCTTCATCCATCTATCTGTTGATAACATTTAGGTTGTCTCCATGTCCTGGAAATTGTAAATAGTGCTGCTATTATCATAGCAGGGTATGTATCTTTTTGAAGTATTGTTTTCTCTAGACATATGCCCAGGAGTGGGATTGTTGTATATGACAGTTCTACTTTTAGTTTCTTAAGGAAACTCCATACTACTCTCCATAATGGCTGAACCAATTTATAGTCTTATCAATAGTATAGGAGGGCTCTGTTTTCTCCATACCGTCTCCAGCATTTATTGGTTTTAGATTTTTCAGTGATGGCCATCCTGAATGGTGTGAGGTGGTATCTTATTATAGTTTTGATTTACATTTCTCTATCAGTTAGTGATGTTGAACATCTTCATGTGATTTTTGACCATCTATGTGTCTTCTTTAGAAAAATGTCTGTCTAGATGTTCCACTCAGTTTTTTATTGGGTCAGGTTTTGTTTATTTTTGTTTTTGTTTTATTTTGCTATTTAGCTGCATGAGCTGTTTGTATATTTTAGAGATTAATCCCTTGTTTGTAGCATCATTTGCAAATATTTTCTCCCATTCTATGGGTTGCCTTTTTGTTTTGTTTATGGTATCCTTTGTTGTGCAAAAGCTTTTAAGTTTAATTAGGTCATGTTTATTTTTGTTTTTATTTTTAGTACTAGAAGAAGTAAAACAAGAAAGATACTGCTGTAGTTTTGTCAAAGAGCATTCTGCTTATGTTTTCCTCTGAGAGTTTTATACTATTTAGTCTTTTCATTTAGGTCTATAATCCTTTTTGAATGTTATTTTGTAGATGACAGAAAATGTAATTATTCTACATGTAGCTGCCTGGTTTTTCCAGCCCCACTTATTGAAGATACTGCCTTTTCACCTAATTTTCATCATTACCTAATTTTCACAGATTAACTGACCAATAGCTGCATGGGTTTATTTCTAGCTTTTCTATCCTGCATTTCTATCTGTATTTGTGTGTGTGTGTGCCAGTGCCTGTATGCTCAGTCATTCAGTCATGTCTGACTCTTCAGAACCCCCTGGACTGTAGCCTGCCAGGATCCTCTGTCCATGCATTTCCCGGGCAAGAATACTGGAGTGGGTTGCCACTTCCTTTTCTAGGGGATCTTCCTGACCCAGGGATAGAACCCAGGTCTCCTGCTTGGCAAGTGGATTCCTTACCACTGAGCCACCTGCGAAGCCCAAGACTACAGCTTTGTAGCATAGTCTGAAGTCAAGGACTCTGATTCCTCTAGTTCCACTTTGCTTTCTTGGTTAAGCAGGGCTGTGTCAAAGGGTGTCTACAGGTGGCTGTGGACTCAGAAAGTTTTTAAGAAGCCTGTCTGCTGATTGGTGGTACTGTTTTCCTGCCCCTGGAGTCTTCAGCTATTGGGAAGGCTCTTGGCATCAAAATGGCACCCTCCGGGAGAGATCAAAATATTAATGAGTACTCCCCAGGGCCTCTGCTTCTATAGGAGATCCTTCAAGACCAGCATGTAGGTCTGGCCCAGGCTACTGTGAAGTTACTTCTTTTACCCCCGGGTCCCAGTGCACAGGATATCTTGTGTGCAGCCTCCAAGAATGGCTTTTCTGTTTCTCCCAGCCCTTTGGGGTTCCTGTTATCAAAGATGGTTAGATTACAAAGCCAAATACCTTGAGTGCTCCTCCTCCTGATGGCAGACACCCAGACAAGGGAGCCTGATGTGGGGCTCAGAACTCTTACAATATAAGTATTTTCTAGCTTGTGGGTCACTCCCTTGACATGTATGGGATTTAATTGTATCACGAATGCACCCCCTCCTACCAGCTCACTGTGGCTTCTTCTTTGTCTTTGTAAGTAGAATGTCTGTTTTGGTAAGTTGCAGTCAATGGTTGTTTGGAGTGAGTTGTGAATTTGGTGTTTTTATGGGAAGTGTGCTCAGGTCCTTCTATTCCACCTGTCTAGAGGATCCCTAGGGGATCCCATTCCTGCTTATTTTTGGACTATATCTTCTAAAATAACACTATAAGCTGAGAAAATATATTTAATTCATATACATCTAAAGCAATCATCTCTTAATAAGTTTGCTTTTGCCACTTATGGTCTAATAGCAATGGCTTTTTAAGGCCGAGTTCTTTTTTTTTTAAACAGGATTATTATGTCTATGCAATTTTATTTAACTACTTTAAACCTTATTTTCCTTTTCTATACAATGAATGATATTGAGTCCTGATTTCTTCCTTTTCAGCATTAGGTAGTGTGTTGTTTTTGTGTCTGTATTCATAAGTGTAAATATGCTTTCTAAAATTCATGGATTGCACTGTACTGTAAAATTTACTCTAAGAATGCTCTATATGAATGTTACACTTCGAATATATCACATATGCCAAATTAGAATATTGCTCACCATCCAGTTCTATAAAGGCTAGTTAGATCATTAGCCACTGTAGTTGACCTCCAACACACCCTGAGAAGAATTCAAGGTAAGTGATCAGGAATGGGGCACTATATGCTCTGGGAAAAATTGGCAGAATAGGCCATCAGATTGTTAGATATTTCAAGGGAAATGTTCATGAACCCAATATCTTAGATCTTCTCATACCAAGAAAAGCCCTAAACTCATTAATATTAATAAAGATATCTGCTCCTCATGACTAGCATCAAATATGTGTTTGATTGCTTGCACCTCCTTTACCAAAGTTGTGTGAGCCCTGTCCCACATCTTCAGAGCTCTTCCTCACAATTGACAGGCGGGCTCCTGGGTTACAGTCCTCAGCCACAAATAAAACTGAACTCACCGCTCTCGTGCCATGCATTTTTTTTAGTCAAAAGACTAAAAAAGGTGGAAATTGATAAAAATTTAAAATATATCCATACTAATTTAAATATCGTTTGCAATTTAATTAAGTAATTGTTATACCACTTCCATTTTAACTAAGAACTTTGTGTACTCACAAATTGGTCTAATTCCTATTGTCACATAATTTGTGAGAAGTGCCTACATAATAGCCAGTTTAGCAACCCAAACATCACATAAAGTATTTATTGACAAGGACATATTGCCAGAGAAAGAGTCTATCTGAAAGTATGAGAAAAAAAATAAGATTTCATGTTACTTAATGAGGTAAGAGAAAATGTATTTGAAATGTGGGGAAGAAAAAGAAAATAAACACTGAGGTTAAGCTGGGGAGTCTGCACTAAAGAAATAATTAGACTAAAGGCAGATGCATCAGGGCAAAGGGATCTGATTTTGTGTTTCTTTCAGTATGTTATTCTTTAATTTCTTTTTAATGAGCATTTCTAGAACAGATTCAGCAGAGTACTTTTGCTGATATTCTAATGGAATGTTGAATCAAACAGATTTCTCTGACCAACCTAGATAGCATATTAAAAAGCAGAGACATTACTTTGCCAACAAAGGTCTGTCTAGTCAAAGCTATGGTTTTTCCAGTGGTCATGCATGGATGTGAGAGTTGGACTGTGAAGAAAGCTGAGTGACAAGAATTGATGCTTTTGAACTGTGATGTTGAAGAAGACTCTTGAGAGTCCCTTGGACTGTAGGGAGATCCAACCAGTCCATCCTAAAGGAGATCAGTCCTGGGTGTTCATTGGAAGATCTGATGCTGAAGCTGGAACTTCAATACTTTGGCCATCTCATGTGAAGCGTTGACTCACTGGAAAAGACCCTGATGCTGGGAGAGATTGGGGGCAGGAGGAGAAAGTGATGACAGACGATGAGATGGCTGGATGGCATCACCGCCTCAATGGATATGAGTTTGGGTCCAGGAGTTGGTGATGGACAGGGAGGGCTGGCATGCTGCAGTTCATGGGGTTGCAAAGAGTTGGACACGACTGAGAGACTGAATTGAACTGATATTCACATTAACATATATCTCTGGCCTTTTCCTTTTACTCAGAGAACTTGATTTTTTTATAAACTTATTTTCTCTTTTCCCTTTTTCTATAATTATGGTGTTCTCCTCTGGAACCCTCAATTCAAATCTGTTTGTGGGCAAAACAAGTAATACTTAATATATAGTAGTTAATTCAATCCCACTATGACTCAGGAAGCAGCATACACTGTTTAGTGCCTACACTACATTCAGTATGAGTAACAATCTCTTCTCTTAATATAATGTATATTTTAAATATACATTATATTACTATTTCTAGAATCATTATGGCAAGATCCAATATTTTATATTAAGAAACTCATTATGTAAGTAGGTATTTTAACATTTTTATCTGACAGCATTTTTTAACCTATACCTTATTATTGTAATTATATCCCAATTTTGTTCAAATGAACTTTCATCCCTTTACTGTATTTAAACTACAGCACATTCTCACTGTATAGCCACTTTCTACTGTGCCATTTATATTTTTAATATATTAGTGCATTTTATAATTTTAAGGGTGTGTATGTAATGGCTAACAATGACCTTTGGGATCATATATCAACTGATCTTAAAGAAGTTTAAGGAAGTCTTTTTCTTAGTTCAACAAAAACGGTGAGTCTTTTCTAAATTAATAAAATAAAGTGGTACAAAAGAGCTAGAAAGAAAAATCACCCACTTTCATACCCTGAATAAGAAAATTGCATTCAGCGATTTTAAAGCACTTTTCCTATAAATTACATTCATGTATCTTCAAAACACCTACTCCTACTTTTCACCTACATTGTTCTGTGGTTATTAATACTAGTTATGAATGGTGTTGAAGAATTACATTTCAAAATCTTACTGAATAGCATGTTTGAATAGATTATGTGTTCTGTCAGTAATAAAAGCTACTTTTTTTTTTATAGCATTTGACTAAAGAAGAGAGTTTTAGTTTTGTCAGTTCAGACTACAGATAGAAGCTTTATCAGAATTAAGAATCTATTAAGTCTGCTTCCTAATGAGATGCAGCAGAGACAGTGAAAGCAACCTACATTAGTTCCAGATCCTAAGTGAGGACTGTATGTGAGACTGGTCTCTGAAAGGTCCTGGGGAATTTATGAAATTAAACTGCTTTTGAGACTATCATTAAGTTAACATATCCACTGTGTCCATTGGGTCCCCTGCGGGGCAGAAACTTAGATGGAATTAGGAGTGTAAGAGGTTTATCAAGGAGTAATGACTGTGAAAGATAAAAGGGAGATGATTAGCAGGATTCAGCAGGGAAAAAGCCTTTGGACCTTCTGGAGAGCTGACACCTGAGCAGCAGGAAGGAAGAGGGAGAGAAGAGGAGTAGGCAATGAGAGGCTTAGATCATGGTGCAGATATGACAGATTCTTAGCTACCGTAATAGGAGCTTCAGAACAAAGAGTGCCCTTTAGAGGAGTCCCACAGTTGGCAAAAGAATCCAAGCTCTCGCACCTCTAACAGGCTTGCTAATCAGCCGATTTTTCCAGCTCACTGGTGATTTCTTTCTTGACTGAAGATCTGAGGAGCACACCTCCACATGCACCTAGGTCTATCCCTTGTGCCTTTAACATATTGGCAGGGGCTTCTCTGAGATACCAATGGACCTCTCTTTCTGAAGAAAGGCTTAAAAGAGGGGAAAGAGTGGAATGACACTACACAACTCATCACTGCTGTGAGATCAGATATGTGACTGGTACTTACCACCTTCCTTCTCCACTAACCATTCTTTGCTCTGAGTTATCACCTCCACTGATCTCATGGCTTATCTGATGCTGCTGCTAAGTCACTTCAGTCATGTCCGACTCTGTGCGCCCCGATAGACAGCAGCCCACCAGGCTCCGCCGTCCCTGGGATTCTCTAGGCAAGAACACTGGAGTGGGTTGCCATTTCCTTCTCCAATGCACGAAAGTGAAAAGTGAAAGTGAAGTCGTTCAGTCCTGTCCCACCCTCAGCGACCCCATGGACTGCAGCCTTCCAGGCTTCTCTGTCCATGGAATTTTCCAGGCAAGAGTACTGGAGTGGGGCGCCACTGCATTCTCCGATGCTGCTACTCAAATCCTCCTTCTTAAGAATTCAGAACTTCTATGAATCATTCCCTTGTTAGACTAGGATTGCTGGTCTAGGATTACCCTTGTATTCATATTTGAGAAGGGAATAAGAGGAAGTTGCAAGGGCTATATACATAGTCCTTCTCTCAATTGTTCAACATCAGCCCCATTTCTTCCTGCTGATCAGAGTCAGATGTTTCTGCTTACATGGTGACTCTTCTTGTTGTCTGTATATCCCTATAAGAAAGAAGCAAAAAGTGCCCAGGTGATGGCTGTAGCTTGTAACTCATTAGAGCCCTTGTATGCTGCTGGACAAGAGAAGGTTCCATTTTTAGACTAGGACCACTAGTTCTGCATTTCTGAGAGATATGAGGATGGGAAGAATAAATTAGTTATCCAGTGGATCATGGAGAATAATTGGTAATTGAGACACTCATTCTTTCATTCTTTGGTCTTCACCCTATACCTTATCTTGGAGGATATCACCACTAAGAAGGCACTGTAGCTGCACCTGTCGTAAGCCTTTCCAGTGCTCCCAGGCCAGTTGCTTCTGGATGGAACCTTATATGATAAATCCAGTGAACTTCCATCGTAAATTGATTTAATCCCCAAACCCTACTCTGAGTCTGCTATATTAGTTAAACCCTCTGAAAAATAGATGCTGAAATAGAATTATGAGTGGAAGTGGCCTATTGCAGGTGTATGCCTATAAAAACAAAGGGAAGATGAAACAGGAGTGATTAGGAAGGACCTCAGATTATTAGACAGATATGTCTTGGCCAATCTAATGGAGAGCTCCAAAACAAAGATTAACTGGTAGATGAGCTGCACAGTAGACAGAAATTGTGAGGTCTTAGTAATCCTCTTGTGTTTGATCATTGGCTGGGGTTGCCAAGGAAGACCACCATCACAGATGGAAAACAATGAAAAAAAAATGGGTATATGCCATGGCCTTCTAGGGTTTAGGAATTCTAAGTTTCCTTGCCTTGTTGCTGTGAACAATCAGGCAGGAGGAGAATAAGGATCTTATGTGGTGCCTCCTAAAATAATTAGTAGTTTGTGGCTGTCAGTTAACTGCATTCTTTGTGCAAGTACTAACTTGATGGGATATCTGAGCAGAGGACACCTCTTGGCTGGCATATTCATGGTCCTGAACAAAATGGCTGAAGTTGGTTAATTGCATTACACATACAAAATAAGATATTTGGTACATACTTTACAATTTTTTATGACTTTTGCAATCCAAGTTAGAAAAAGCCCATTAAGAAGTGAAATTTTATCACTTCTTGGCCTTTTGGCTAAGATCAAGTGTAAGACGCGAACTTTTATTATTGTGAAAGTATTTTACTTATGTAACTATAAATAAATCACAATGGAGAAGAATAAATACAATTTTATTGTATTTAAACAATCCTCACAGGAAAAGTGGGCATGTATATATTTCAGTGTGCTTTTCTAATATCTTATAAACATTATTGGATGCACATAGAGTATTAATGCTATTTAATCTTTTTTCTGTATCTTCTATTAACTTGAGCCTGATTATAAATATGAAATAGAGAGCTCATATCTTGCAAATGATGCTAAACATACATGCATGCATGCTAAGTTGCTTCAGTCATGTCCAACATTTTGTGACCCCATGGACTGTACCCTGCCAGGCTCCTCTGTCCATGGGATTCTCCAAGCAAGAATACTCTGGTGGGTTTCCATGCCCTCTTCCAGGGCATCTTCTCAACCTAGGGATAGAACCTGTGTCTTTTAAGTTTCCTACTTTGGCAAGTAGGTTCTTTACATCTAGCACCACTTGGGAAGCTCATGTATCCAACAGCAAACACTGATAATAATATTTAAGTTAATTTTAGCAATCACTTTTCTAGTCTTTTATGCAGTAGGCATAATGCTAGAATTGAATAGTCAAATGAAATAACTGCCTTCAATGTGACTTCATTCCAAGTCCAATGAGAAAGATAATGATGCTATGGGCCTGCACTTAGAGACAAAATATCTAGGGGAAATGAGGCTTAACAAAGAATGTGAGGTTTGAGAAAGGACAAGACAAATGTATCAAATTTCAGTAATATCAACAAAAATAGGAAACATATTTAGAGCAGATGACAAAGACAAACCAACATATGAATAGCAAAATAGGAAATTTACAGTAAATGCAAACCAATGCTTAGATCTTAAAATTTTTGATGTGTTCAGTTCAGTTCCATTCAGTTCAGTCGCTCAGTCATGTCCGACTCTTTGTGACCCCATGAATCGTAGCACGCCAGGCCTCCCTGTTCATCACCATCTCTCAGAGTTCACTCAGACTCACGTCCCTCGAGTCTGTGATGCCATCCAGCCATCCCATCCTCTGTCTTCCCCTTCTCCTCCTGCCCTGAATCCTTCCCAGCATCAGAGTCTTTTCCAATGAGTCAACTCTTCACATGAAATTAAGGCTTACCTGAGTTTAGGGCATTGCATGATTAAACATTTTTCCAAAGGGCACATTTTAAATCATATATCCTTGTTATAAATTCAAGGTTCAACCTATTTTTAAGTGCTTTTGTTAGGTAGAATAGGAAAAAGGAATCCAGAATGGCATTGGCTAAAAGACAAAGAAGGGAAAATCTCGCAAAAATATAACAAAGGAAGGTCTGAGGACCAGAGTGAGGACCTCAGGTAAAACAAACAGCCCTCCTGGCTAACCAAATTTACATAGGGCAGACTCAGGGGGAGGAGAAAAAATACATAAAAAGAGGAGCCAAAATTGAGCCAGGGGCTTCTCTTTTCTTCAAGTCTTTTGAGTTGGCCTGCCCTCATGCTAGCCTAGAAAATCCCATAGACAGAAGAGCCTGGTAGGCTATGGTCCATGGGGTCACTAAGAGTTGGACACGACTGAATGACTTCACTTTCACTTTTCACTTTCATGTACTGGAGAAGGAAATTGCTATCCACTCCAGTGTTCTTGCCTGGAGAATCACAGGGATGGGGGAGCCTGATGGGCTGACGTCTATGGGTTCACACAGAGTCTGACATGACTGAAACGACTTAGCCTAAGCAGAATGCCTAGAGGATGCGGTTCCCTTTGCTTTCTAAATAAAACTGAACTGTAACATGGGGCTGTAACACTGGTCCATCCGTCGCTCCAAATTTTGGCTGTGATGATACAGAACTGAGGAGATTACATATGTCAAGGGAGTGTATAATTTCCTCAGTTCTGTATCACAGCAGCAAAAATTTGAAGTGACGGACAGACCAGTGTTATAGCTCAGTTTTATTGGCAAGCAAAGAGAAATACATCCTCTAGGTGTGAGGCTGGGCCGACACAACAGACAGGAAAAGAGAAGCCCAAAGCTCAATTTTGGCTTCTCTTTTTATATGTTTCTTCTCCTCCCTCAAGCCTGCCCTGTGTAAACTGGGCTAGCCAGAAGAGCTGTTTGTTTTACCTGAGGTCCTCACTCTGGTCCTCGGACCTTCCTTTGTTATATTTTTGCTGGCTTTTCCCTTCTTTGTCTTTTAGCCATTGCCATTTTGGACTCTCTTTTTGTATTCTACCTGCCTAACCCTTGGAAAGGGAAAGTATTTAAAATGTTTTGTATCACTATCTGTGTGAAGAGTTCAGCTCTGTATAAGTAATCAACATAGTCTGGACAGAAAAAGAACTACCATGTCCCTTCATCTGGACGTTGTTGAGTCATTTAGAAGAATAAATGCTGGATCTTGGAGCTAGAGGAAAGATCTAGGAATAGATAGTAAAGCTGCTACTGCTGCTAAGTCACTTCAGTCGCGTCTGACTCTGTGTGACTCCATAGATGGCAGCTCACCAGGCTCCCCCGTCCCTGGGATTCTCCAGGCAAGAACACTGGAGTGGGTTACCATTTCCTTCTCCAGTATATGAAAGTGAAAAGTGAAAGTGAAGTCGCTCAGTCATGTCTGACTCTTCGCGACCCCATGGATCGCAGCCTACCAGGCTCTGTCCATGGGATTTTCCTAGCAAGAGTACTGGAGTGAGATGCCATTGCCTTCTCCAGATAGTAAAGCTAAGAGAATATTATTCATCTGAAGTTGGAATTCAATATAAAACAAGGAAACAAGTTGCATTCATGCCAGAAAAAGGCACACACAACTAGGAATCACTAAGAACTGAATCCTAAGAGCACAGTAAAGTTACTAACAAAATATTTAATACTTTAACTCTAGATAGCAAAAGTCTGTTTCTCTTAATTATTTTCCAATACAGTGTCAAAATCTTTAATTTCTAGTTTATTAGAATAAACTAAAAGTGATAAAAGAGTTTGAGCACTCTAAGATGGGAAAAAAGTAGTACAAACGCTAGAAAAGTGTTCACAAATGCATCATGTGTCAGTGGTAAGGTAAAAGTTTTAATTATAAGGACACCAAGGTGGGGATGAAGGTGGGATGAATTGTGATTGGGATTGACATTTATACACTATTGATACTGTGTATAAAATAGATAACTGAAGAGAACCTACCATGTAGCACAAGGAACTCTACTCAATGCTCTGTGGAGACCTAAATGAGAAGGAAATCCAAAAAAGAGGGGATATATATATATATACACACACACACACACACACACCCCCATCAAGGGATCCAATGGATAAAGGACATGTGGTAGATACATCTAACAGAATATATTTTCAGACTTAAAAAAGAAATCCTGTCATTTGCAACAACATGGATGAACCCAGAGAGATTATGCTAAATGAAAAATTAGAGAAAGACAAATACATAGGATCTCACTTTCATATAAGAGAATCTTAAGAAACCAAACTTCTAGAAACAAAGAAGAAATGTGGTTGTCAGGGACTGGTGGGTGATGAAGATAAGGAGATATAGTTCAAAGGATATAAATTTCCAGTTAAATAAGAATAAATTCTAGGAATCTAGTATATAATGTGACTAGAGTTAACAATTTGTAGTGCAGACTTAAAAGCTGCTGATTAGAGCTTGAATTTTCTCACCCTAGCAACAACAAAAAAGGTTAATTGCATAAGTTGAGGGATATGTTAAATAACTTTGTTGTAGTAAACATTTCTCAGTATATAACTGTACTAAATCATCACTTTGTACATCTTATATTTACACAAAGTTATAAGTCAAATATACCCCAATAAATCTGAAGAATAATCAAGGCAAAGGATAAAATCCCTTGAGGCCTGAATCTTATCACTGTCTTCAACATTTGAAGATGCTTTTTCTAATGGTTTCTGTACGCTAAAATTCTTAATGGTCTACCATAATGACTATTGTCAGAACACCTAACTACTTTACATACTTAGGCTGATTCAAGAGTAGGAAGGAGAACTCAGAAAACAATCATTCCCCAAGTGCCTGCTGTGCTGCCCTGTGCTTAGGAGTCTGACTCTTTGTTCTCCCATGACTATAGCCCGCTAAGCTCCTGTGTCCATGGGGAGACTCCAGGCAGGAATACTGGAATGGGTTGCCATGCTCTCCTCTCAGGGATCTTCCCAACCCGGGGATTAAACCCAGGTCTCCTGCATTGCAGGTGGATTCTTTACCATCTGAGCCACCAGGGAATCCCTAAGTGCTTACTCCAATATATTAATGATTTGCAACATGCCAGGGACTTTGTATAATTTCTTTGGTGCTAAGTCACTTCAGTCAGGTCTGTCTGTTTGTGACCCCGTGGACTGTAACTGCCTGACTCTTCTGTGCATGGGATTCTCTAGGCAAGAATATTGGAGTGGGTTGCCATTTCAGTTTCTCAAAACTACTTAAATTTCCATGTGACCCAACAATTCCAGTCTTGGGTATTTATCCATAAAATACTAAAAGCAGTAATTCAAAAGATACGTATACCTCAATGTTCATAGCAGCATTGTTTACAATTGCCAAGATATAAAAGTAACCAAAGTGTTCATCAGTAGATGAACAGATAAAGATGTGATACATACCGCCACATACACACAATTGAATACTACTCTGATATATGAAAAGAATAAAAATTTGCCATTTTCAATAGCCTAGATAGACTTAGAGGGTTTTATGTTAAGAGAAATAAGTTAGAGAAAGACAAATACTGGATGATATCACTTATTATGTGGAATCTAAAAAATAAACCAGTGACTATAACAAAAAAGAAACAAAATCACAGATATAAAGAACAAATTAGTGGTTGCCAGAGGAGAGAGAGAAGACGTTGGGTAATATAGGGGTAGGGGATAAAGATATACACACTTACATATAAAATAAATAAGTTATAAAAATATATAGTACAACACAGGGACTATATATATATATATATATAGCCAATCTTTTATTTTACCTATAAATGGAATACAACCTTTAAAATTGTGACTCACTGCATTGTACACCTGCAAAATTATACAATATTGTACATCAACTATACCTCAATAGAATTAAATATACACAATTGTCTTACTCTTTTGCCACTGGTAAAGATGAGACTCTGGAGTCTATCTTGTCAATGACTACAGAATTAGAGACTAATCAAACTGAATTCAAACAAAATTATATTCATTTGCCCATTTTGAAAATTTATTCAATATATCTTCACTATGTGTCAACCAGTCCATTCTGAAGGAGATCCGCCCTGGGATTTCTTTGGAAGGAATGATGCTTAAGCTGAAGCTCTGGTACTTTGGCCACCTCATGCAAAGAGTTGACTCATTGGAAAAGACTCTGATGCTGGGAGGGATTGGGGGCAGAAGGAGAAGGGGATGACAGAGGATGAGATGGCTGGATGGCATCACTGACTTAAAGGGTGTGAGTCTGAGTGAACTCTAGGAGTTGGTGATGGACAGGGAGGCCTGGCCTTCTGCGATTCATGGGGTCGCAAAGAGTCAGACACGACTGAGCGACTGGACTGAACTGAACTAATCTGTCAAATGCTGTGGTAACCATTTTCACGTATATTATCCAAATCCTTACAATTCGCCAATACAATACATACTTGTGAGAAATTATCTTTACAAGATGAGGAACTGGATATTTATGCATGTTGTGCATCTAGGAACAAATGGATTGAGATGCACTGCTGTGTTATATTTTATTATGTACAAAGATTAAAATTCTTGCCTAAAAATAAAGGGAAAGTCTCATCCTACAAATTTCATCACTTTGGTTCATATGAGATTACATACTTTTTTTCTCTTTCTTAATCGTGCTTGTTGAGATATTACAAGCCAAAAATGGAAAAGAAACTTTGTATGTATATGTATATATCTTTGTCCTTTTGCTGTCCACCTGAAACTATCACAACACTGTTCATCAGCTATATTCAAATGCAAAATAAAATAATTTTGAATACATCTTATGTTATAGGCATTGTGGTGATTTATAGGATGCTAATTAAATCCCGTGGGCAGAGGACTCTGGTAGGCTGCAGTCCATGGGGTCGCTAAGAGTCGGACACGACTGAGAGACTTCACTTTTACTTTTCACTTTCACGCATTGGAGAAGGAAATGGCAACCCACTCCAGTGTTCTTGCCTGGAGAATCCCAGGGACGGGGGAGCCTGGTAAGCTGCCGTCTCTGGGGTCACATAGAGTCGGACACGACTGAAGTGACTTAGCAGCAGCAATTAGTAACTTAATTGACATATTAATAGACATATTAATATGTCTTTTGCTATGCAAACACTATTGACTGGAGACATTTCAATATTCATTTACATAACAAATCACTGGCCACAGGCATTATTTCTGCAAAAATCCTCCAGTTAATTGTGTTAATGAAGAATTTTAAAGCAGTTATATGTGGTAGGCTAGCAAAATTACAAATGAAACAGAGGGAAGAGCTATAGAACTTAGACTAAAAGTGTTACTCAAGAAAGTTTTCTAGAGACTGGAGTTGAATCTTGACAGTAATATGCCAGATGAAGAACTAAAAGGAGCACATTTTAGGCAGAATACAACATGAACAAAAGAAGGCATCTGCCAAAGGAAGAAGCTGAAAAGTAAGTAATGACAGGAAGGCCCAGAGCCTCTTATACCATGATGAAGACCTAAGGCTACACACCTGTAATAAGCATGAACTTAAAGCTACACACCATAACAGGTATGGGCCATAAGAGGTTTTTTCAGCAGAAAGTTACAGAATCAAATGTGTGTTTTAAATAGATCATGACAACTACAGAGAGCAGATTGAAACGAATCAGTTCAGGTCAATAATTTAAGCAAGAAATGAAGTCCTAGGCATACATAATTGTAGTGAGGATGGAATAATGGGATAGATTAGTGGCAATTTGACATATCTGAAATAACAGGAGAGATCAAAATGATTCTCATTTTTCTGGCTCGAGCAACTGGAATAATTATGGTGTAATCATTACTTATGGAAAAAACAGGGAACTTTCACTAGCAAATACAACCTATGTCATGAATGTGATTGTTTATGTAATCCAAAAAACACATAAAAAAGAAAATGAAAAGCGTGATTCATTCAACTACAACTCTTAAAATTTTCACTGAATTAACTGGTCAAAAATCATGTATTTGTGGAAATATTACCAATAGATTTAAAACATAGCCCTGCTATCAGATGCCTTAAAATTTTTGCTTTGGTCTGTGTCTGGTATCAATTTTCATACTATGAAAAGGTCTTAATTTGTTTTTGCAATATTCATTAATAAATTTTGACTGTGACCCCCATCTACTAATTAACCCAAATCCAAACCTGCAAATTCTATATCAGATAATGGACTGTAATTTCTAAAATCTCAAGTCCATTCATTCTTGGGTGCATAGCCTCTTTGAATGCTCTCTTTGAAATATACCTGTGATGTTTAATGAATATTGCCAAGACAAATTAAGTCAATTTCATAACATGAAGATTATAATAGTAGGCTCAGACCAAGGACAAAAATGATAAGAACTCTTGATAGTGGAACCATCAGCAGCAGCAGTTCTAGTGAGCAGAATGAAAATGTGACTTAAATAGTCTACCCACATTGAACCCCTCTTGTATAGCCAACCAAAGATATTTTTTAATGGAAAAGAAGAAACATTTAATTGCATTCAAAATTCTACATAGTTATATTTCTAAAACTTATTTATATCATTAAACACTTAATTTTCACATAAAAATTTTCTCTTTGAACTCTGTAGTACCCTACTCAACAAAGAGAAGCTCTTTTTTGAATTATAATTTTCCCATGTCTATCATAAATTTTCTATTTTGATAATGTTTTAAATGTTATTTACCATTCCTTCTCTTTTATTATGTATAATATTTATAGGAATGATTATGGGTTCTGTCATTGTATTTTTATGTTTGCTGTTATTGCTTAGTTTACTTTCCTGGCACAAAATTCTTTAAAAATAATCTTTTTTTTAAGAGTAAAAAAATTACAAAATAAGACTCCAGATTTTAGTGGTTTATTGATTTGTTGATTAATTTTTCTCAAGGAGGTGAGTCTTTTTGAGAAGAAAGACATGTGTATCATGTACTTCTGTGTTCCTAATGATACATTTAGAGAAGATCACTCATTAGGATCATTAGGCCATATTAGCATTAAATTTCCCTTGAAAACTCACAAAAAGTATTTTTGCTCATGTATATTCCAGTTTAAATATTTATATAATGTTTTAGCTGAAAACAGAGGTCTGCACTTAATGTACACAAGCTAGGGCTTCCCTGTGGTCCCAGTGGTTAAGAATCCACCTCACATAACAAGAGGCACTGGTTCTATTCCTGGTCCAGGAAGATCACCCATGCAGCAAAGCATGTACACCACAACTGCTGAAGCCCATGAGCCCAGATCCCATGCTCTAAAGCAGGAGAAACCACTGCAATGAGAAACCTGCACACCACAACAAAGAGTATCCCCCGCTCGTAGCAACTGGAGAAAGACTGTGCAGCAGCAGAGACCCACCACAGCCAAAAAATAAAAAAGAATAAATGTTTTTAAAAATGCATAAGATCCAGAATGTTAACATAAGTGAATAAAGGCAGAAGCTATGTGGCAATAGGCAGAGGTGAGAATTAAGCAACTGTCATGAAGGCACAAAATTCCATGTGTATGAGAGAGAGAGATTTACACAGCACCAAACAAAACTAGTCTGTCAGAAGAATTAGGTTTGAACTATTTTAGATTTTATATACAAAGCTTTGGAACCCCAGGATTTATAGAATTCCAGAGTTCCAAGAGTGATTTTTTTTTTCCTCATTTAAAAATTCCTTTAAGTGTTAAAAAGAGCAAATCATCTCATAATATTAGTACCAAAGAGGAAACAAAGGTATAAAAGTCACTTATTGGAATGAGTTAGTCGAAAACTCTTTTCAGAATTGTATTTTTTCTATATTTACCAAAGTGATTTTTTAACAAGAGTTAGAAGCCATAAAAAGTATACAGCTGGAAAATAGAATAGTTACTTTAGAGAAGAAAAATCATAGAATAATCATATAATCAAATCATACTTCTCATGCCCTTTTAATATAACGTGCTATTTTCTCTTCCTGCCTGAGCAAGTCTCTTGAACTCCCAGATAAAAATGTAAGCAATGTGATAGGGATTTATAACCTCCAAGAAATTGTTTGATTGTATCAATAAAAGAAATAAGCTCTAGATATTTTACAGCCTAGAAATGTAATTTTCAGAGGTGTCATTGAATATGTCTTCCAGTATGAGACACTATATAATAGTTAATATAGCCACAGAAATACAAGGTTGAAAATCTTAGTGAAAAATATATATTAATTGAAAAGTAAATTTTCCCTGGAAAAAAAGAGTCACATAAGGACACTGAATGACATAAGAAGAATTGATTTCTAAACTTCATCACATCTAAAGCGATTTTAAATGGGTCCCAACTTTTTTTTTTTAAAGGTTGCAATATCTTAAGTTGTCAGAATACAGAAGTAGAAATTATTTGGGGGGTTGCTAAAACAAAAGAGACTAGTTGGTTACTAAATTTTATCTACTCATTCAAACTGAAGAAATTTTATATAGCTAAACCAGGTTATTTGTTATTCTGTTTGTTATCAAAGTATAGATGATTTATAATATTATATATGTATTCAGATGTGTAGCATTGTGATTCAGTATTTTTACAGATTATATTTTATAGGGGGGAATTGTAGGAGAAGGGATAGATAGAGACTGCTTCCCTGGTGCTCAGAAGGTAAATAACCTGCCGGTAATACAAGAGATCTGGGTTTGATCCCTGGGTCGGGAAGATCCCCTGGAGAAGGAAATGGCAACCCACTGCTGTATTCTTGCCTGGATAATTCTTCATGCTATATAGTATATACTTGTTGTTTATTTTACACATAGTATAGTAGTTTTCAGGTTATATATTAATAGTAGTAGACAGCACAAACCAAATAGATTGGAGGCATGAATCCCCACGGTATTGACTAAGAAGTCCTCAAATGGTTCTTGATCCTTGTTGGGCAAATCAGTAAAAAAACAGCCTATGTCACACTGAGACTGCAGATGAAAGACAGATAATAATAACCTGGCAGCAAAGCAGGCTCTGATAGAATGGCAATCTAGACAGATTTAATGTTTTCCCCTCCCTGAGGAGTATGTGTTAACATTTATTACTAAAATATTGACTGACGAAATCCCATAGCCAAACNTTTTATATAGCTAAACCAGGTTATTTGTTATTCTGTTTGTTATCAAAGTATAGATGATTTATAATATTATATATGTATTCAGATGTGTAGCATTGTGATTCAGTATTTTTACAGATTATATTTTATAGGGGGGAATTGTAGGAGAAGGGATAGATAGAGACTGCTTCCCTGGTGCTCAGAAGGTAAATAACCTGCCGGTAATACAAGAGATCTGGGTTTGATCCCTGGGTCGGGAAGATCCCCTGGAGAAGGAAATGGCAACCCACTGCTGTATTCTTGCCTGGATAATTCTTCATGCTATATAGTATATACTTGTTGTTTATTTTACACATAGTATAGTAGTTTTCAGGTTATATATTAATAGTAGTAGACAGCACAAACCAAATAGATTGGAGGCATGAATCCCCACGGTATTGACTAAGAGATCCTCAAATGGTTCTTGATCCTTGTTGGGCAAATCAGTAAAAAAACAGCCTATGTCACACTGAGACTGCAGATGAAAGACAGATAATAATAACCTGGCAGCAAAGCAGGCTCTGATAGAATGGCAATCTAGACAGATTTAATGTTTTCCCCTCCCTGAGGAGTATGTGTTAACATTTATTACTAAAATATTGACTGACGAAATCCCATAGCCAAACTATGCTAGGTTGTGAAGAGATGATGTAAACACAACAGTTTCTGGATTCAATATCTTAATTTCAAAGTGAAAATGCATACATAATAATGACATTGAGAAAATAGAGAAGTCATGGTTAAAGACTTTTGCATAATTAATCAATTTCATTTCTATTTAACATTGGGTTATTTGAAGGTAAGTCATAAAAACTAAGTTATTTTAAAGTAACAGATTAAGTATACTAGAATGAAATTAAGGAAAAAATCTGCGGTCAATAAAAGAATAGCTTAAGAATAGCAAAATAAACAATTTTTGCTGCATATGAGATAATTTTATATATAAATTAATTCTTGGATGAATCAGGTTTAAGATTATCATTTACACATGAAGACTACACATAAACCAGTTGTTTTACTATACATTGAAAATATGCCTATAATGTCCCACAAGTACCTTGTTTATGAAGAAATAACATTTAACTCATCTGTCTGGAATCTATCCTACTCTTAAATATTTTAAATTTATAACTTTTATAATTAAAAGCTTAAAGAATCAAAGGAATTTTAAAATATTCTGACATTAAATATATGATGCAAAACAAATAATATGCATTAGATATATATTTAAAAGGTCATCAGTTTATTTATGTAGTTAAACCAAGTGCAAATACAGTTTTCTTTGGTCAGTAATTTTAGAACTTATGTGAAAAGTTAAAAAACAGGAGATGTAGTCATCTCTTAATTTTTATAAATTTAAAAAATTCACACATTATAATTTTAAAAATCAAATATATTAACCAGAGGAGTTCAAGCTTTTACCCTGTAATTTCTAGCCACCAAAACAAAAGCAAACATAGTTATTGGATATACATAACCTAGCATGGAGAAGGCAATGGCACCCCACTCCAGTACTCTTGCCTGGAAAATCCCATGGACAGAGGAGCCTGGTAGGCTGCAGTTCATGGGGTCGCTAAGAGTCCAACACGACTGAATGACTTCACTTTCATTTTTCACTTTCATGCATTGGAGAAGGAAATGGCAACCCATTCCAGCATTCTTGCCTAGAGAATCCCAGGGACAGGGGAGCCTGGTGGGCTGCCGTCTATGGGTTGCACAGAGTTGGACACGACTGAAGTGACTTAGCAGCAGCAGTAGCAGTAACCTAGCATATCAATAAGGTAAAGGAAAGCCAGTTACACAAGAGTAGCATAATTATTCTTGGTAGGGAGGACTCAGAATTATTCACAGAGGATCGTAAGATGATCCTCTAAGGATCTAAGAGGATCCTCTATGAAATTGACCTTTATAACATGTTGATATTAAAAATAAATATTTTCTTAGATTCTTAAGTATTATTTGATAGCTAAAAAGAAAGCCAGCAAACCCAATATAAACATGATAAATTGAAGATTATAAATAAATTGTCTCATTCTTTGTGACCCTATGGACTAGCCCATCAGGCTTCTCTGTCCATGGGATTTTCTAGGCAAGAATACTGGAATGGGTTGCCATATCCTTCTTCAGGGAAACTTCCCAGTCCAGGGATCGAACTCATGTTTCCTGTGTCTCCTGCATTGCAAGTAGATTCTTTACTGCTTGAGCCATTGTGGAAGCTTAAGTGGTAATAGCAGGCCAAATTAACATAGTACAGTACCAACAAAGACATCATTCATTTAGTACAATAATCTGCATACTAATGTGATTAAATGAAAATAGTAAAAGCTACATATGTGAAATGATCAAATGGATAAAACGTGGACATAAAGAAAATAAATCCATGAAGACAGCATATGAATTTAATAGAACTTTAACTAAAAAGGGTAACATAATACAAATTAGGGCTTCCCTCTTGGTGCAGAAGTTAAAGCATCTGCCTGCAATGTGGGAGACCTGGGTTCGATCCCTGGGTTGGGAAGATCCCCTGGAAAAGGAAATGGCAACCCACTCCAGTATCCTAGCCTGGAGAATCCCATGGACAGAGGAGCTTGGTGGGCTATAGTCCACAGTTCACAAACAGTCAGACACGACTGTGCAACTTCACTTTCACTTTCACTTTCAACACAAATTATATGAAAACATATTTGACTAGAAAATAACTATGTTAAATGAAAAAAATTGAAGGATACGTGGAAGATTACTGTGTGATTATTAAGTGATATTAGAATATAATTTTCACTATTTGAAAATAATATAAAACAGCCTTTGTGTGTGTGTGTGTGTGTGTGTGTGTGTGTGTGTGCACACTGTCATGTCTGACTCTGAGATCCAGTGGACTGTAGCCAGCCAGACTCCTCTGTTCATGGGATTTTCTAAGCAAGAATCCTGGAGTGGGTTGTCATTTCCTTCTCCAGATAAGAGAGCCTACTTAAAACACAAATATTCTGTTTTTCTATTTATGAAAACATGCTATAATCTAAAAGGAATTAGTAACTGACCAAAATGTATGAAGCAGATCTTTCTCATATATAACCATCAGACTATAGTCTCAAAAACAGCTTGCAAGACATTTGGGAGATAAAAATGTGATTACAAACAACAGTGTTCATATATGAAGACCCAAATATACTAGATAAGACAATCTGTGCACTGAATTTTAAGTAAACCCAAATACATCTTGGTGCCTGTCTTTGCTTCCTGAATAGGCTCTGGGGAAAACAGTTGTTAAATAAATAACATTATTTTATTTTGTTATTCCTTGTATCTTCCATTTCTTTGGGGTTGCCTTCTTCAACCTCATCCCAGTTTCTCAAACATTTTATCATAACATCTTTCCCAATTTTCCTTCTTCTCATTAAATACATATTTTCTCAGTAACACTGCCTAAGATCTGTATCATTCAAGACGTTAACCACTGCAGTTCAAGGAAATTTTACATGAACCTATTAGATGCTTCATTTTATGTTAATCGTTAAGAGTTATGTTGGATCCTTTAAATTAAATATGCCAAAATTCAATTCTTATAGAATTTTAAAAGATGGCAGTATTAAATAACAGTATCTTATTTTAAAATTTAACATTTATTTTGTATTGCTGTGTTTTCATGATTGGCTAAGTTTAATATGTAGCACTCATAGTACAACTGGTATCCCAATTTTACATATGAGAAATAGGTTTAGAAATATAGTCTTTCCAAAGTTACACAGATATTAGGTTATAAACCTGGTTTTTGAAATACACACACTGAGTTGGGAGCTTTCAAACTCCATATTGCCTCCAAACTGAGATAAAAATAATGTAGGAGATCAGAAAAAAACCCAGCACAACCAGACTCTAAATTTCTTGAGTACTCTTAGATATCATCTTCAGCATACCAGTAACCATCACGTTATCTAGCATCCCTATTATTCTATTATCCAAAAATGTAGTTGGTCAGTAAACATTTTACTATCTTAAATGATTTCCATTCCAAGTGGTTTAGAAAGTGTTATATGGAAAATATAAGCCTCAAACTTTGTCAAAGAAAAACCAAAAAATCTGTTAGCTCAACAATGCATCCACACATTTCAATGCAACAATAATTTTTCAAGGTAGGGAGGTAAAATAAGAATCTCAGATTTTATAGGATTGACTGGAGAAGGATTAAAAGTTCAGTTTATTCTAAGAATCATTCACTATTTTAAAATCCTTAGAAGAAATAGGAAAATGCAGTTTGCATTAGTCAAGATAGGAAACAGAGACAGCATGAGAAGAGTCTCTATAGCAATAGCGCAGCTGCTGGTTGGACTGCTGGGGTTTAGAAAGAGTGTAATGGGGCTCTTATGGGTTAAAATCTTGAAAAGTGAAAGTGAAATCATTCAGTTGTGTCCTATTCTTTGTGATCCCATGGACTGTAGGCTACCAGGCTCCTCTGTCCATGGGATTTTCCAGGCAATAGTATGGAGTGGATTGTCATTTCCTTCTCCAGGGGATCTTCCCAACCCAGGGATCAAACCCGAGTCTCCCGCATTGTAGACAGATGCTTTACAGTCTGAGCCATCAGGGAAGTCCACAAAATTTTGAAAGTGTCTCTCAAAGTAGATTTTAATGCTTTGTGTTCCCTGAGAGTCCTTTGTTTTAGTCAGCCTTGCTGAGAGAGCCAACAACTTTGGACAAACAACAGAGTTGAATTCTTTGTTACTGTAATGGTAGCCTCTGAAAGCCTTAATCCCCAGATCTGTGAATGCTTCCTTAATTGGGATAAAAGTCTTTGCAGATGTAATTTAATTAAGGATCTTCAGATAAGGAGATCATCCTGGATTTTCTAGCTGGGCTCTAAAGTATTCTTAGAATACTTATATCTTAGAAGCTATAACACATAAAAGAGAAGAAACAAAAACAGGAGAAAACTACACTTTCTCCTCTGCAGATGGAGGCAGAGATCTGAGCAATATACAAGCCAAGGAAGCTAAAGGATGCTGATGGTGATCAGAATCTGGAAGAAATAAAGAATTCTCTCTCAGTGGCTCCAGAGGGAGTATGGCCCTGCCAGCAGCTTGAGATCAGACCACTGGCCTCCAGAAATGTGGGAGGATAAATTCTTGTTGTATGAAGGTATCTAGTTTATAGTAATTTGTTACAGTAGACTGAAAAATTAATGTAATTACTAACAAAGGTTTATGTATCTGAAAAACTAGCATAGTCTATAACCTTATGATATAGTTTATTATCAAACATAAATACCAGTTTCTTCCTTGAGTTATGATTTTCTGAGGTTATTTCACTAATCTATCAAATTTGTGGAAGCATTTAAAACTCTGGACAAAATGTAACACAAGACAGTGATGCCTAGGGATAAAGAAGGTAGAATTATTAATAGGCCCAGAAATTCTGCCCTTAGCAATTCACCTATTCTCCCAAGTCCTAAATAGGAGAACAAATGCTATTCCCCAACCCCACCTCACCTGAATTCTCTGACCCAGAAATCCTGAAAAATGGCACAGTAATCAGGTCTCCAGGTTTTCTCATATCTACAGTCCTTCCCTTTATCTTTCAAGATATTTCAAAATATGTATACTAGGGATTGGCACTTGGAAACTACACAGAGTTGCAGAAAACAAATTTATGATTACCAAGGGGTAAAGGGTAAGGAGGGATAAATTGGGAGACTGGGGCTTACATAAATACACTATTATATTTAAATTGTCATTTATTAAATTGTCATTATAAAATTATAAAATTTAAAAAAATTGTAAAATTTTATAATTGTCAAATTTTAAAATTTGACAAATTATAAAAATTGTCATTATTTAAATTGCCATCATTTAGTCATGTCTGACTCTTGCAACCCCATGGACTGTGTGTGGCCTGACAGGCTCCTTCATCCATGGAATTATCCAGTCAAGAATATTATATATAAGTAGGTAACTATTAGGGACCTACTTAAAGCACAGGGAACTCTACTAAATACTATATAATGACCTATATGGCAAAAGATGGAGAAGGCAATGGCACCCCACTCCAGTACTCTTGCCTGGAAAATCAAATGGATGGAGGAGCCTGGTGGGCTCTAGTCCATGGGGTTGTGAGGAGTCAGACATGACTGAGTGACTCCTCTTTCAATTTTTACTTTCTTTCTTTTCCTTTTATTTACATTTGACTCAAGTAAATTTTATTAATCTTACACTTCTTTAGTATTAACATTTTCTTATTATTTTTTAATATAAATTTATTTATTTTAATTGGAGGCTAATTACTTTAAAATATTGTATTGGTTTTGCTATACATCAACATGAATCCTCCACAGGTATACACAGGTATACACGTGTATACCCATCCTGAACCCCCCTCCTTCCTCCCTCCCTGTACCATCCCTCTGGGTCGTCTCAGTGCACCAGCCCCAAGCATCCAGTATCATACATCGAACCTGGACTGATAATTCGTTTCATATATGGTATTATACATGTTTCGGTGCCATTTTCCCAAATCATCCCACCTTCTCCCTCTCCCACAGTCCAAAAGACTGTTCTATACATTTGTGTCTCTTTTGCTGTCTCGCATACAGGGTTATCGTTACCATCTTTCTAAATTCCATATATATGTGTTAGTA